>CM031575.1:18335416-18514188 GCA_018467065.1 Ephestia elutella | reverse complement strand
AAGACGAGTTGCCATATGAACGACAAGGAAGGTGTGATGTTTCCATTAAAAATTGCGATGGACGTAGGTGAATAATGTTATAATTTAAGATTGTGTAGAAATAAATAACTTGTTTTAATAAATTCTTTAATTAAAAATTCAGTAATCATATGAACTACATTAAAGTGAAATATTTTTTTTTAAATATCATTGTACTACAGAGTTTTTTGGTAATTTAGGTACAATGTTTAGGATTATTTTTTATCGAGCAAACTTATGGCTCGTCTACACAGTGCGAGCTAGCATGCGAGTCAGCCTGCCGAGTAGCTGCAGTGCAGTAACTCGCAACGTTTGGACATATCTTACGAGTAACTCGCGCGTGCGAGTTGGACAGTAGCTGGCATCCGAGTTACTTCAACAATTTTTGTTTTCACTCGCCTGCTCACATGACAGTATCTCGCACATGACAGCAGCTCGGACATCGCTCGCATCATTTGGACGCGTTCGGCAGTAGCTCGCCGGTGTGCCTACGCCAGTGTTGTCAACTCTACTTTATAGGTAGATCTACCTACTTTGCCCACCACTTACCCACTTACTTACTTACTTTGACCACCCAGAGTCTTATAGGTATATTTGACGCGCCTATATATATATATAATAATAATAATAATAACCCCCCCGAGGGATCACCTTGCCGTGGTGGGGGGGCTTACGGGGAGGGAGGGGTACGTTTCTTCTTAGGAAAATGCTCTTAATCTACCTGGCCATCAAGGTAATCTCTCTCCCTCAACCAACGATCCCAACCCCAATCTAAGGTGTAACCAACCGTGCCGAGAGATGCGTGGCTAAGGGGGAGCTTAGTCGTGAACGGTGGACTCCCGAAACCGGGCGACCTTGGGACGTAAGAAATGCCTTGCCTCTGCATGCGGGGCTCTGCAGAGTGTCGACAATGTTTTCCCTAGCTTTTCGTGGGAACAAAATAGGAGAAGTAAACAAAAGATATTTTTTAAGATCTCGCCCTGCAAGGTATCGAGATCATCCCAGCAACCGTGCTGATAATAGAGTAGAAGTAGATAGGAGTGAAGGTGGCTCTCCACCATTATCAATAAGTAGCCTATTTCCATCACTTGCATCTTCTAGACATAGCTTCTCACCCCATTCTAGCCCTACCCACGCCGTGTCCCCGGCGTCAGTAGTATCTACAGACTTTTTAAATCCACACCCCCATTCATCACCTACAATTTCTCCCACAATGTCGATAGATGTTGCGCATGAGGCATACGCCATCAATCGTGCGCCCACTACCGGCACAAATCGTGCGCGCAAAAGTTGGTCTGAAGAAATGAATAGATTCATCTGGCGCACGTACCTTATTGCCACTAAGTTAAACACTAGCAAAATTTACTTAGATCATCTTTACAGTGAGTTTACCGTAAAATACCCCCAAATGCAGGCGTCAAAGCAAAGACTCGGGGATCAATGCAGGGCTATAGTAAGAAATAAACTACTTCCACAAGAAATATTAGATACCATTAGAGAAGAAGTCCGCATATATCTTCAAGACACACAACACATTCATTCTAGCACTTACAGTAATCACCAACATGAAAAAGGAAAGAGAAGAAGATGGACAAATGAATACAATGAATCCATAATTAGAAATTACTACAAAATCACTGAACTGGAAGGTAATAAATCAGCTTATCGACAATTGCTCCATCAAACAGTTACAGCTGAATTCCCAGAATTATCAGAGGTAAGCGAGCAAAGAGTGTCGGATCAACTTCGCGCTATTCTAAACAATAAATATATTACCGATGAAAGGCTTAAAGAAATTCGCGATGAGGTCACTAGAGACCTTGGTCAAATCCATAATGAGCAAGAAATAATGCAAACCCCACCGCCTTTAGATAGCCTAGATGATATAAGAGAAAGTTCACATCAATCCATAACTGAAATCCTACCCTCTTGCTCACAGACCCAATCACACAATCAATCAATCATACAAACTGATTACACACAAACGTCTTCATTAACTGAGGATCTAATTACTGAGAATATATTAGAGATCCAAAATAACAATGAAAGTATTACACAACTGAACCTAATTCCATAGAAAATACATATCGAATCACTTTAGACAAATTTCAAAACACCAATCCGACCACGCGACCATTCATACCCAGACAGAAACCATCTAAGAAACTATCATATATTGTAAATTATATTAACACACACATACTCCCACACCATATTTCAATAGATCATGATTTCCTTACGACTCAATTAATAATTTATTGTGCAGCATATACCGCAGCTACTTGTAACGGAGCTAAAATTAAAGATATAAATACAAATAATACTAGCAACCTAAATCAAAGACACAAAAGAATACCAGCTTGGCAGAAAAGACTGGAGAAAAGAATAAAAGATATAAGAAAAGACATCGGAAGAATGACAGAATATATGAGAGGCACCAGAAGCAATAGACTCACATCCTTGATAGAAAAAATAAAAAATAAATACCGAATACACTCACAGCATGAACACCCTAATACGACAGACCAAGAATACCTTGATACTATCAAACAGAAATTAAATGCAGCAACTAGTAGATTAAAACGATACCTTAACTGTACCCTTAGAAAAACACAAAATGCTCAATTCTCAAACAATGAAAGACAATTCTACAGGAAACTATCAGAAGAAACGCAAAGAATAAGGCCCACGCAACAACCATCAGAAACCATATCAAACACTGAACTCCATAGCTTTTGGTCCGAAATCTGGGCAAAACCCGTAACTCATAACACGGATGCAGAATGGTTGAATAAAGACTGTGACTTTATAGATTCTATTACACCAATGCAATTTGAATATATTCCGATAGAAATATTTGTAAAAGTTCTACAAAAGGCACATAATTGGAAAGCACCTGGCAGTGATTGTTTACACAACTTTTGGTACAAAAAATTTACCGCAGTCCACACAGCTCTCCACAACCATATTAATGATTTTATACGGGACCCCCACACTATGCCAGATTACATCACACAGGGTGTTACCTACATGATACCAAAAGATACTGACCATCAAAATCCAGCCAAGTACCGTCCAATTACATGCCTACAAACCATATATAAAATACTCACCGGATGTATCACGGAGCTAATAAATCAACACTCCAATGCAAACAACATTCTCAGTGAGGAGCAAAAGGGGTGCCGCAAAGGCAGCCAAGGTTGCAAAGAGCAACTCGTAATAGATTCAGTTGCCATGAAACAAGCAATAGCTAAGAAAAAAGACATAAGTACATACAGCACCATGTACATCGATTACAGGAAGGCTTTTGATTCCGTTCCGCACACCTGGCTCCTCCATGTATTGCAACGCTACAAAATACACCCAACACTTATTCACTTTCTTGAAAACTCGATGCAAAACTGGACAACAGTATTAAAAACAACAGGACCCACTCCTATACAAACACCCCAAATCCCGATACGCCGAGGTATCTTCCAAGGCGATGCACTCAGCCCTTTGTGGTTCTGTTTGGCACTCAACCCACTATCTCATATGTTAAATCAATCTATTCACGGTTATACCATCACAACACAAAACAGCCAGTCTATCCAACTCACACATCTATTGTATATGGATGATATAAAACTATACAGTAATACAACTGAATCTTTACATTTTCTTGCAGATATTACACAAGTCTTTTCAAATGACATTCATATGGAATTTGGGATAGACAAATGTAAAACTTTTACTGTCACAAACGGAGAAATAACCCCACATAGTTACACACTAACGACAGGAGATACTATAGACCCGTTGGAACCAGACACTTATTACAAATATTTAGGATTCCAGCAAGCTCGACAGATTAGCCAAGAAGAAACTAAAGAAGAACTCCGGAAGAAGTTCAGACACAGGCTAAATATTCTGTTCCGTTCCCAGTTAAACTCCCGCAATTTATCAAAATCAATAAATAGCTATGCAATTCCAGTTCTTACCTATTCCTTTGGAGTAATAAACTGGACCCAGAGCAATCTACTCAGCTTACAACGCATTATAAACACTTTATTAACATTTCACAGAAAACATCACCCCCGATCCTGTTTACAAAGATTAACTCTTTCCAGATATGAAGGAGGCCGCGGTTTAATTGACATTGTTAATCTTCACAATAAACAAATAAAGTCATTGCGACAGTATTTTTTTTCACGAGTAGACGGTTCAATACTTCATAAGATAATTGTCGATGCAGACAAAAAGCTCACCCCACTTAAATAAATAAATAAATAAATAAATATATACGGACAAATCACACAGATTGAGTTAGCCCCAAAGTAAGTTCGGGACTTGTGTTATGGGATACTAACTCAACGATAATATATTTTATGACAAATACATATATAGATAAACATCCAAGACCCAGGCCAATCTGAAAAAGATCATTTTCCATCTTGACCTGACCGGGGATCGAACCCGGGACCTCCGGTGTGGCAGTCTGGCGTGATAACCGTTAGGCCACGGAGGTCGTCAAAACTTAATTAACTTAATCTAGCAGACCGGAATCCACAGAGAAAAGAACAAATCATTGATTCAAGGGAGAAGATTGCGACATGGAATCGAAAGTCTCTGCACGGACGACATAGACACGACCTAGAACAGCCTTATGTCGACAAACAAGCGTCGAACGCGTGGCTGCGGCGTGGTGAACTCTTCCCAGAAACGGAGGGCTTCATGATCGCGATCCAAGATCAAATAATCGATACTCGCAACTACCAAAAATATATAATTCACGCAAATATACCCACCGACAATTGTAGGCACTGTCACTCTAGCTCCGAAACTATCCAGCATATAACTTCAGCGTGTAAATCTCTTGCTCAATCAGACTACAAGCATCGTCACGATCAAGTGGCATCTATCATACACCAACATCTTTCCCATAAACACAACTTTATACCAAAGAAAATTCCGTATTACAAATACAAGCCAGAAACCATCCACGACAATAGCAGCTGTAGAATATACTGGGATAGAACAATAGTCACAGATAAAACTATACATTTTAACCGACCCGACATTACACTCCACGACAAGATTAATAAAACTGCTTACCTCATCGATATAGCTATACCAAACACACACAATATTCAGGCAACCATATCCCAAAAACTCACCAAGTATCAAGACCTAGCAATAGAGTTAAAACGTCAGTGGAGAGTAGAATCGGTGCATATAGTCCCGATTGTAATCTCTGCAACTGGCGTCGTTCCCAAGTCTTTACAAAAAGGTTTAGACATGTTAAAAACTAATAAAAACACACTGTATCTCCTTCAAAAAGCAGTAATCTTAAACACCTGTCGTCTTACTAGAAAATTCCTTACAACTTCTTCTATTTCGACTTCATTCAATACAATTCTATGATTTCCTTATTTCCTACTCACGCTTGGCTACGGCCCGTGTGTTTAGGTATACCCCTTTTTCAAAAAGGGAGAGAAAAACTTTTGTATATAAATAATAATAATAATAATAAACTCATTTATTTCAGATAACTATGATCCATTTGTGTTAGTATTACAAAAGGCCTTATATAACTATGTTAGTAACTTAAATATAAACATAAAAAATCATCAGAGTAATATCTTTAATAAATCATGAACCTGCGTGAGAAGTCGAGCTGACAATGGTCGAAAGAGTTGTTGTCTTCGACCTCATTCATCACTCGCATAAGACCTCTCAACACAGGTGCATGCGGATCATCTGCTATTACTTTCAGAATGCTGTTCTTACTCTCCCTTACCCTTCTCAACAGTGATGCAGCTTTCTTTCGTATGATAGCATGGAAGCCATCAGTACGGTTTTCGGCGAACATACTGGAGGCACTGCAAAAGCGAGGGAGGTTCAACAGCATTCTGAAAATATTGTTGTACTGGATACGCAGGACTTTCAGCGAATTCTTGGTGGAATTAAGCCACAGACTACTGGTATACACATACTCTGACAGTAAGCCTTAAAGAGCGTGATTTTAACCTGATCTGAGCATCGTGAAAATCTCCTGATTAGCATATTTCCACGAACAGCCAAAGCCCTGCGTTCCCTCTCTATGTCTACATCGTCTCTAAGGCCGTCGGTAAGTAAATGTCCTAGATATTTAAACTGATAGACTCTATTAATGTTCGCTCCGTTTAGAGTAATCGGAGGGCTCATGTCAGGACACTTACCTGCTGCCCTAAAGACCATGTATTCAGTTTTCCTCGCATTATAAATAAGACCATGCGACGCAGCGTAGGCCTCACATACCTTCAACATTTCCCCGATGGCCCTCGCTGTCGGAGCCAGCAGCACCATGTCGTCAGCATAGCTAATGTTGTTAACATTAACACCTCCCACTCTGCATCCGACACGCATGCTGCTGAGTTCGACAATGAGATCATTTACATACAAGTTGAAGAGCTTCTAGATATAGTATGTTAGGTTTTTTATTAAATTGAAAAGCGTTTCGAATTGTTCAGGTGTCACTCTCATCACTGCTTTATATTCTCGGGGGTCCTCATGATAAAGCTCCTTGAAAATGGTACATGTTGCCCCGGAAGATCTTCTTGCCATCCAATCTCTTACCCAAACCCTTTTCTTCCTCTCTTTTTTTTGTAATTTTTTATGTATTTTTTCTAATTCAACGCATAAAATTGTGGTCATAGACCGTATTACAGTTTTTTTAATCAAAGCACGTTGACTCGACATTGCGACAACTCGCTAGAGACTGGACAGCTACTATCATTGTGTAAACAGTCAAGGCGAGCCGAGCTACTGGCATACGACTAGCCAATGCAAGTAGCTGCGTACTGTCTAGCCAGTAGCTCGCACTGTGTAAACGGCTCATTAGTCAAATCATGTTTTCGGTTCTTGCACTGTGTTGCTAATTTCCTAATCTATTATTAGCAAAAATTTCAGAACTGTACAGTAAGTGCAAGCAAAGTAATTTGGTAGGCAAAACGCGAAATTCTGAGCCTTAATAAGGATAACAAAAATGTCTAATGACATTTTTTAATTTTTTTTTAAATAGTTGAGATATAAGTTTTTTTTTATATATTATCGCCATTTTATAAAATCGAAAAACTGGCTCGACAAAAAAATTCTATAAAATTAACGAACCTGCTCACAAAATTTCATAAGAATTGGTTCAGAAATGCGACCTGTAGGCGATAACATCCGGACAGACGAAAGAATTTTCGGCTAGTGGAAACTGAGACGCTTCGCTCGCTGCGCTCGCTCGGTCGATTACAGTACTTTTCAAAAAGAGTTCACTTCTACTTACATGAGCTCCCCCCTGCTATGGTTGTCTCTAGAGGGAGAGTTGTTCAAAAAGGGCGTGTAAATTTATTAAAATCAAAAGGGTAACGCGCGTGTGACACTCCTTGTGTCGCAGGAGTCCATAAGGCTGCGGTGACCGCTTTCCACCAGGCGGGCCGCATGCCTCTTTCCCTAGTAGTATAAAAAATGTTTTTTTAGTATTAAGAACTTGTAGGTTTTCCACAAGGTTAATTACTGCTTATGATGTCTTTTTTTACTTCTTCAAGATACTTTGAATTTATTTTTGTAGGAAGTTTGGATGCATCGTCCTTGTTTTAATGTTTGTCTTCTTCATATCCTTCGACTACTGTAGGCTGTGTACCGTTATGTAAGCTAAGCTAAGTTAGCAAACCTCGTGGTGTAGCCATAACTTTACCAAGTAAAAACTGGCACACGCAAGATAAGACGGCATCAATTTTTTCCCACAAAATCCCCGGCGACGTCGGGTAAAATATTCCCCACTTTATGCGAGGAATAATAAGAGCTCGCGCCCACCCCCTCATATGAAACTGTCCGAATCTCGATTTTTCTTACTTTAATATTAATGGCGCTATCAATCTCGACACTTCAGTGCCTGAAAATTCTCGCTCGATGGGTAGAAGTATGATGATCTCTTTCTTATCGAGTTAGTAGAGTCATTGAGTCAACGAAGCATTTTTCCAAAAAGTCCTTAGAAACAGCTCCCATTTTAATGATTTCTATAAAATTCTCTTTTTGAGATTTAGTTTCAAGGACGTACGCTCTGGCTCGCCTTTGACGTGGTGGTGGTTGATTGACTTTCGGCATAGACCCGTTTTTTCTGTGTGCCTTTTGAATGGTATGAATGATCGAGCGCCGAGTCGCGGCACTTTACGACTTTGAATGCTGATGTCGACGAAATCTACTAAACGGATTTCGTTGAAGTTTGGTACACTAGTGGAATTGGTAAACTGACATAACTGAGAATAGCACATACTATTTTTTATACCGAAATTCTCAAGGTTACAGAGAGTTTATTTATTTTTTATTTAACCTTTTTTGTACAAAAATACAGAGTATATAGGAAGGCTTAATGCTAAAGCATTATCTACCAGCCAACCTTTGGAGAGTTGGTTATAACTGTTATAAGAGAGCTTGAAAATTCTAGAGCCTTTCAAACAAATGAAATCCATATGGTTTTTAATTTCAATCATATACCTCTTGAACCCGTGTTTTGGTAGGGTGATATGAAGAGCTATTAATTAGAATATTTCCATCACAAGTGGTGATGGAGACGCGGCGGGCGGCCGGCGCTCGCGGCCCCCCGCCGGCGAATTGATAAACTTGTTTACTTTCTGCCATACACGCTTACCAGCCGATTATTTTATGGTAATTACTTTTTAACGTCAATCACAAGAGGTTTGTAATTGTAACAATCAAAGCAATCGACGATCTTCATATTTTAATGTCCCCTTTCAATGTCCTTGTAATGAAAGACCAGTGTACTACTGGAACAATGGCTTTTCATGGATATAGATAAGGAGGATGGGTCATGACCCAGTATGCTAGCCTAAATGGTTTTAAAGTAGCAGACTAAGCCAATTAAAAAAAATCTTAACATGTAACCTTTAGAAAGCTAGTAAGCTTCTGAAGGTGACTAGGTGCTTCTGGGTAAGCTCGCTACACCGTAGACCCCATCTCTGTTTTCGGTAAAGATGGTGGTCAAGAGCAAACCCATCTTTTATAAAACAAAAATAAGCTGTGAAGGTTAATATCACGATAATGTATCCACTTAAAAAGCATTCATATTGTTTCATTAGGCCTTTATACAGCTGGAATGAGTAATAAAGAAGAGATTAATAAAATGCACAGACTAAACTACTCATAAATGATGGAAATGACTGGTAAAATGTTCGTTTTAGCTAGTAGAGGTATATACTTGCATTTGTCTGTTTTTTTCTCTTAAGTTTAGCTATACAGGAACTTGAAGCACTATATCTCCGTCTACCTGTGCGTGCGTGTGTGCGGTGCCGATCGCATAAACTACGGTTTAATTAGTATTAAACGCAATTAAACTTTATTAAACGCCGCTTGGTGCCCGCCCGGCGACTGTAGTGCGCAACTTGCACGTTTCAAGAAATATCGGGACTTCAATTCAATTTATTTATTCACAAACATGATATAAGTTTCACCAGTTTCTAACTCTTACGAAACTCGCTTTTTCGCGGCCGTGCTCAAAAATACTGAACCCTGATTTGTCAAGATAAACATAGATTTTATCGGATAAAAGTTTAAGTATTTTATGTATTAATCTAATCAATCTTTTATCTAAATATCAGTACTAGCTGCACCCCGGGGCTTCGTTCTTTCCGGTATTTTTCTATCCGTGTACCAAATTTCATCGAAATCCGTCCAGTAGATTTTGCGTGATTGAGTAACAGACATCTTCACAAACTCACAAATTCATAAATTGACATCCAAACTCATGCATTTATAATATTAGTGGGAAGTAGAATTGTAATAAAAAAAAAGCAATCAGTCCAAGCAAGTTACGCTCTGTGTAAATATAGGTAACCAAATTCTCATAATATTTATGACCAACGCCGCCGCCGTCGTGCGCACGCGTTTCTGCGATACTTTACACTGGGCGAGACCACTGGTGATGGTATCAGAGTAGCTAAAATTATTAATAATTAACGTTTCCTAAAGTTACAATTGTAGCACAACCTTTTATTGGCGGGAAACTTGAATAGATCTTGTCAAAACGAATCAAATGTGACAAAAAGCGTTGGTGTGGCGTTGTTTTATTAGAGCGTCTATTTCCCCTATTTATCTATGGCATTGTCATCTAATTTAATTATAATGTAAGAGTCATGTCTGCCGAATGCACCATGACCGATGGGCCTTTGTAGCCACCAGGTGGATACCGAAAGAGAGGAAGACCGCGGACGTAATGGAGCGATGATTTGAGGACATTCAGAAAAGACTGGTCGGAGGTTGCTTTGAACAGAGAAGGAGAAAATTGGAGGGAGACCTTTGCCCAGTAGTGGGTAGAGCGGAACTAGACCGTCTTCTATAGGGTGCCACAGGTTTGATCGGGGGCAGGTCCTGGGAGACCAGTCGCACTCAGGGGTCTCTGGGGATCCCCTGAGGCATTAATAAAGTTGGTGCTTGTTTTACCCAAAGTTTCTTGACCTTTTTGGCTTCATTCCGTAAACCATGCGTCGTCGTGAACTTTGTCTGAACCTGTAAATGTGGCTACATTTGCTCTTCTTGAGATTCCAATCCAGCTCTACTTGGGTTTTATGTAGGTCAATCGGGATTCAGCAACATCCTCCCAAATGTATATTGACGATCATCTCGAGCCTTTACCGAGGCAGCAGTATATTTATATTTGACAGAGGCAGCAGTTGAAAAATACCTGAAGCTATTGGGAGTTCAAATCCCTTTTAAGGGAATTCTTTATTTATTTGGTCCTTCGAAACTTTCATATCAAATTGAGCGCGTGCCCATCCAACCGCCACGCAATAAACCTTTTTCAATGCATTTTAGATTATTAAATTATTAGCGTATGGTTTCGTCGTCCGTAGCTGCGGCTGCGGCTTTCTTTGTGCCACCGCCAGCCCTCCCTTCCCCCCTAGCCGCGCGTGTTCCCCCTGCTACTGACGTCCGCGTATCACGAATGCCTAATGAGCCCGTCTCATCTCAGGGCTGGTCAATTGTTGTATCGTCCTTGATTCCTTTGAATATATTTCGAGATTTTCATTTTATTAATTAAAATAACTATGCCCTGCGGTTTTACTTGCTATCATCAACTGCCTTACCTTACAAAATTTTTTTTTTTACTTTGACTTTGTAGACTTTGTAGAATACGGCGACAATGATGCTCTCAATAAATAAATTAGTGCTCTCGTTAATTTCTTGGCAACTAAATATAAGTCTTGATCTGAGACGGCTAGAAAAAAGTATGAGCTATGAGTGTCGCCGGCGTCAAATAGAGCCGCCGTTGCTTTACGATGGCTGCTATTTCAATAATTATCACTATAAAGTAAGATAAGGAGCCGTTCCACTACTGCTGCTGACTAGAGGTTATATGTACATTGTTCATGTTGTAGTATTACTATTGTTTTCATATTTAATTTTAAAAGTGGTGACTTTTCGAGAGAGACAACATTTTAGAATTGGGAGCTGGTAAACACCAGAAGAAGAAAAATTAAGAGAGTATCATTTATGATTATTTAAAATTTAATATTGTTTAATCTTTAATTTTCGGATGTATTCCTAGCTCAATTAAGTTTAGATTTAGAATTAAAAATTGGCGTGGCCCCATGCGACAATAAAACGTTGTAGGTAACGTTAAAGTCATATTAGGTAGCTTGTGGCGGAGTCAAATTGAGAAAAAAGCAGGCTGTTTAGTTAACCTTCGTGCATTGAAATTTAAGAATCTCCTGAAACGCCTTTATGCTTGCATTTGAGAACATCTCTGTTCCCAATCATCTTAACTTGCGTACGTAGCTACAGAATTGTAGTTTATGTCAATAGGGACCAACAGTTGAGCAGCCCTGACTCTTTGCGGCGCCGCCGTCAACTGTCATCCATCAGTCTACGACAACGCGCATGCGAATACCATACTATACGAACGCGAATTCAAATTTAACGGGACCGCGCGAGGAATGCAACAAGACAAAAGTTAGCATTCCCTTTTGGTTGGACTAGTTTTGGTGCGACAAAAACCTCGCTTAGAATGGAATGTATGATAATCCGCTTTCTCCGTTTTGCATTGGATTTGTAGATCTCGAAAATTCCGACTGATATGTTTAATTCATAAGTCGTGTGTTTGTTTATCGATTCTAATTCTTACTTGCAAACATATACAAACGCGGAAAAGAAATTATTGTTATCCACCATCCACTTCCTCGATACAGTGATTTAGATATTAAGATCACAGATTACTTAAGTTAAGATTCTGCAATGTATATTACAAATGTTGTTAAATTGTGTATATTGCAGTAAATAAAACATTTTTTAATTTTTTTTAAATCCTTTTTTGTTATTTCCAGTTTAGTTAAGATATTTCGACGACGAAATCATTTGATTGTCCGCAAGAAAGGAGATCCCGTACTTTCAAAGGCATTACCTGCTTCCGATAAAGGTCTGCAGGTTGTATTAGGTGAAATATATAAGCAGACATGAAGAAAACAAACATTGCCAAGAAAGTCTTTCCGTGTTCACCTCACGTTTTGGCACCGACAAGAGCATGACAATAGGAAGAAGAAAAAAATGTCGTAAAACTACTTTCATCATCATCATCATCAAATTTAAGAGCTAGGCTCTTGTCGGTGGAGTTCCATTTTACTCTTTTCATTGCCAACTGTTTCACTTCCTGATACGACCCGACGCTAACCTTTTCCTTTATTAAACTTTTGTAACCTTTCATTCTATGATGTTTTGTACGAAGTCATCGTGCCATATCAAGTGACACAACATTTTCCCTCTTTTACTACAACTCTCTACTAAAACTACTTTAGTTAGCCTATTGGCTCTACCAATGTCTATTACTCTCAATGTTATGTTATGTGTGACGTTTCTATGAGTTTATATCTTCTACGCAAATGATCCTGCTGAATCATCGACACGACAGGAATTTTAATATAAAGTAGCATGCAAACGCGGCGAGATGTAAAGATGCGATGGCGTCTCCGACATATCTCCCAATTGGCTAAATTAGCATACTGATAGAAGCCGCCAAATTCGCTCACTACACTCCAGCCATCAAAGAATTCGCCGACACAACCTATAATCAACCTTCCTCCCCTTTAATTACAGTCCAAATTTCATTCTTATCAAAAATCATTGGGAGATTTTACTCACAAACTCATTCAAAGGATTTCAAACTTTATTGCTTGTGATTATAGTTGGAATAAGAGTAAAGTTTGAAGTTAAAAATTGAAGATATTAGGATCGGCAGGCGAACTCTGACCCAGGGTAATGGACGCAAATTGATCGCGGAGGCAAATTTTTTTCAACTCATTATGCGGGCTTCGTGAGAGAACACGGAAGGCTCTTCATCAGAGATCATAATTTTAGCATTTCGTGTTCAGTGGACGTGCGTGGATTTCTTATACGTTTTAATGCTAAAGTTGGTTAGTGCGTTGATTTTACATTTGGGAGAGAAAAATATTATGCGCCTGTTCTTAAAAACCATTACAAAACTTAATAATGGTTTTTGATGAGGATTTAGCTTTCATTGAATGAAACGCGATGTAGGAATATCTACTCCAGCAGTCCCATGTTGAAACACAAGTCCAATAACACCTTAGTTATCCCATACCTAGGTCTAAACTGTGTTCCTGTTGAGGAATTATGTGTTTACGAGTCTCAAGGTTAGATTTTACAAGTGAACCTTTATTTTCACCGTGTACCTACTTTGTTATTTTATATCCTTCATGTATCTAAATTAAATAAAAAATACTTATTGCTTGCTCTATTATAATGACTAGAAAATGATTCCAATTTCAACTATAAAAATTGGGTAAATGATAGATTATACACTTAGAGATTCTAATAACTAGATAAAATCGACTGATTGAAGAATAAGCAATTATATAGGCAAATAGCTGACAAAACAATACAGTCGTGACAGTAATTGATGCCACGGCATTTGATAGACACGCTATTATTATTGCTAGGTGTCTAATATTTAGATTTTAATTTGCTTATTGTTTGCTTAATAATGTATTTCTTAAAGTATTAAAATTAAATAAACCATAAGCAAAGTACGTTACTACAACAAAATATTATTTTGCTGCAAATTTTACAACTCCATTCCTTGGCCTTATAGTTAGGGAGTATAGAAGGAAAGTATGTATAAAAATGTGTAATTAATAAATACAAATAGTATACTCACCATCCAACATCCATGTATCAGGAATATCATCCTATACGAATTTTTTAATTTAGCCAACGATGACAGTGAATTCAACTAGACTCTCGTTTGATCCATCTTTTTTCTTGAATTTTTAACTGTGTAAATTAAAAAGTTGTTTCTCATTTCTCTTTTTCACATTTGCAAGTCAATACTATTCCAGCGGAACAGAAAAAATATTATAATCAAGCAAATTTTTAAAGGCCACATCAAAAATTGCTTACATTTTTTGAGCCGTTCATAAAAAAAATGACATTGGAGAGCAAATAGACGTGCGTACGGTACATTGACTCACTTTACACTTTCCTTTGACCTTTCGTGCGCTAATTCTGCAGTTTTTACATTTTTTGCTTTACGAAACACCCCATTGCTTACTTTCTCCTCATTAGCGGTATAACCTAGCTCAATTATATTATACTTCTCATAAATTTTATACTTTATTCCCATGTAATAAGGTGGATGGTTATCAGAGCAAATTGCTACGATTTTGCTTCATATCCTTTGGCTTTGTGGTAATAACATTTAAGTATTAATTTGAGGCTATCCGTTGCTCGGTTGACGGCCATTAGCCGGTGAAGTCATGTGTGTAACGTGTTCTTCTGTTCGGCGAATCTGTGAGAAAGTTACTTTGTAAAAAAGCATGCGTGCCATGATTAGGGTATTGCTAATTTTTTTGATCGCTTTTTTAATTTGATGAATGCGGTTTAATAAATTGTTACAATTTGTCAATATCTTATATATATTCTATAAGACGTCGTACTGTAGGTTTATGACCTTCAATCTATTATTAAAAGATATTTAAACTACATACATTCTGCAATTTGTCATTATTTTTTGTTCAATGTCCATCTCCTCTGTATCTGAAATGCCCAATATAGGCTGACATTTTTTTACAAATGAATAATTTCTATAGAGAAGAAACACACACAGATTGCATGATTGAGTCCTCCAACCAAACTTACAAAAAATTACATATTTATAATTGTAATAGTATCAACAACAACGGTAGTTAATCCAGCACATGTTATCTGAAAGTGCAGCGTCGCCCCCCTCCCCCTTGCCCCCTGCATTGTCCGCGCCCTTCCCGCATCGGACCGCGACAATGCTTATAGTAATCACTGAGTGCCCTATTGAATCTTCGCAGAATAAAATTGTGAACTCGCTCGCTGATAAACGTTTGCCTAGATTCCGAATTTTGGGTGATCTATAGAAAGATCAAGTGTGTTCTTTTGGTTAATTTTCATTACCATTACAAAACAGAATTACATTTGGAGACCTACTCGTCAAACTGAAAACTTGTCCAGTTATCTATTTCAAATTTCATTGGGGAACCTTGGAATAAACTTAGTCTGAGTAGAGCTTCAATAAAATTAGAAGTTTACCTTTGTTTGTGCTTCACTGCGAAGCTTAATAATTTTAATCTGATTTAATTGGAAAGTATTCTCTGCTACGAAATCTGATTTTATTTAACACTGCTGCATTTCAAATGACAATAATTTTACAAAGTTTTATCTCTCTACTTAGAAGTTGCTCAAAAAGAAATAGACGCGCAATATCTTTATAGATATGTCCTTTTTACTCATTGGGGTACTATCTATTGTATGATTAAAAATAGCATATCTAAATTAAAACATTGTGCAAATTAGTAAAATTACGTCATAGCCATAATATAATATACTTGAATATTTTAAAATATTTGAAGTTGTATTATAATCCTATACGCGTTTTCTTGTTCATACAAAACAATGGCCCCATTGTGAATCAAATTTTCTTTGTTAAATATTGACTCCCATCGATTCAATACGTCCAATATGTGTATCTTGTCAAGTGTGCCGCCCGGGGTCGTTTAAGAATTTCAGCGGGTCTTTTGTTTGATGTTCAACTTCCCCCCACTCCTCCCTCCCCCTGTAGCTTCAGGGCACAATTTAATTACCAAATGGAGCGTTTTTTGCGAGCCGTAGACCGTGTAAACTTGTAATGACGTGTACGTACACATAGGAACCGTCGCCGAAGGGTATCCAGCTTACATTGAGGACCATTCCCAAGGAATAAGGGACTTTTCATTTTTATTTTAGTTTTTATTTAATGGTTTACAAGATTTTCTGGACGGAATACGTCTTGCGTGGATCGAAATCTACGTAAAATTTCAAACAAAGACTATTGGATTGTATCAGTTTTATACATATTGCCACTTTTCGGGCCTATCCTGATGATAGAGCAGCTTACTGTTATAAACATTACTGCATTCGGATTTAGTTTTATGCGTATGCATGTCTCTCCTTTCTAAGTTTCAATAACAGAAATTCGGGACCAACCAGTTTTTATTTTATACTTCAAAGTCCGCGGATCATAACGGTGAGCGACTAACAATATGGTGTGGTGTTAAAATAAAAGTACATAAGTAAATAAACGCAAAATGTCGGCAAATGTGTACGCGCACCGGTCAGCTAACTCTAACTAGCTCTACAATCGGATCCCTCGTTATTTTAAACAATTCGATAATGACCCCCGGCCCCCTGATTGTTACAAAGGCCCCTAATGAGGGCTGAGGAAACTTTGGAAATGAGGCTCTGTTTGCTGCGGGCTATCTCATTATCTAAGTTGGGTGGACAATTGTGGACAGAGATAATACAGTGTACTGCACAAGCTCACGCATTTATTGCAGCGAGCTCTCTTTGGTGACAATGCAAAAATGAAATTTTTGCAAAGGAAATAAATACTTTGGAACATATTTATAGTATCTACTTATTCAAGGCAATCGGAAAATCGGAGGTAGTTAAATTCAAATTACCGAGAAAGCTTGGAATAAAAATCGTGTTAGTTTTGTCCATAATAACGACTTAGCCTTTTAACTGAGCGTGTACTATTCCAGTTAGACAGGTACCTATATTATAAACGTTAGTCATGTCATGTCACATCAAAACCGGTTTCCCTATGTCAGCGAATCAAAACGCTGCTATTTAAAAAACACAGGTCCTCTTTGCGCAAGACCGTACGTACGCAAATCCGGGCCAATCAGAAGCGTCCTTGCCGACATGTAAATTCTATATTCAAATCAGTTTAAAATCCGAACGCGCATGCACGCGCCGCCGTTTTTTATTGGAGCGTATGCAAAGGGTGAAAAATGAAGGGATTTTGGAGCGTGCCTTGAAAATAGGGTTGGTATTGGCACCCTCATAGCAACCCTTTCGCAACCCTTTTTTGGTTGCAGATGTTTTTTAGTTGTCCGTACGCGACGGGACGTTTTGACGCGTTTATTGCGCTAAAATTGTGTCACGTGAAATTTTGTGCATATGGTTTTTAGAAAAAGTTAATCTTTTAACTACAAACATTAAATATGTGTGAATCTATGGCGGAATAAATATGTGTCGACCACTTCCGCTACTAATCCTTAGTTTAAAAGAATGACAAGTCTATAAAAATGTAGATTGACCGATCCTGCCACTAAAACTCAATGGCGCGAAAAAATGGTCTTAAAACCGGGAAGTGACCATCTTGACACATTGACACGTCTAAATGGACAAGAAATAACAATTGGCAATTTAATTGTAATATTATAGGGTAAGGAAACACCTTTGATTGCCACATCACAATATGACATGGACGTCGGATGTTACCTTCACTTCACGGGCGTGGCGAGGCGCGGTTAGGTAAATATAATACGAACAATTGACAATCAGCTAATAGATGATCAGGTTTCAATGTCACCGGACATCGGGGCGTGGGGACGTGACAGCTTCTAACCGGCTGCGAAGGAGGAGGTTAAATGTCCGGCTTTTTATTTCCATTTGAAGTTGGATGATTGATTCGAGCCATGACTGGCTTTGGGCTATTTTCAATGTGGGTCGTCAATCCGTGCAATCCTCCAAAAATGCCTTGAAAATGAATTCAGATAAATTGAAAGCAGATAAATTGAAAGTTATTCAGTTGTTGAATTGAAAATTCGCTTTAGTCAGACCGTTGCGCTATAGAAACACAATCTTCAGGAAAAGCAACCCGAGCCAGGCAAAACATTTCAGACAAATAAGCTGTAAGTGAAGGCAAATATGGCAAAAAACCTTTGATGCGCCTCTGTTTGCACAGCGTGTTTGCCGGGAAAAAGCGTTTCGTATTTACCTACGACACGTATGTCAACATGCGGGGTATGGACGCAAAAAACTGCTAAGTGATGTCGGTATTCATTAATTTATGACTAGCTGTGCCTTGGGGAAGCGCTTCTGAGAAAATGTTGTCATAACTAAATATGAAATTTCATAATGATACTCTTCTCATAATCATTTGAGTAGTTTTATTTTTCGTAAAATAGCAACAAAGATTTATCAAGAATTATATCCACGCCAAAGAACCAATGAGCGTTAGCCTTAGAATTATTAATAATTATTAAATTAAATAACATTCACCTTTTTAATTTGACTTAGATCTATTCGCGCAATTTTTTTTATTAGTTTAGTAAAAAGGCTTCTAAAAAGCCACAGAGTCAGTAGTTTTTTGTGACCTCGAGCGGCAGAAGGCTGGCATCAAAAAGCGTAATTTATCATAAGCTTTAACCATCGGTCGCGGCTTTCATAAACTTACTTCCAGTCAACGCATCTTTACTCATTTTTACTCATTTCTACGCAGATATCGCGAATGGTGTATTTTCCGACGCATTTCGCAGGAGCATGGTGACTGGTCAATTTGAAAATAGACTGAGAGCCTGCGGCAAATTTGAAGCTTTTTTTCTTACTCCACTTGATATACGATAAATTGAAAGTATAAGGATTGAGGCGGCGGCGGCATAACAATCTTTTTGCGTTATTCAGCATTTTTGCTTTTGGATAAAATAAAATGAACGTGCTATCGTTTGGATTTTCAATTGTGAGCTGAACCAAAAACACATCTAGAGTTGAACAGATATACGAATACCTTAAAGACACAAGCTCTCAGTCTAAAAGCGCCCCTTCTCGCGACAATTTGTGTATGATAAATGGTCTCGGCTCCTGCGGGAACGACGATCAAAGTCGGGGGCCGGGAGCTATCAGGGAGGGCATGCAGCTATCAACGTCGAGGGCCACCGCGCTGGCGAGCCGGCTGAATGGCTAATGAGCTTGGTGTCTCTAGAGGGCGTTAATTCAACATATCTGAATTCTGTGTCAAGTCCAAAGAATGAAATGCAAACCATCGCAAGACGCTTATGACGTCACTTCCCTTAACTGTTGGTCTGCTCCCCGAACTAGGTGTTCATATCAACAATTTGCTTTTGAGAAAGCAGCTTAAAAAGAAATGTTTCGTTCCATACGCTAGTGACGATCAAAGTTGGGGCAGAAACTATTGCAGAGGGTACAGATATCAAACTCGAGGACTGCACCGCGGTGGAGCAAAGCTGTATCATCTCAGCAAGCTTTATAGCTCCTGAGTGATCTGTGTGCGAAGAATTCCCAATGTAATTATCAGGTTTTCGCGCGAAGACCTATGAAGACATAGATTTTATTCTGATTTCTGTGACTGTGTGTAAACAAATAGGTAGTAAGCCAATCATTACTTAAAACGTAATAAAAAAGTCGGCTTTTTCAATAAGGATTCATCTCATCATAAGCTTTCTTTTCGCAACACTTCGAGTTGGGTACCTATCAATATATATGAATTTAATTAATTATTACAAAACTTCGATTATTAGATTCGTTAATTTTAACAATTTTACCAAAAAACGCTCACCGAGTCACATCTTGCCATATATAATTCAAAAAGATTCGCTAACCATTATATCAATCATCCTCCTAAACGATAGTAAAATGCGCGTTTCTAAAAAGACCATCCCTGTTCCCGGGGGCTCCTTCGGGATCATTTTTCACGTTTCATGAAGCGTGGGCAGTGGATTAAAATACATTTCTCCCGGTGATGGATGGTGTGTTAGGGAAAGGGTTGCCTCCCAATTCCCCCCTAGAGGCGGAGAAGGGGTAATAAGAAGGCAGACAACGGGGAAACGATCGTAGCTAACGGATATATGAATTCGTAATTTTAGTTTTAGTCTTTTAATATCGTAGAGTTGTTAAATGATTACTTTAGTTAGTTTCTTAGTGGTTTAGATAAACGCAATTATGACAACAAAAAGGTTCGATGGCTACGTATATTGTATAGGTAATCGAAATGTTGCGGAAATTAAGAAAGTATATAAGTAGGTACCTACCCAAGAAAATAAAATATGCTAAAAACTAAAAATCTGTAAAAATCAAAGAGATTTTTTAGAAGTATTGAGTATGGTAGTTTTGCTAGTTAATCCTGATTAACTATTATTTTCTAGCAGAATTCTGGGGTATTGTTCTCGTGGCGATGTCTGTTTCAAAGTAGTATCAAAATGTTCAGAAACATTCATATTTAAAATTAATACTCTAAATATGAATGTTTGTAAAGATTTTGTTATATTAAGTTAATACTTAGATTAACAATGTATGATCTAAAAGAAAACTCTATAAAAAGACAAAAAGAAACTCATCAAGCCATATTACTTCTTACCACAACAAAACGGCGAAAAAATAGCAAAGTAACCAACTAAAATCCCCTAAAATAACTTTAAAAGGGCGTGTACACTCCATTATGTGATTTAAAAATCATATTCAAAATCGTAACCAAACGAGCGACCCGCTATTCTATTACGACCCCGGCGACCCCTAGCGGAAATTCCATCGAAGCGCAATAATAATAAAAAAATGTCGAGAACTTGTCGCGTGCAAAAGACGTGCGGTCACGCGTCCCCCTCCCCCTTCCCCTTCCCCCTGCGCGCTCCTCCGACCCTCCTCGAATATAATATGCATTATGCGAAATCCGTAACTCTTATAGAGCAGAATACCTTACAGAGTCTCCTCCAAGTACTCCAACTCAATCCCAACCTTATCTCAAAGTTATAAAGTAGACATTTATTATTGTGTGCTACGAGGTGGTGTAAGGAGGAGGGTAGCCTGAACTCGCCTGCACTCCACAGATAACGTCTAGTATTAATCATAGTATTATCGGCCGGTAGTCTTTGTTATGACGCGGCGTTATTGCAGTTTTTTCTCTATCTACCCTCAGCGATAAACTGGAGAGTGAATTTTCTGGGACAGATGTTTTAGTAATCCGAGAAAGAGGATGGCGATGATGCGATAAGTACGATGTCAGATTGAGAGGTAAAATATGGAGATTTTTATGCGCCTCTTTCTTTTACGATTGTTGCTGATATGAAAATAATCTTATGAATATCGATAGACGAATATATATTAGATGCGCTCTATGATTCGTTTAAAATATTCAACAATATTTTGTCGATGTCACCGATCGATGATACTTGTTGTTAAAGTATAATTTATATTCATAAACGCCATGAATCGTTACAAGCATAGCGTGTAGCATCATGATACCAATTAACAAACACTATAAATATTCCTTAGATTCCGATTCATCAGTACCTTCATGTGCAGCCACATAAATAAAAGTATATTTAAAATAAATAAGCAATATAATTAGCGAACGCAATTAATTTGCCGGTTGGCTGCGTTCAGATTAAACAAACGATTAATGGCGATGTTAATCTTAGCCTTCAGTAGCAGGTGGAGATACGATATTGGCGAGTGTGAGCACAGATGAGGTTGTATACAGAGACAAAGCTTCACAACTGGTGTAAGGAGGAGTATATAAAATTGTGTTCGATATTATTGTATGTAAGCACAAAGAAGATTAAACATAGATTCAGTATAAGTATTAGGAAGACAAGTCTATAGTAATGTCCATTCAGATTGATTTAAAATTTGACTGAGCCAGTTAGTATCTAATAATATATTTTTATTAAGATTTTAAAATTACAATTGTTAAATGTTAATTATACCCTGTATTAAGAATGATGCATTAAAGCATATTCTGGAATTGTTGCCTTTAAACAAAATAATGTATATCGAAAAGTCGTAGCTTATTCGATATACATTATTATCCTTCAAATTATGCATCTGTCTATATTTCTCAACATTAGCTCTACTACTTCCAGGGACTTATCGAGAGAGGAAAAATGAGACTTTTCGATATAAAAACTGATATAATTACAAGAAGCTTTACTTACATGCGTTATCTCCTCCGCGTGGTGTGCGCGGGGCGCATTATCAATTAATAGCCGGCGTAATATGAGAAATATCGGCGAGTGCAGCATATTATACTACCTCCCTTCCTCCCTTCCCCCCTTCTACCTCCTCACCTCCTCCTTAGAACCCTCGCACTAGCTACCACCACCCTTGCTGTCATATGCACTTATGAGTATGTAAATAGTTTGTTTATGGTCCAAATGAGATGTTAACTTTAGTGGCTCAGAAGAGTCAACTTTTTTATATTGAAGCTGTGGCGAGTGGTTCAGACATCAACTGTGACCGAAAGGTTTATATCTTAAAGGTACATCGTCAGTTTATATACCGATCTGACTAATGTATGGTAGTTTTCATAGACCACCACTAGCATCCGGTAAACGAAAACATCGTAATACCTGCACTCTATCTACGAGTAGTTGATAAATTTATTAGCTAGGGTGTGAATTGGACCAATCGCGTCTAAAGGGCTATAAACCACTTCATAAATATATTATACACACGACTTACACACGCAAACATAAACATGCACATATTACTATTTTTTTTATTTTGTTTATTAATTAATTTGTTTGAATTATTTTTTATTAAAAGTGTTAACAATGAATGTATGTTAATAAAGAGTAGGATTTTCTGATACAGGCATACTTTGCTTCCTAGAAAGTCCTAACGATATATCAATGAACACTTTGTAGTGAAAGAAATAAACGCATTTTCATTTCATAAATAAAAACATTGTTCAAATGAAACTTTTAATCGATTTAAATTCAATAAAACATGTTTTAAAATTATATTTTTGTTACAGATCATGGAAAATAATACTAGAACAAGGGCATTGGAAATGATGATAATTTCATCGTCATCAGAATCAATAAAACTTGACAAATCCATCCTGATACCTAGGTGATCATGCACACTGCTAAGATGGACACAGACGAGAGAGATTGCTACTTCAGGTAGAATTTGCCTGTTTTATAATAATAAAAGTAGCTAGTATAATTATGTAGTTTCCCTTTTTTTTTGCCCCCACACGCAAACTATCTTCAACATTTAAAATTATATATATTTTGGTATGTTACAATTTTTTTACAGGCCAGCTACACTTCCTAACAATGATTCTGGAAGATGCATGGTCACAGTTATTATATTACGTAACGTGAAATAAAATGCAGCTCTGTTGGAAAATAATACAGGTAACTGCAATTTTTTTTAAAACTACATAATTTAAAGTCATTCAAAATCTCAAAAAGTACAATTATATTTTCATGTAATTTTTTTTTGTGATTAACGAAGCCCCACTAAAGAAACTTTAATAGGATGTTTTTTTAATGCTTTTCAGGGCGGACTACGTGCTACGCCGTAGCTGCGCACGCGTCTACGTGGATGCTACAAGCTACGAAAATGCGTAGCGCTTCTACAATGGCGGCTTCTCAACGTAAGTAATTATATTTTGGCTGTGCATATTTTAATATTTTATTGTTTTATGTGTTAGCAGCATGTAGTTGTTTAATTTGGTTTTAGAAATGCCATTTTATGGCGCTTTTAGCAAAGGATGTCCTGTATACAAAACTAACTAAGTAACAGAAATATGGCACAAAAAAAAATTCAGAACCTGCAGAACTAAAATAAAATGATAAATAGTTAACTTCTTCTTCTTATTTAAGAGCTGCGCTCTTGTCGGTGGAGTATACTGCACACCTCTCTATTCTCTGCTTTAAATTAAGGTCTTGATACGACATGACGCCTGCCTTCTCCTTAAGTTGGCTTACATAACTCTTTCTCGGTCTCCCTGGACCTCTTCTTCCCTTCACATATCCTTCAATTATGTTTTTAAATAGGTTATCGTGTCGTATTAAGTGGTCAACTACTCTCCCTCTCCTATTTTTAATTTCATTGAGTAGACTTCAATAGTTAACTACAATTTTTAAAGTATCTCATTTTAACTCTACGATTATATGTGTCAATGCTTAGCTTTGACTGTATGTAGTTAATTTAGTTTATTCTTTTTTTTATTTAAATGTTACCCACAAATATTAGTGTAACAAAATGACGATGAGCGAAATAAACGAAACCTGTTATAATAATATAGCTTCAGCAGCAGCTATACTTAATAATAAAGCAACTGCAATCTTTTTGCTGGTGACTTCGCGCGAAACAGTGCCGTTACTAAAATCACCTTGAAACCGTATTCCTTGCCTTGCGCCGATACGCGCGTCTATACATCTTTCCTTCGCTCTCCCAAGTGTGTGTAATGTCGCCTCCATATAAACTCGCAATTTAAACTAGACCCTTCACATTCCATTTTGTTACTCTTTATGCGCCCGATTTCGGTGGGACTTGGGAGGGGGTGAAGTCCAAGTTACATTGGTAATGGCTCGTACATATTTCTGCAATTGATTAGGCGGGGGCGGTTGCCATGGCGACGGGCTGCAGTCCCCGCCCCCCCTCCCTCACCCCCTCGCCCCTCGCGACACAACTCATTGTACACCGTTTGCGAAATTGTTGCCGTCGTTCTATTTGCTTTATACTCGTATGAATAATTTGTTTCGTTCTTGATTTACTTACATTGTGTGACAATGAAGAATTTGCTTCAAAAGGAGATAAAAAGCATAAGATTTAGAACTGCAACGTTACGAACTCATGCTATCTAACAATTAAAAAACTGCATTCATTATTATGTTTTGACGGGACGCACCAGGTGGTAGCACCATAGTCCTTACCACCATTTATGTATGTATAAAAAACATGAGACATGAACTCGGACCAACCGAGAAAGTTGAAATGCTATTATTTATGGCTTACATTGTTTTATTTCTTTACATCTATAAAGTTTTATACTTATCTTATATTCATAAATCTTTTAGGTACTTAATAATTATTTTGTTAGTGTGATAATTTCTGACATTTAAATGCACAAACAAAACCTAACACCAAAGAAATTTACAAAACTGTGCAGTTTTGAGCATATATTCAATTCCCATAACACTAAATCGAAGGTTGCAATTTCATCCGTCCCGGAACGATGCAATAAAGTGCGCGCCTCGCTTCCACTACTGTGGAGTAAGGAGCAGTGCACACTTTCTAGTTTGTGAGGTTGATGTATGGATATTTGGTACATCTTCACGCAAAAATGTGAAATGATGCAATAAAGTGGAGCAATATTAATCGGTGCACTTAACAAGCGCTGATTGAATTTGAGGATTCGGTGATGTATGGATATCTGTTATACTTTTACGTAAAAATATAGACTTATGTGTTACTTACTATGTTATCACACAAGTCGATAAAAAAGAAAACAGTATGCGCTATATATTGTGATATGACGCAAGCTTTCGATTATGTGCAGCATAACATATTATTACAAAAACTAGAATCTTATGGAGTTAGAGGTAATATCCTTAACCTCATAAAATCATACCTAACTGACCGTACGCAAGTCACAGAGATAACCAAATTAGACTTTAAAACCAAAATAGAACAGAGTTATCTATCAGAAGAACGATGTGTAACATATGGGGTTCCTCAAGGCAGTGTCCTGGGCCCCCTGCTTTTTGTAATATATATAAATGACCTTCCTAAAATTTCAAACCACCATATGACATTGTTTGCTGATGATAGCACTATTGTAATAAAATCCATTGACAATAATTATAATACATACAAATCTGACATTCTTGAAACTTTGACATCTATAATTAATTGGCTAAAGAATAATAATTTAAAAATCAACCTTGACAAAACTAATTTAATGAATTTCAGTCAAAGACTACAAAATAATTTAAACATTGATATATTGTATAATGATACTAAAATAAAAGATGTTGACACAGCTCGTTTTCTGGGATTAACAATAGATGCAAAGTTAAAATGGAAAAGCCATGTTGATGATCTGAGCAAGAAACTTAGTAGCATATCGTATGCTTTATATCGGCTCTCAAAAGAACTTAGTAATAATGCTATGCTTACTGCATACTATGGATTAGCTGAATCTGTGCTTCGGTATGGTATAATTTTTGGGGCAATTCCACCGATAAAGATATAATTTTTAAAATGCAAAAGCGCTGCATTCGTGCGATGTTTGGTTTACAATCAACGGATAGTTGTAATCCACTATTTAAAAACATAAAATTCTCACACTTCCCTGCTTATATATATATTTGAAACAGCATTATTTGTCAAATGTAACCCGAAATTATTTAAAAAATTATCAGATCTTGCTGTGAGAAATCGTCGGCCAGGTAATGACAAAATTTGTCTTCCTGAGTCGAATACAGCTTTACTTAGTAATAGCATACTATCTATGGCTCCAAAAATTTATAATAAAATTCCACTCACCAAATAAAAAAGAGCTGAATTTAAAATTGTTTAAAAAACATATGAAAATGTTGCTAGTTGACAAATGCTATTACAGTATTAGAGATTTTCTAGATGATAATTTTTGACATCCCTGACATATGTATTTAATTGTTTATTATTCCTATGATTGACTTATTTTAATTATATTTTTTTTAATTGTATTATCATATTTTTAAGTATATTTTGAATTTATTTTGCGGCAAGCCATCTGACTTAATTTGCACACCGTTTCAACGGTTGAACATTGCTGCTCTGTAACATCATGCATTTTTTATGTATCAACAATGTTTTTTGGCAAATAAATATATCTTTATCTTTATCTTTATCTTTATGCAATACGTGAAAAAAAAGGATAAAATTCGCTCGAAAGCAGATCCAGGGTAGTACTTATATTAATTCTGTGTCTAGGGGTCATAGCTAGTACTAAAGAATTCGTTTGTGGAATGTCAAAAATCGACCATTCAGTGTAAAGAATTTGCTCGGTTTTTATAAGTTTCATAATATTGCGCAAAGGTGCCTGAATTTGTTTCAATTTCCTTACGTAGCTTTTACATCTAAAGTAATTAACGGACGTCATTCTTTTATATATCCAGTATCCACCATTGTGACTCCAACTTAACGTATCCCAAATACCTGGTTCATTAATTGAAATTGGCTGGCTGCTTGATTACGTCGGCGATTGTCTTCTAAAATGGAGCTCGGAGCGCGGCCATCGACTTTCAAGTTAATTTGCGCCGGGCTAATCCGCAAGCCTAATTATTACTTCCCCTCCCCTTAGAGGGGCTACTGCCTATAGAATTATGTCTTTTATGTAGTAGACGAGACGAGGAACAAACTGGGTACTATATCTGAATTGGTAGTTTATTATTTGTCTTACATACAACATATCACGCCTGTTTCTAGTGGGAATAAATCGAAGTCAAAAATATGGGTTTGCGAATTTTACGGTCACATGATTTGATTGCATTGACGTATAAGTATAATTTGTTCACAGCAACAAAGTGATCCTACAACGCTTCCGGGACGGAATCCAATACTAAATAAATTGTATTAGCTAGCCACGTATATTTTTATGCATGTGTGATTTTACTTTATTACTTGCCATGGTGAAAAGTTCATTTTAAGTAATGAACTTTTTTACCTGCTTATACTAAAGATTATTAAGCTAAAATAAATAAATAACCTTTATTCGAGTCTCTGTTGCCGAGTAAACAAAACGTTGCAAACCAATCGCTAACCCTCTTTCATTCGCACGATCGATACTGCACCCTCGCACGCGCGCTGCATACATTAGTATTTGCATAAGCTGATGACGTCTCATTATGTAGGGGGAAGATACATACAAGACTCATAGTGTGGGTCTCAGATGAAATGAGATGTGATGAAGTAAAGAGAAAGTATTTATTTGTTTGTTTGTTTGTAGTATTAAAGGCGGATTTATTCCATGAAGGTATCTCTTCCAGTCAACCAACGATAGATTGAGAGGATATATTTACTCAGTAAAAGGGCAGAAGTAAGTACTAGTAGTAGTATTTGTTGGTATGTATGTAATGAAGTTTTATTCATAGCGTCCATTCGTAGAACTCGTAGTGCGTAGCTCGTAGCCGGACCTACGGCAACTGTCCGGGCAGTGTCGCTGCGTTTAATTACGATCGGCTACGACGCGGCTACGAACGTAGCGCTCCGTAGCTGTTTAGAATACACATATTAAAAAACGTTGCCAAATAAAACTACCTCTAATATTTTAAACGCATTTTTACGTGAATTTTATGTGTAAAGCCAGTTGTTAACTTTGGTACTAGGATTTGTTTTGAAATAACCACTGTTGTTTATTCACCCACTGGTACAATTCTACCAACCCCACTTGTAAGTTTTCATAGGCTTGGGGATGCGAACGAATGTACGTATAAGATGCATATGCATAATAAATGGATTTCGACTGGTGGAGTGCGCACAGTAATGTGTTTATATTGCACCATATTTTGTGCATTTCACCTGCATGATACACTTTAGATTGGTGTTAGGTGGAAGATGTTATAGATATATCAATGTTCATGGATATTAATGAAACGGCATTCGTTTTTAAATTATGCCCCAAGTCCCTGCTCTTTTTGGAGTTTCGAGATCAAACATACTCTCTATCTATTCCGGGTTTTACTCTACTCGTGTACCAAATTTCACCAAAACTCATTTAGCGATTTAGGCGTGATTGAGTATAAAACAACTTACACACTTCTAAAGTTTTGCATTTATAATATTACTTAGTAGGATTGGTTCGTAGGAAAGCAAATCTGATTTGTCGTCGAAATAAAGCATTGTCGTCTGTCATATAGCGGAGTAATATAACATTGTACACTGCCGAGCAATGTTTAACGATAGGGCCCGCCGCCCATAAACCTCCGCGGCTTAATAATTTCAAGTGCATTTTACAGCGGCCCGCCCCGCCCCGCTCCCCGCCCCGCCGCACGCCCGCTGCACGCCCCGTCCGCTCTTTATTAGACGAGCTTTATTAGCCGGTTAACGCTGATCCAATATGGGATCAAAATGAGGTCTTAAAGACATTTTACTGCAATTTATTTCATATTGAATGACTAGGATTTTCACTAGTACCTATCTAAAGTCAGCCTATCTCTGTGGGAAGTAGGGTTGACAATAGTATAATATGTTAGAGTTTTGTAACATTTAATAATGTTTTAAAACATTTAGAAGGTAAATCTTTAAGCGCCTCATACAAGAAAAAGCCACTACACAGTCTCTTAAAATTTAATGCTATAAGACTATAATAAGAACATTAGATATAATTATTAACCCGAACAACCTATCCAACTGATTTTTGATACAAATAATAATAACATTCGGATCTATGTTGATGTTGAGTACGGTTGAGTGATTACTCGGATCAAACCAAGCGGAGCCCGGAAGGCTGGAGCGTCTCTGAAAAGTACAAAACGCGCGTCACAGGAATCCAATTTCAAAGTAGCGTTTAGACTGTGACCGGTTAGGCTGCCGACACACTTGACGGTCCAAAATGCCGTCTGTGACCCGATTCTAGTAGGCATTTGTTATTTTCTATTTGGGTTTATACACTAGCTAGGCTAAAAGGACCTTAGATGTATATCACCCAAAACATGCATTTCCAAAAATATAGGAACTTATGTCATATTTGTTACAAAAATGTAGAACCGTAAATCTTGGTCACAAAATCTCGAAAACATAAGCTAAGCAAATGCTTGAGAGCTAACTAACTAAAGTAAGATGGAAAAGCAATCTACAGTGAATCCGATATGAACGCATTTATTTCAATATGCCGTATCATTTGACTAGTTTAAAATTTATCCTTTACCCCTCTATTAGGAGATTCTTTCAAGGAAATCGTATCATGTATCGTCTGCCTTACCGTCGGCTCTGCAGGACAGACGCGGGACGAGAGACGCGGGGGGAGGAGGGCATTCCGCCCGACTACCAGTAGCCAATATTATACGGGCGTAGTTAGCGCTGATATTAAGAATTCCACAGCGCACAGAGTACGCAAGAAAAGCCGGTACAGAGTAAGCGCCAAGTTTTTTTATATGATACAAATTTCCTATTAAATTTACATAAAACTAAGTTTACCACCGCAGCAAGGTAAATAGAGGACCGGACACGGTATGAGAATTGTTAAAAATATGTAATTTTATGATAGAATACATTTAATTAAACACATTTTGCGACTTTTCAGCACGAGTTTATTCTCCAGAGCTAATTTATTAGAGTTCAAACTTTTAGGGAAAGTCCATTTTCTACGCGTGACGTCATATGAATGCACATTTAGTTAGGAGGCGTTTTGGTATCGCCCAAATATCGCCTAAAAGTGTGAATTGTTTTTGCTATATCTTGGGAAATAGTTTGGTTATTGATGTAATTCTTTTAAGGATGATTCTATTATTGTGAGATATTTCAAAGGAACATCAAAAAAAGTTGTCCGGTCCCCTATTGGAGCCACAAATTCCCCCGTATTATTTTTCTAAATAGGTCAATATATATACACTAGCTGTTGCCCGCGGCTTCGCCCGCGTGAGTTTCGCTTAGATGAAACGTCTTTTTGTGTTCCAAACTGTTTCAGATGTTTCGGAACTTCGATTTTTATTCGTCTACAGAAAATGCTCATCAGATTAATCAAGTTTTGCTAAGGCGCCATTTCCATATATGTTATAGTGTAGCTGGTCCCTTGGAGTTATTCATCAGATGTTCCAGATCTTCAATTTTTATACGTCAGCAGAAAATGCTCATCAGGTTGAACGATTTTTGCTAAGGCGCCATTTCCATATATGTTGTAGTGTAGCTGGTCTCTTGGAGCTTTTCATCAGATGTTCCAGATCTTCAATTTTTATACGTCAGCAGAAAATGCTCATCAGGTTGAACGACTTTTGTTAAGGCACCATATCCATATTTCTTATAGTTTAGCTGTTCTGCTATGGTTCTTCATCAGGTGTTCCAGTTTTCAAAATCAATTATAGCCTGTATGTTGCCCAGGCTTAATAGCTATACAACAAAAAAAGTTTCATTCAAATCCGTCCAGTAGTTTTTGCGTGAAACGCGTACATACATACAGACAGACAGACAGACAAGAAATTCCAAAAAAAATTTTTGCTCCCTATTGTTCTTTTTAAGTGTCCCTCTATCCATTTTAGTCAAAAATATTAAATGTACAGACAAAATATTTTTACTGTTTTATTATATGTATAGATTGTGGCTAAAAACCGATGGTTTATATTTATACTGTGCCGATAGTTTCAAGAGCTCTTCTTGTTTTAACTGCCCCAGTAGTGACTATCTGCGAGTGTAGCTAACTTATGTATATTGCTCTAATTTTTCCAAACACTTTCGTATTTAGTTGTACGTACGTACCGCACCATCTGTTCTTACAAAATTCCGAATCTCTTCATAATTTCTTGTCAAGCCGAAATTTTACATACAAAACAAGCTTTCTGGTCCTTTTTTTATGAGCCTGTACTGTCCCACTACTGGGCAAAAAAGGCCTCCCTCTGGTTTGCCAATATATTCAGTGCATGAGCCCTCCACTCTCTATCCGTCGCGTCCAAATCATCCGACCATCTCGTTCTGGAGCGGCCCTTTTCCGGCACCCGCCAGCAGGGACCCATTGTGTGGCTGTTTTAGCCAACCTGTCCTGCGGCATCCTGCAACATGGCCTGCCCAGCCCAGTCCCACTTGAGCTTTGCTGCCTTCCTCCCCACATCAACTACTCCAGTTTTGGAACGAATTGTAGAGTTTCGTATGCGGTCCGTTAATTTAATCCCTAGCATACTTTACTCCATTGTTCGTTGACAAACCCTGAGTTTGGACTTTTGAGATAAGGTCAAAGACCAGGTCTGAGCTCCACAAGTCAGAACGGGGAGGATACACGTGTCGACCAGTTTACGTTTTAGTGTTAATGGGAGGTCACCCTTCATAATGTCGCCCGAAGCTTTTCCAGGCGTTCTGAACTCTGCGTTCGATCTCTTTATCCTGCCGAGTTTTAAATGAAGCTAACTGGCCCAGGTAAACGTAGTCGTCGACATACTGTATCCTTTTCCCGTCCACCTCGATTGGGATTTTGGACCTGTTCGTCATTACTTTTGTCTTTGACCTATTCATCGTAAGTCCATCCTCGCGGCTTGCTAGGTGTTGAAGCATTTCTTGAAGTTCTGTTGGGGAAGACGACAGCAAGACAATGTCGTCGGCGAAACGGAGGTTTGTGAGCCTTTTTTCGCCCAAAACAATGCCCTTGCTCTGTCATTCATCAGCTAAGCTCTTAAAAATTCTTCCAGAGTACTTGTAAATAGGATAGGAGATAGCAGATCTCCCTGTTTGACTCCGCGTTGTATGGGAAATTGGGTCCTAAGTAAATTTCTTAAAGTTCCTGTCAAAAATACTTTTTAAGTACTACCAATCTGATATATCAAATTTCTGATACGATCCGTTAAGATTTAAGCTCTTCGTTGTACAGCTTCGTATGTTGCCAGATAAGTTGCAATTAATTAGACGTGAGTTATTAGGAGTTGTTTGCCTTAGCTGGCTCATCAAAATAATACCTAACATAAATACGTTTTAGATCTGTATAGCTACACTACTCTATGCGCCGAGATTGGAGCTAAAGGCACAAAGTTGGTAATTGAAAAATCTTTCCGGGCGCGACGGCGAAATTAAACTGCTATAATCGCGCACTCGCGCGACACTGCGGCCACCAATTAGCAATGGCGGTGGCCATCTTTGAATGGTATATTGGTGAATAATGTTGTTGATGAAGCGGTTGACGGCAGTGATTTGTGGCTTAGGCTCCCGAGTTGGATCAGACAGTCGCAGGTTCAAATTTTAGGCGCGGTCCGACCTTTGATTATCTTCATGAATTTTACTCATGTAGATAGGTACTGTCATATTCATGTTGCTTCTGGTGAAGGAAAATCTCTTCAAAAATCCTGCGCACTAGCGGACTGACAGTAGTCATTAAATCATGGCTTAAGGTATATCTAATATACTCGAAAAGAAAATATGAAGTACCTTTTAAATATTAACAATACTACCTATTTCATTATCCTTCGGCGCACAAAACTTTACTTTTAAATTGGATTTATGTGCCTTTGTTCTAACACAAAGAACGTTTGACGTTTGTGAACCCTCGCTTTTGAAACGGAGAAAAATAAGGCTAATTATGATGCAGTCGAGTGTAGTGGATACTTCAACTTGGGGCCATAAGGTATAAATAAATGATGACTCAATTTTTGGTAATACAGTATAACCTTGTGTGACTATATAAATAGTCTGAATTTGAAGATAAAAAGTACCCTATGTGGTGTTCAAGGTAAGTACAGGTGGAATAAAATAACTAATAAGAACAAAATCTCCCGTCCGAAATTAAAATCTGTTACCCAGGAAACGGAAGCATTCCAACATGTAACAGAGTAATATTGATGTATCTTGAATTCTTTGCACACTATATTACATAGTTTGCTGTTAATGTATATGAATAAAGTTTTGGTTGATTGATTCGTATTTGTGCGAAATTCCCGAAGTCTCCAGCTAGTCATCATAAGTGGCATTTACCGAACGGCCGATAAATTGAAACCGTCCTATAACGGCGGCCGTCACGGCGAATGATCAATTTTTTGATAATGTCAACCGCGACTCATTCCTTGCGACAACATTTGATTTGAGACCGAATTCAATTTGTGACACAATGGGACTGAGATCGCTGTTAGATGGAAAGCAAACGTCGAAAATACACTTTAATAACGGTATACTAGTAGTAAATTTTGTCTATATCTATTTTATTTTATTTATTCTATGTGTTTTTGAAGGTGAAATCGTAATTCAAAGCAAAATAAAGTTGTACCTCTCTCATTTATCAGTTAGGATGACAAGAACGCTATCTTATGCTACTTCTTTAGTCTACAGCGAAAATTAATGGAAATTGGAGCAATATTTTTATTTCATGACATTCTAGAAGACAAAGTAAATAATTAACTTATTGATGAAAGTACTTACTAAAGATCTGGATTTGGTTGAATCAACTTGAGCAGGACGAGCTGTTCTAAAATAGAACGCAAACTCGAACCCAAATAAATATTCGCTCTAGCAACAATCCAGTCACAACTCACACAATTACGGAATGGAAAACCTTAGATAAATAAAATCGGAGGGATAGCACAGAGTATCGAAAAGGTAAAGACTAGTTTAAGTTTATTTTTCAATTTGGGACAAAATTATACTGACTTAGTATTATTCTTTTTTTTAGTTTTATTATAACATGGGTACCTATCTAGTTGTGAGTAGCAATTTGGGACAGAGTAATATTGACGTAGTATTAGTCTTCTTTTTAGTTTTATTTTAACATCGGTACCTATCTAGTTGTGAGTAGCATTAGTTTAAGACCAATATGTACACTGAAGTTGGCAAATCAATAAATATGAAATGTCTGAGATCGTGACTCTTGTGGATAGAGTTCCTTCTATTTTTTTCCTTTTCATTGCTAACTCTTTCACTCCTTTAAATATGTCACGATGCCCACTTTTCCTTAATTTACTTTATGTAATTCTGTCTCTATTCTTCTAAGGAAGAACCATTGTTAAGTATTGAAAGTATAAGAGGGAGAATGTAGGTTACTTAATACGACACGATGAAGGTAAACACTAATCGTATGTTGATTAACTCTGTACATTTACTTCCTCTGCACCGGGCCGGGGTCGACTTTTTCGCAAGAACAGAAAAAAGTCGAGGCAGCAAACACAAACAGGGCGAATGTAGCGAATTTCCAAACTCCATCCGCTTTATTGACACGAGGGGCTCTCCTCCCTCCCCCCGACTCCGGGATTCAAATCCCTCACCCCCTGGCGCGATTTACAATAAATTTCAAGCGGCGAATATGTTTGCAATATGTAGGGCGCCCGCACATTAGCGTAGCTTTCTTTTTTTTCTGTCAGATGATACAACACTGTCTGTTGTTGTCAAATTATGACAGTATTGTACCATCTGACCGACCTCACTCGCCAGCAGCGACAACTAGTGAGCGGAAATACGAAAACCCTCAATTCGATAGAATAGAAGCAGTTGAAGAACCTGTTGTGTCTTACGTTGAGATGATCCAACACGTCATTCAAAAATTTTTTTTGAAGTCAACTTACATGTATATTAACAGTTTATAGATATCTGCCAGTAGCATAGCCTGTTTCTTCCCTACCAGATATTTTATGAACATTTTAGGTGCTTAAAATATTCCTCAGTGCCCAATATTCACCACCACCTCTACTACTTTGGAACATCACTAGAATTTACTGCGTCTTTTGTTTATTAGTATTTGACTGACACTCTTAATTCGTCTTGCATTTAATGATTTGTTATCTTTTAAAATCCTTGACTATTGGATAAAAATGATCCTTTACCTTTTTGCGATAGCGTGTATGCTTATCATCATCATGGTTATTTAATTACTAAGTATTAAGGATGATTATAACTTGAATACAAATTACTTTTGTATTTGTTAGTTCGTTATTTGTTAAATTGATAAAACTGATCGTATTGGTTTGTTTTTTATTGGAACATATTTAACAGGAACGAAAACATTTCGTTCAGTACTGAGCGAAATGTATATTCCTACCCATGCTCTACGCTATAGCTACTCTAAGCCGGCCGCCCTCCGAGTGACCCTCCGCCCTCAGCTTTAAGAACCCAATTTTAAACCGTCGCTGGAATGTCGCAAGTTGTTTACAACGTAATCGAAAGCTCTTCCTCCCGCAGCTTTGAATAAAGTTCGCATCGTGTTAACACAATTTTTATACTCGACGGGGATGTTTTCATTTTTATATAGTGGAACGTGATGTTTTATTTTGTCACGGATGTGCCAAAGTGTAATTATGGTTACCAGGAATATGCTAAAACGTTAAGTTAAACGAACAAGTTACGATAACATAGCTGTAAAGCTAAAAGTTAATATTAAGTTGATTACATATAACAGCTCAATTCCTGTGAAATAGTATGTGCTATATATAGCAATCTCAAGAATCCAGGGACGCAGCTTATAATTTATGTTTTATAACAAAGTTCCGTCCACCGACCCTAAAACTGCAGAACGTTTGCGTTGCACGTCCCTCATTACTAGGTCGGCTTTCCACTCTTTATTTATGAAATAAAAATGAAAACATTTCTGCAGAGAGCTGACGAATGGCCGCCCCCCGGGTGGAGGGGGAGCGGTCACCCCTGACCGCTGTATCTCCCGCGACATATAATTCACACACCTCCATGCAGTGCCGCAATGTATTTGTATGATGACTCATTCCAGGCAAATTCTGACAATTCCTATTCTGTGGGAGATTCTGCAACGAAATAATGTAATAGGAGCAAATTTAAGGTTGTCCTTATAATTTTTATTCATTCTAAAACAGACAAAATCTTACCCGGTGCTTGAATGCATTAATCAAATCTTGCAAGTAGAATTTGACATACGTTCGTTCTGTTGTACCGATAGAGTTAACATTTTGATTGTAGATGTTACAATTTTTAATGACATATTAAAGCTGATCTAACGCCGGAAGATTAATAATAGCTATCAAAACTATAAAAATTGAGGTAAACCCATTGTTGAATCAAGGCTTGCTTAATGTGTCATGTCAAGAACTTTGGTTGTAGATCATCTTCATCAGCCATTTTAATATCGCCAAAGCTGAGGACACTGGTCTTCCTTATGAAGGTAAGGAAGATGTACCATGACCATCCACGCAGCCAGAACCATCGTCTTAACGTGCCTTCCAAAGCACGGAGTAAGTAGTTTGAGATGCATTTTGGTCACCCATTCCTTATCGCAGTCCGAACTGTGTGTGTGAACCTCGATACAGTAGTAGGACAGATGATAATATATGGCATACGCAACGCAAAAATAGTCAAAAAACAAAAAAATGTACATATAACAAATTCAAATCTCCACTCCACGATATATTCCATTATACAACCAAAACCAATAACATTATCGCAACGGGCGCAATCAGCATTAGCCGGAATATATTTCGCGTAAATCTTCCGTCGGCTTTATGTTTATCGTAAAAAACGAAAGTGTCCGGCTACGGCCGTAAATATTGCTCGTAAAGTCCGGAGGCGGCCGAACGCGGCCGAATAGAGCCGAATGGAGGAGAGGCATACTTATGAGTCTTGATTCACTGTCAATGAGAAGTTAAATTATAACAATTATTATTATATCTGTTTCTCCTTTTTATGTGTGTCATATCATTTGACAATTTGACGGTAGATTGAAAAAATATCAAAAATAATGCGTTAAATTATAGATGGTTTATATACTCGTACTATATAGTTTGTAATCTAACTGTATTTATTACAATTGTATGGAAACACATCAATATGCAATTGAAAATTCCAAGTTGAAAGGAAATTCGATTCGATTGTGTGTCCTGTTGTGAATGTGTGTCCTATGCGACTTATTTATTTATAATTTTTGTACACAACAAATACATAGAGAGGAAACATAAAATCAAGTAAAATTAAGTACTACTTATTACGGCTACTATTACTTAGTACGGCTTGTATGTCAAGGTTCGCCAAAATAGCCTATATAATTTTAAAATTTCTATGCCTATAAGCTATGAGGATTCTTTCCTTTTTCACGTCCAGCGAATATATAATTACGTAGAGATCAGTGTATCGAATGCATGACCTGCGTAGCGATCGTAGACCTGTTACGATGTTGCGCCCACCCACGCCTGCCAACATTGCATAAATAAACATTGTTGGACTCTGTGGCGCAGTGGTAAAGTGATCCCTGGTCAGGTCAAGATGGACAATGATCTTTATCAGATTGGCCAGGCTCTTGGATATTTAGTTAGTGCTTTTTTGAGTTAGTGCTTTTGATTTTGTGATTTTTTGTTGCTGTCTCTACTTCGCATGAACTGTGTTTGCACGGCAAGTATTTTCTTTTGTTTATTTACTGTGTTCCTGTTGCTTTTACTTTTGCGATATAGATGAAAGTTTTGTGTTTTCTTTGAATATCCCTTTAATTAATTATCTCCCTGAGAATTAAAATCTTGGGTAATAAGACTACTTCCACTTGTCCTACAGAGTTGAAATACACATGGTTTGTGAACATTATATTTTGGTATCATTATAATGTTACAGAAAATGGAGTGGGGAAAGAGAATCCAGACGAACGAGACGACAATACATAAGACGAGATCCTCCTGAAGCCATTTTGAAAATTATTTAGACTCTAAACACGGTAATTATATTTGCATTATTTGACTATATACAAAATAGATTTACTACGCAAAATGCATAAAAATTCTGAAGGATTAAAATGCACATATAAAATAGGAAATAATGAGCACTAGGAAAGGAATTTTGAAAATTCTTCCCCTAAGGGCGTGAAAACGACATTCAAGCCGGTGAAGTGTCTGGCATAAGTAATAATATATTTCTTCATATAATATCGAGGAATGAACATTTCATCTGATTCGTCTTGTTGAAGTATATCCACAGTTTGGTGCGGGCTTAGGTAAATGTCCTCATTACGAGCCGCGGTTGGTCGCAATCACACTAAACGAGATATACGGGCCGTTGAGCGCTCGCGCCGATACACGATAGATCCCAGATTTAGCTAACAATATAACTTGGACGAGGGAGCTACAAAGGTTTAGAGGTGCAATGATAATGTTGAAATTTTTCGAAATCATGTTGTGTGTAGAAGACGATCGTCAAAAGCCAACAACGTTAGGCGACATGAAATATACCTAACTATAATACAAAACCAACGGTTTTCTAATTCTTACTCTACTCCGTACACAAATGAAGGAGCCTAAGGTTTTATTATCATTCATTGTCTGTTAGCGTGTTAAAATATTGATTTTTACGAGTTTTCAAGCTTTACAGAGTACAGCAGATACCGAAGAAGCCTGACATCAATTTCAATCAATACAAAGTATAAAATAAAGTCGTTTCTGGCGTCTGTACGTTTCGAACTTAAAAATTACGCAACTAATTTTGATGCGGTTTTCACTATTATGTTGATATTTTTCTTTAGGATAGTGTATAGGTATAATTTATGGCCTAGCGAAGAGTAAGGCGCTAGTTACCTAAATGTTCCCACCACAGCGCCACATCTAAACTACGAATTTCTCACATTAATGTACTCGCGATTGGACGCTATCCTCTAAGACAAAGTGTGTTATTTCTCGCGGGATTCCCCCTAACGCCCCTCGCGGATCCCCCTCCCCCTCCCGCGGCGTTGTAATATTTTTACGAGTGGTTTTTATTATCCGCGCGCGATAAATTTGTCGTCGCCGCGGGAAAATTCTAAAATTGCAGTTACAACATCGATGAATATTATTGGGGTACAAAATAAGTCGTTTTTCGTTTGAATAGGGACGGAAAATGGGATTTGGTCAGCAATTTGTGTCCCCAGTTGACTGGAAATGGTTTTGTTGCGATTGGGGATTTCGACGTGATGTCATTTTTAACCGACTTCCCAAAAAAGGAGGAGGTTATATGTTTCGATGTATGTATGTTTTTTTTTTATGTATGTTCGCCGATTTCTCCGCCATTTGTGGACTGATTTCCAAAATTGTTTTTTTATTAGTAATGGTGTATTCCCAAGTTGGTCCCATTTTAACCACGTCAGAATCTGTTCGGTAATTTTAAAGATACCTAACAAAATATAAAAATACCAACATTGCATTATAGAGCAAAAGCCTTCGACAGCATGCCCTTCCTTATTTTATTAAAACTCAAGATTTTCTGTGTATGTCCCCAACATAGAAATAGCGATTAGCGACTATAAAAGTTGGTTCATGATTACTTAGGCAGATTACTTGTAGCAATAACATTTGAAGTGATAACTCAATTTCCTCAAAGTAAAGTTTTTTAAAGATTTTATTCTAATAATATTAGAAATCACGCCATCCATTACCAGGCAATTGGTGCAATATAAACCCCTGCTAGACATTGTAACCTTACTAAATTATAGCTATATATTTGTTTTATAATAAAAGCTTAATTTAATGTTACTTTGGGAGTCCCAAAGGTGCTTTTTATACCTATAAAAATCATCCTTACTATCCATATTACCTGCATAAGCAACTAAGATCCAAACTTCATACCTAGTCGCTAATATTTTTTACCCGTATATACCACGCAGAGAAACATTCAGCATTTTTAAAATAAGGAAGGTTTGGTCGTTACGGGCTCGGTCTGTTTATGTGCCAAAAATAATAGACAATTTGACATGTTGTGACATTTCAAATCAAACTTACTTAGACATAAAAAGTATCGAATTCTTAATTCTTTATTTTCGGCCAGTGAAAGAAAAGTTTTTATTAAACTAAAAATGATAAAATAAAACTTTTTCCAAAAAAAAAATGAACCGACTTCCATCATAAAACTTAAAATCATGAAATAACAACAAAGAAAAATGTATTAGCATTCTACCTACTGAATGAGGTGAAGTCGGTGCCAAATTGAATATTAAATAATCTAAATTAACATATTAGAATCATGTATATATAAAATGCCTAGCTAAACAATTACATAACACCCTTACTCCTGCACTTGGCACCGACTTCACCTCATTCAGTAGGTAGAATGCTAATACATTTTTCTTTGTTGTTATTTCATGATTTTAAGTTTTATGATGGAAGTCGGTTCATTTTTTTTGGAAAAAAGTTTTATTAAAATAACATTCTGTGCTTTGATGTGAACTCTATCGAGATCTTTGATCCATAAATATCATTAGAAGTCTCATTTCCGTCGTTACGGTTACTTGTTAATTGTAATTAATCTAAATAAAGATAAACTGTATTTTAATTTAGATTATTACAATTACCAAGTAATAGTTAGATCAAATTAGTCAGTCTGTTCTTATTTGCTAGACATTTAGTAGCGGAGTCGTTTATTTGTATGTTGGTTACCTGTCATGCAGTAAGAGAATTTTTGAATTTTGAATTACTAAACTTTAAATGCGATGTCAAAATAAGTGTTTTCTGAGGCCCAAGTATTTAGTTCGTTTAGTAATGTAGGAAATTTCCCAAAAGGATAAGAAATAATTATCTCTGTTTGTGTCATTGAATCAACAAAATTTGTTTCAGAATTTCAATACATTTTTGTTTGGTTTGTCATTACGAATTACGTCTCGCACAATAAGTTATTTATGTAACTTAAGACGAGGTCCAACCTGAGCTGCAAAAAACAAAATTCATATGCGCTTAACCGCGCCGTGTGTGCGTTGCAATAGATGTTTTTGCACAACAAAATGTTCTACTTTCGTTGGCAGGATCGAACAGATTTTGTACCGATTTAGCAACTATTTCTCAAAAACCAAAGTGCTCGTTTAAAACTTTAATATAGGTAGTATATATATTAACTTATTATATAAAAATATATATGTTATCGCTGAAAATTGTAAGTTCCACGACTTGAAAGCTGAAATTTTTCTAAATTTTCAGTGCCTTTATGAATTAATTAAGCCGAAAATATGTTTTTATTAGTTAAAAGTACACGATTGAAACCTTAATAAACATAATAATCATGTCCTGTATTATTTTTCCACTTCGTAATTAAACTCTAATTAGAAAATTTCTTCATGAAAAACAATTTTTTCGAATGTGTTTTATGACATGGCCTTAAAGCTCGCTCGGTATCACACTATTGGATCGTGAACCAAACGTAGAAATTTGTCGTCGAATAAAAGTCGAAAACGTAGGTAAACGTATCACGCAGTTAAAGTGAGAATATACGGAACACCAGGCTTAAAAGGGAACACTGTCGAAGGGACCAAGGTAGTCACGGAGTTGTGGCCGAGACAGGGGCGGTGACCAGGAACCACCACAAGCGCGCTGGTCAGATTACTTCGTTTGCGTAACGGGAAAGCGATAGTTGAGACTGGCATAGACTGATAAGAAATGGCGTGAAAAAAGGGTGGAACATGTAAGCAGTTGGCTAAATTTAAATAGATCGTTGGAATAGTATCCACACGCTAATAGTGAGTTTCAGAGTGGGTGCTACATGGGTGCTACGTTGTATCTTCTTCTTCTATTTAGGTGGTTAGTTTATTTAATGCGGTGTGTAGTACATATATCATTCGAACAGAAAGGAAACCAGTCAAGTTATATAACAAATCGATGGGATATTTATAGGGTTTACTAATACGCAGGCTACTGCGCGGGATTACGAATAACGTAGAATCATTGTATGTACGTATGATTAGATTCCGAGCATCGTCCCAATGTTCACACGAGCTTGCCGCCATGATCAGCATCAACACCAGTAGCCGGTGATTACGCTAACAAGGGTTGAGTCTCACGGCGGAGGATGCGTTCCCACGGTCACGCCTAGGCTGAGAGCTGACTGGACGTTTTTGTCTTTCATTTTAATCGCTAAGTCCCGTGCATTTAAAATAAATCTATAGTATTGACAACGGTCTATTAACGTTACCAAATTCATAAAATTCACAAATTTGCCGCTATTATTCGTATAAATGTGCCTGTGTAGGATAACTTGACTTGTAACTTGTAGTCAATTGTACAATTTGTGAAGGTTGGTATGTTTAAATTCATCATAGGTATTTCATGTTCGGGTTCACTTAACTTAGTTCACTTTCATTCAAGAAATAGTTCGTTTATTTAAAATAAAATGTGGTTGATAAACAACAGTAGAATGCTTGTACTGTACAATACTTTTAATGGCCATTTACTGACTTACAAGCATTTTAAAGTAACGAATTCTTGAAGTTCTTGATATCACTAGTTTAGATAAGTTCATTTCTTTGCGTATTTATCTATTCGGATTCTAAAAACTGCAGTGCGATAACAACATTCTTCAAAACACGTTATCTTGTTAAAAATCCATCAATCAAACCCCAGCTCCTGGGCTAGCCAAACTCGCCCGGTCAATTTGGGCTGGGTAAGTCAGCGTGACGATGCGATTCACACACCTTCCTCTACCGTTGCAGGAGCACGATTCCACGACGCGACGGTGGCGCCAACAACGAGGATGCTTCTTGCGACGTCATCGCGCGCCAAATCGAGGGCTCCCATTGGTTGAACGGTCTCGTAGCGAAAATGGCTCTGGGCTGCTCGACTAATATTTTTGATTGACTTTGAATAAGTTAGTTGGTAAATTGTTATGTACACTTGATTTTTTATCAGGCTAGTTCAGCGCTGCAGTATAATTTGAATGCATATTGAATATGTAATCATTCTTCAGCTTCGAGCAAGAAGGACTTCCGCGCGTAGACCGTGATGCTCTATGTTCTTCAGTTATAACACTTATTTTCAATTTTTTAAAATTAAATTTGTAATATTTGATTACAGGTGAAACTAATTAAAAGCTTGTAAAAAAACACGTAATTATATTTGGTCATAATCAAAATATGTAGTAGGTACTTGCAATAACTTTATCGAGTATTAATGCTATATAAATGAACGCGTTAATCTGAGCAAACACCGCTATCGGTTACTGCTTTACGCCGCTCCCATCGTACTTACCTTAATTAAAGTTTACTACAATTATCGTATTAATCATTTTGAAGATATTGTCATTTAGGTATAATTGCTTTATACCGTATTTTAAATCCTAATTCAATGTTGGCGGACTTTAAAGATAATATACTGTGAAGATAGTCTAGTCTCCCCATTTCACACGCGTTAGTCACTAGCTTTTGTTCGTGGCTTGCCATGAAATGAATTGTTTGGCGCATGCACCATGCTGATTTTGGGATATTTATTATTTCCATCCGAAATTTTAACCAGTTAATTTTTGAGAACCAAAGAAACTAACAAAAATACAACCAAATTTTCTTCATATTCATAGTTTTTGCTTAGATTTAGACCATATTGGTCTAAATCTAAGCAAAAACTTTTTAGTCTCATATTCCCGTAATACATATTGCAAGAATCATATGATAATGATTGCGACCCGGTTCGCTTGCTTTCCGATGTTTGCTTTCGATAACTTTCTCGATATCTTTATCTGAGCAAACATCGGTATCTCGAGACCTGCCACACTGTTGCTAAATTTAATATTCATTTCATTTCGAGCTGATATTATCTGTTTTACTGCTGGGCAAAGCCCTTCCTCCATTTTTTTCCATTCGTCACGGTCATATGGTAAAGCATTCAACTTATTGTGATATTTGCCTAATCGTCTCGCCATCTTTTTCATTACTCATTATGCTTTCTTCTTAAAAATAATGAGGTTAGGCAAAAACTTTCTTTTCCAACTATATTAAAATTATCTATGAGTCTTAAATGAAAGTATTCTTTCACTTTTTCGATATTTCTCTTTATCTTATAATCTATTGTCTTCTCGTGAAACCAACCAAGGATTGAAACCAACCAACCAACGCCTCTGACCTCTCAACATATTTAGCATTGGAGGCACTTTCATATTTCCTCTGACATATTCGTTCAGTTTTTTCTTCAAGATTTGTGGCTAGAGGTCACACCACCATTTGGTGGTCCATCTTTACTTAAAATACGATTGTCTCTAAAGACTACTCAGTACCTACCATCCATTCTTTTATTTGCCCTTTTCTGGTTATTTGTAAGCGTAAATAATGCCATTACAAATGCCTCCTTTTGTTGTCAATTATTAAAATCAGATAAAATTCAAACTAAAAGCTACTAGCGTTTCTGAACCACAGAACGTTTTCTACTCAACTAAGTCAGTTTAAAAACTGAATTAAAAATTCCATAAACACACATTCATATCATTATCTCTTCAGAAACCTATATTCCGATAGTATTTGACATATAAAACGCATAGTCTGGACTCGCGCGTCTTAGTCCGCGGTACATGTGTGTGCGCATATCATCGCTACTTTATCGACAAATAGACAAGACTCATCCTTAATCGAATAGATTACGCGTGTGACATGTATTAGACGAGGATTATCCGTGATTCTTTTCTTTTGAGCTGATAAAAGGGGTAGTGAGTGAAAAGTGATAATCATTAGGCTTTACGAGGCATGACCAACTGATAAATTATTATTTTGTTATTTATTTTGGCTTCTTTTTATATGGACACTATATCAAATGTCAGATATTCTTATGAAAATAGAGACGCTAGGCCTTTAGGTTCTTGTATAGGTCAAATCTATTGATTTTTCCATCTTTCAAGATTATTATGATTAAATTTTTTAAATAGAGAACCCTAAAAAAGTCGCTTCATTTTATTTATTTATTGAATGGAAGTCTTATATTTATATTGCTAATTTGGTGATTGTAAAGAATGTCATGTGACTACTAAAATATATGTAGAAGTTATAGGGCCATAATATCATTTTGAAATTATTGTAGAAAACAATGGAAGAGTTCTATTAAAAATCATACAGATTTTATTTATGAATAAAAATATATAGGTACTAAAATAGTTTTAAAACAATTAATATTGATAGTTTTTGTAACGTGTATGAATCTTAAGTTGGACGTATTTTTTTAATAATCCTGAATTCTGTTATGAAAACTTTTCCAAGTACTGTAAATTTATTTGTCGAAAAAAGGAATATACTCTTAGTTCGACGATTAGAAGGATTGTGTGTGCGCAGTGTTCCGGGGAATCCCTGAAAGAAGTCTACGATCGATGGACCTTAGTCAGGTACTGTTTTATTTTTATGAGGTGGTGGTGAAATCGAATAGGTATTGTAAGGTTTTTTTGTATTTTTATTTTGAAGTAAGAAATTGTAAAAGATGTGTGTGAAATTTAAGAACAATTAATACACATATGTATGATTTTCAGAAGCGTCCAAAGAAAATATAATATGGTTTGTCATAAAGCCTTTCTCATAATTTTTTTATCATAATTTTTATTCAAATTAATATTTATTGTAATAATATTTGTTTAATCATAATCATACATAGTCATACAGATTTTTTTATAAAATGGTTTATCATTTGTCATAATTGTTATAGTCATAAATATAGTTTATTTTTTATTTTGTTCATCTTTTATTTGTTGATGACATTTGAAGATGATTATGGCATTTGATATTTGATTATATTCTCAAACACTAACGATAATAGAAAAATTATTTAAATTTTAATTTATATTAATTACTAGTTTTTACTCCGCGGCTTGCCCGCGTGAATTTCCTGACGGAACAGTGCTTTTCCCGATATAAAAGTAGCCTATGTGCTATTCCAGGTCATTATCTACCTCAAAAATTAAATTTCATCGAAATCCGTCCAGTAGATTTTATGTGATAACAAACATCCTCACAAACTCAAACCACATCCAAACTTTTATATACAAGCATACATTATTAATATTGATATAGATGATTGGTGTGAAAAAACATTATTTCCTGAACTATATTATTACAAACATTTTTATGAGAATCATTTAGAGACCCATTTTCAGAAGCGTCCAAAGAAAATATAAGTCGAATTTATATTTACCCAATCTATCTTATTTTCAACCGACTTCCCAAAAAAGGAGGAGGTTATATGTTGCGATGTATGTATGTTTTTTTTTATGTATGTTCGCCGATTTCTCCGCCTACTTTGGACTGATTTCAGAAATTATTTTTATATTCGAAAAAGTCTATTCCCGAGTTGGTCCCATTTTACCCACGTCAGAATCTGTTTGGTAATTTTAAAGATACCTAACAAAATATTAAAATACAAACATTGGATTATAGAGCAAAAGCCCGCGACAGCATGCCCTTCGTTATTTGATGAAAACTCAAGTTTCTCTTTGCATGTCCCCAACACAGTAATAGCGATTATCGACTATAAAAGTTGCATCATGATTACTTAATCAGAATATTTGTAGCAATAATATTTAAAGTGGTAGCTCAATTTCCTCAAAGTAAAAGTTTTTTTGAAATTTTATTTCGAATAATATTAGAAATCATGCTATCCATTGCCAAGCAATTGGTGCAGATATAAACCCCTGCCAGATATTGTAACATTACTAAATTATAGTTATATTTGTTTTAGTAGAATAGCTTAATTTAATATTACTTTGAGAGGTCCCTAAGGGTGCTTTTTATACCTATAAAAATTACCTTTGCTATCCATATTACCTGCATAAGCAGGTAAGATCCAAACTTCATGCCTAGTCGCTAATCTTTTTTACCCGTATATCCCACACAGAGAAACATGCAGCATTTTTTAAATATGAAAAGTTTGGTTGTCACGAGCTCTTCCGGGTCTATTTATTCACAAACATAACAATGTTTTATTATATTATTATTTTTTACTTATATTTTATTTATTTGACTGTACACAACGAGTGCGTATAAAGTTAATGAATACCCCTCTAAGTGGCATGCTAGGCGACCAAGACTACCACATGTAGAGTTTCTTTCGGCATTTCTTCCCATTCTCAGCAGTTGTCGTTCCGAAGAAATGCTGGTGGTTTGTAGCTTTGAGGCTAGATATAAGATATGACATTAAATAATTAGTTATCGACGTGAAAAAGAGCCTTTGAAGGCCAAGTTTCAATAAAAAAAATTTGACTTTGACTTTGACTATGTGCCAAAATAATAGATTTTCGTTGAATTCTGATATGTTTTGGTACATTTCAAACCAAAACGATACATAAATAGTTTTGATTTTCATGACAAATAACAAAATTAACGAAAATCCACCCGGTATAGTATATTTGCACTAAAAATTATAAAAAATTTTTTTTTCCAAAAAATTGGGACAACAGCACGGCAGTGCCCCCGCATAAATCGAGCGCGAAGCAAACACTTGCCGTACCATCCTTTACTGGAACCATTTCGCCGCATTTTCAGGCCCCTATTTGAGAACCTCTGATAAGACCAGAACGAAGAAATTTTCGTCATCCAGTAAACTATAATCACATACTTAAAATTCAAAATTTCAAGTCTGTAGGTCATTTAGTTCCGAAGTTTTGCTGAAAACAAAGTTTCGCATTTCGGCACTCACTCACTCATGATCATCAAAATAGAACTAGTACTTCCCATAAACTCAGAGAGCTGAAATTTGCTACAGAGTTTAGGTTTTAATGGCCAAGCATAAAGGAAAAACTATAAAAACTAGGATAATCGAAGATCTGGAATTACCTAAGGTGACCCTGATTAGAAAACACAAGAGCCCAGCCAAACTGAAAGTTAGAGATCGACATACCGCCTTTACAAAAAATATTCAACTTGGTGGGCCGCTTCATTTGATGTCAAAATCGAAGGTCTGAAGTATCTCATGAAGAACCCTCAGCTGGTCTCAGCTGTATTAGAGATTAACATATCTCTGCCAGCAGCATACACGCCCCCTTTCTATTGCTACATAAAAAAATCGAGCTGTCATTGCAAAAGTCCAGCGTGAGGAGGGTCACATCTTCTTATTTAATCTAGCTCGTATAAGCGTCCATAATTTTTGAGCTGAATGTCTCCTTCTGTTACTAAATCATAATAAAGAGTAATTACATTTTAATTAGTTTTATTACTACCATAATAATTACATCTTTATTTTTAGTGCTTCTTCTATCTAAGTATTAGTTTTTAGTGCTTCTCCATCGGATTCATGTCCTGGGCAATGCACTTTTGCTTCAAACCAAGAAGAGAACGACTGCCTTTCCGCTGCAACGGCACGCCGCCGCCAGGTTTGCTGGTCGACCAACTTTATATCTATCCTGTCCTCGAGAGCTTGCCTAGATATATGGTCTCTTCGAAGCGTGTTGCCGATCTATAGCGTTGCACATTTCCCAGAGCCTACACTTGGAGATGATCTCTGGCCAGAAATGCCATATGAAGTTGCTTGCCATACGCGTGACCTCCTCGCCTCTATAATACGTTATAACCGTACATATTCATCGGGATATTGTACCAAGTTGTATTTCGATTGTACTTAAAAGACAAATTTTTCGTTGTTGTCTGTTTTCATTTTGCTTTTAAGAGTTGCTCCGCTTCTTCAAAAATTGCACCCTAAGTTCAGGTATGAAAAATTGAAAATATTAATACGCATCCTAATGCTTGATGACGAAAATACGGTTATCAACTTGCATGAGGCCCCAATTATGTCGAAATTGATGGTAATGATTATGAACGGTTTAAATGATATTTATTTACATTTATTAATTGAATAAAAATACCTCATCAAGTATATGTTGTACCCTAAATTTCAGGCTAAACCCTCTAATTTGATAACACTGATTAAGTGTCAAGAATAAAAAATTCATATATCACCAATTACTCACACTGAACAATATTATTTACTTTTGTTTGGGCCAATACAAGTTGGAAACCCTGCTCGTGATAGGCAACAGAATGACAGACAATAACCATTTTTTTAAAATTTATTTTGGTCTCTAGGTTTTTAGAACACTGGCTGTGAAAGATATTACATGGAAAAATAAAAACTTCGATGAAGTTCTTATTTTTCCTTAAAATCGAAAACTAATTTTCAGTTATTCTTTGCAAATATTCCATAGGTAAGTATATAAGTACTTTACGCTACAAGCAGTGTACTACTTCCATACATGCAATATGTCCGTGGAATAAATTTCTAGAACATAGACATAGGGAAAAAAAATGAATTAAACATTTTTTTGCGAATGGTATCTTCCTATAGTCTAAAATTCTAGTAACCAATCTTCATGGGTATGGTATGGTTCATCTCATAAATGTTGCAGAAGCTTCAAATATAAAAGCTCAAGCTTCAGCGATCACCGAATAACCAACCGGTTGAGCGTAAATACCGCGCCGATCTTTATTACAGAAATTAAACGGTCTAAAACCGTCTAAAAGATTAAATAATGAACGCGAATGGGCAATACGAAAAACTGCTTAAGCTTACTGGTACAAAGAATCAAGAACCGGAATAAAAAGAAAATAAAGATTTGTAATAATAACGTAAAACTACTCCTAAAAAGAAAAACTGTGTCAAATAAGGAAATTTAATAAAATAAATCAATATGTCCATGTTTCTACAAAAAGAGGAGTGAGTACAAAAACATTCTGCTGTAAAAAACTAGCCAAGTCTCGATGGAGCTGTTTGTTTATCTCTAAAAAGTAATGAAATCTAGACAAAGTCGTCTAGTTCTAAAGGCCCTTCACACTGCCGATTTCTTTATTATTATATTTAATGTTGTGTGACTTGGCCCGTTGAACATTCTTTATAGATTAATGGGCTCCCTTAAACTTCTACAATTGACTGGTTATTGAATCAACGTTTTCTCCAAGTGGCAATTTTCCATCGTCAATGGGCAGCAGGTTCTGGCGACAGATTAGTGCAAAATGCTGGTCATGGAGCACCTGGTTTTTTACCCTTTGTGTACTCTTAACATACAACGCCAAGTCACTACAACATTAAATATAATAATAAAAATCAGTAAGTAGAACCTTAGACTTGGAACGACTTTGTCTAGATTTCATTACTTTTTAGAGATAAACAAACAGCTCCATCGAGACTTGGCTAGTTTTTTACAGAATGTTTTTGATGGGATAAAATTCTTCAAAATAGACGATATAATTCTCTCAATGAAATGGTAACATTGTTAGTTCATTGTACGATCCACTTGTCATCCTCTTATCGATGAAGATCTCTCATAATTTTTTACCAACTTTATAGCAAATTGACATAAACCTCACCTAACCTTGCATAACAGGAGTTGGGTCAAATTGAATGTTGCTTCCTGATTGAGGGCTAAATTTGGAATATTAATCTTTTTTATATCTACAATGGTTTCGCTTCCATTGGATTTATTTAAATATAAAGTATCCTGTATGCTATTTTTGGTCGTATTCTACCCATCTACCAAATTTTCTTAAATTTTGTCCAGTATGTTTAGTGTGCGTAAAAATATCTCCATTTATTTAATGTCCTCCTCTGAATCATTTCTAATATTTATAGGGTTAGGAAGTGTACATTATGAAACATTCTTATTACCAAATAGAGTAGCAGGCAACAATGTTGGATAAATAGTTCCATGATTGTTTAAAGACAGTGAAAAATCGATGTTAATTCATACCTGTCAGATGTTATCTTCTAACCTTCATATAATTGCTATAATAGTTGGTTTTCGAAACAATTGCTGCTTGATTTTCATAATAGCTGTCACCTGATGCAAACGAGAGACGTTTGAAGAAGAAATATAGATTTGGTCACCTGTTATTCCAGCTTTTACACAACCCGTGTTAACAATTAAGTCTACATTAACCTGTACCCAAACAATTTTTTTATTGTTTTTTGTCTGTTTGTCTACGGTAATCTTTGAAACAGCTTATCTGATTTAGATAGGATTTTCAATCGCAATGGGTTCTTTTGTGAAAATTGAAAACCACTAAAACAAATTCACGCGAAGCCGCACCTAAAGGTTAAACTACATAATGCAGTCTGTCGTGGGCAACAACTATTGTATTTTATAATTAAAATACTAACTGCGTCTTAGTGCTGCTCCCGCTGAAATTTCGGCTCGAAAGTACTTACCCAGGTGCTGTTCCAGGCGTGACTTTTTATTCCAAGTTTGAGTGCGTTTGACCTTATTCTTGCCTCATGCAAAGCAGAGATGAGGTCTAGGGTGGTACACGCAAACTCAAAATATACCTATTCACTCTTGCCTTGAAAACCCCTGTACCTCGACTAATTTTGTTTAGTAAAATTATCGTGAACGAGTTTTGGAAGTAAAATAGTACCTAGGAAGTATATATAGATTTTTGCCTCATAATATTTTAAAAGATAGATACAGTGTAACATATTTTGAATTCAATGTAATTTTCCTTAATCTACATCTAGTAGATTGTGAAAATGATTCATCACTTATTTATGCATAAGTGGGGTTTACGCATAAATTAGTGATGTCATCTTTATACTGATATCTTTTACATCGCAATAGATTTTCACGTGGAATTTTCTTTAGATATTCATCATTTAATTATTAAACTTGAAACATATAAAATATTTTGTTACACTTGAATTGGTTAAATCTTTCACGTTGTTGAAGTATTAATTCCTTATTATATTCTAGAGAAGGGTACAGTATATTGTAGCATTTAATTTTATAAGTATTTTTTATATATCTACAATAGCTGTTGCCCGCGGCTTCGCCCGCGCGAGTTTCGCTTAGATGAAAAATCTTTGTGAAAAATATGGTATAGTGTAGCTGGTCTCTTGGAGTTATTTATCAGATGTTCCAGATCTTTAATTTTTATACGTCAGCAGAAAATGCTCATCAGGTTGAACGACTTTTAATAAGGCGCCATTTCTATATATGTTATAGTGTAGCTGGTCTCTTGCAGTTCTTCATCAGATGTTCCAGATCTTCAATTTTTATACGTCAGCAGTAAAACCTCATCAGGTTGAACGACTTTTGTTAAAAGGCACCATTTCCATATTTCTTATAGTTTAACTGTTCTGTTTTGGTTATTCATCAGGTGTTCCAGTTTTCAAAATAAATTATAGCCTAAATGTTGCCCAGGCTTAATAGCTATACAACAAAAAAAGTTTCCTTCAAATCGGTTCAGTAGTTTCGGAGATTAGCGTGATCATACATACAGACAGACAAGGAATAAAAAAAAAATTTTTTGCTTTCTATTATTCTATTTAAGTGTCCCTCTATCCATTTCAGCCAAAAATACTAAATTTACAGACAAAATATTTTTACTGTGTTAATTATGTATACATTATTACTAGTGGCTACGTATTTTCCCGCTGCTGTATAGATTCTGTAAAAGAAAAATAGTTATGTCCTCATTTCACCTATTGGTTATGTAGTTTTCCAATTAAAACACAAATAATTTTAATTTCTACAAAGTTATATATTAGATTAGATTAGATTAAGATAATAAATGCAACAACATCGGTGTTAATTAATTTACCCATATATTAAAACTAAAACTTTTGCAAGCTTTTATTTAGTTTCATCTCAACTGTCCCAGTGTCCGCCTTAAACAAATCTTGCAGGTTAATGAACCACTTCATAGTATAATTAGTGGTATGAAATAGAGCTGATCTTAAGTTGGAGCTGCAATGTGGCCATAGGAATAATGGTAATAAAACATTCCAATTCCTCAGAGTTTAAGCTTAAACAAGCTCATTTTAACAGGGTACCCCTGTTCTCAAATTAATCGTTACCTCTTCCATAAAATTTTGCCAAATCGCAAATAGTACTTAACTTTCCCATGGCGTACCTAAACTAATATTAATTCTGTGACCTAAGTCAAAAGAATTTTTAATAGGTACTTTTTATGCAATTTTCGCTAGTTAAATTTGAAGTAACATGAATCACGTGGATGATAGATAGCTAATAATAATAGCATTACGATAAACATTTCATGTCATGAATGATTAAATTACATCGAACTGTTGCGGGCGTGGCCTATCGCTGTGCAAATATTATTCACTTTCTTAGAAATATCGCCAGAGTTACCGAAGCTTTAGAATTCCATTGTAGAGCGCGCGAATCATAAATAAACTTAGATAATTAAAAATTAAAATGGAAAATTGGCGGCTGTCGCTGTGCAAATATTATCGCTTCGAAATGTAGACAGAGTTACGACAGCTTGAAAATTCTATTGAGAGCGCGCGAATCAAAGATAAACCTAGATAATTATAAGTTAAATCAAAACTTTGCGGGTGTACAAATATTATTTTCTTTAATATTATTGTCTGTCTAAGAAATATAGGTTAAGTTGACTGTTGTTAATAGATGTTACGGAGCGTGTGAACTTTGTTGAGACTACAACTAATTAGATCATCTTGGATGTCGATTCTGCTAATGTTTTTAGTCGTAATTGTCTCAATTTTGCTAAAATAAGAAAAAAAAATACAATTTGCGCGTTCTACATTCACGATCCAGTTACTCTGACAATTGGATATATCGAATATTCAGATATTAGCGAGTTATCGCTGAATAAACATGATCGATAACAGGTGTATGTTTGTTTGTGCGTCCACGCCGGTATGTGGGTCAGCGGCGCACCTGTCGGCGACTGGGTATTATCATGTGATTCTGGAGATCTGACAAACTAAAAAAAGACATTCTTATAATATACTTTATTAAGGACTAGCGAGGACTTTGCGTATGAACTCCTTATGAAACGGGATAATAATTGTCTTATGTTTACTCTATCTGTGTAGCAAATTTCATTGAAATTATTTCAGCCGTTTTAGCGTGAGTAACGAATAAATACCTAAACATCTAGTCTTTGACATCTATAATATTAGTAGTATACGTAAGTAAGCATATGTTTTTAAATGTTGGTCCAATATTTATGGAATGATAACTGTATCTGCATTTTTTTATTTTAATTTGAATTAGAAAAGCGACTGTCCCAACTCATATTATAAATGCGAAACTGAGTTTGTTTCACATTTATAATATTAGTTTATAAATGCGAAACAAACTATTGGATCCGCGCGCGGAAAGGAGTCCGTGTTGCTGTTGCTCTATGCTGTAACTACATAGAAATAAACAGGGGTAATTTGTATAATCCACGGATTATATGCGATAAGAAACATTTTAATTAAACATAAAGTCATTGATAGCGAAAGTCAACGGCGCGGCGCCTGATAAGGATATACGTGTGTAAACAAAATGATCGTGCGATAATTAAAATTATTAATATTATGAAATAAAGTCGTGGTATCAGTTTGTCTGATTTAACTTTGGCGGCGAATCGCAAATGTGTCTGAAGGACACACAACACAAACAAAAACACAAAAATAAAATAAAAAAAGGACAAAATATAATATTGGAACATACGACAAAAATGAAAACTTGAGTGATATTTTTACACGACTGACCAAAAAAGGAGTGTTATGTATTTAGGGGTATGTAGTATGTATGTAAGTTTCTTTATTCCACCATAAGTCCTGAACGGCTGAACAGATTTTGATGTGAGAGGTATTTTTAGATTCCTTGCATTCCTCCGAGTGACATAGGCTATGTGAGTTGTCAGTTTTGTTTTTTATTTTTTAATAATTAGCTTGTTGAAGTTTTCAATTGAAAAATACTTCAGGGACATTAAATAAAAGGAATTCCATTTAAACTCTAATAGTTGCATTCGGGTTGGCCTAATATTGACCACAACGCCAACGGAATATGATCTTCAGATTGGCCTGGGTCTTGGATGTTCATCTCACTAACCCCTCAAAATTACAAGTTTCTACGTTCAGCGATTTCGCCTCTGCGATGATATGTCAATACGTTGTCGGTCAGGGACTATTTTTATGTATAAATATAAACTCCATTTATTCTTACTTGTCCAATTATACTAAACAATCTTCACAGTACTTTTTGTTAAATTTTGTTGAAAATAAATAAAATATTAGTTCAAACCTAAACATTCTAAAGTAAAACATTTATTAACCACTGAAGTAATTTCCTAAAAAGTCTATTTTGACTTATATTGGTGTAAAATCATAAAAAGACATGGTAAGATTGTTTACATAATAAGACAAGTAGGAAAAAACGGAGTTTATAGATAACATGATGTCTGGCAGTTGTAAGCCCAATAGGTAAACACCAGGGGGTGATATTATCAATATGATAATAATTCGACACACGTGTCGCGAGTTGACACCTACCCTTTATTATCTTCATCTACGATTTAATTCATTTGCATTGTTTTTAAAGAAAATATAATTTGTTTTTTATGATGCATCGACAGTAAGACAGGGACATTGAAACCCCCTTACTCAAGTGGAGCTGTAATTATGCACACCAGTCCAACAATTACTGCTATCAGATGTTGTGATCATGTAATTTTGATGTTGATTTATCAAATTATAGCTTTTTAAATAGTAATAAGAACTAGGTATTAAATATCTTCTTCAGATATAATTTGCATAGCAAGTATGGCGCTCTCTCATTTCGGAGGCCAAGATCCACTTTGGGGTCACTGCGGAGTAAGTAAGTATAATTTGTAGAGTAGAAGTTTTCTTATAATAACTTCCCAACATTTGGGCGTTATTGTCATATCTGATGCTACTAGAGTATATATTTAAACTAGCTGCGCCCCGAGGCTTCGCTCTCGTGGGAATTACGGGAAAAAAGTACCCTATGTGCTATTACCGGTACTTTTCTACCCGTATACCAAATTTCATCGAAATCCGTTCAGTAGATTTTGCGTGATTGAGTAACAAACATCCTCACAAACTCACATCCAAACTTTAATAGTAGGATTAATACTCGCAGTTGCAATCAAACCGCCCTAAACAGGTGAGGGGAACACATTACCATACACACCGACAAAACAATTTCCCGCAAGCCGATACGATCAAACAATTACAATTATAATTGATTATAATTATACTAATTGTTGCGATCAGGAAGTCCGTAGGAACGTGGGGAAACAACGTGTCCTGGTTGTATCCGATTGTGGTATGAAGGGTCATTGCGAATTTGAATCATTTAATAAATGTGGATTTGTGTCTTTCAATGTGCTTTAAAAATACATCCATGAAAGGCATTAATTGAAAGTGAAAAAAAAACTCGTAAACTTTTTGTTGCTTTATAAAAGTCCACTATGTTCTTTCGTTGACCTCGTTTAAATACTCAATTGTGCCTCTTTTAGCTGTTTGTAGATCAGCTCTGGGTTTAGTTTGAATGTACCCTTTCTTTTGAATTTAACTACATCTATAGACTTCAATCAAAATAAGAAATTGATATTATTTCAATGTATTCGATACTGAAGTAGATCTTCTTAACAACTACCTTTTTTGGTCCCAGCATTTATTTATCAATAAATTATTTTCCAACAAAAAAGGGTAAGATCGGATCTGTCATCCGTTTATTTTTGCGGAGCGCCACCGATTGTACTGTCACGTCGCGCGGGTTCGCTCGATGATGCTGCCGCTTCATATTCATTGATTACTGGTTCTTATTGTCCCCTAGGACTGTGGGTAGGGTTATCACCTAAATTAATATCATAATCATCTGTAGCCTTAAATCCACTGCTAGACATAAGCCTCATATATAGACTGCCACATGGACTAACTAAAAAAGCAAGTATAGGACTATTTAAAAGTATGTAAGTACTATTTTTTGCCCATTCAAAAATAATAATTTTCATTTAATTTTTCATTTCATGCCACCATATTACTAATAATAACTCAAGCTAATCTGCGGGCAGGATCTAGAAAAATCCAACAACTTAATAAAAACCTTCTTTCGTCCCCCCGTAATCCTAGGCTTGATTAGAATTGCTCTATAAGATGGGTAGGCAGGCATGACATGTAAAAATTTAACAATATTTGTCACCTGAATCCTGACGAATACCAAATAATGACAAATCTTGACGTCTGCTAACCCTATATTCATATTTGTACAGGTTCTCATTGTCCTAGAGCTGGGCGGGGGGCGGCGCGGCGGTGGGCGTGGCCTGCGCTCGCGCACCGCACTCGCCGTCGCGGGCTAGACAACTTGCTTCTTGTATTTTCTCACAGATTACCGCAGCAATTATGTTAACTGGAATGCTGTTAGCTGTTAGGCCATTTTGTTAACCATTATGTATTTTTAGATGATCGAGGTTATTTACGGATATGGGTATTTCCTAATGTATTTGTTTGTGTCATGTGTTTTATATTCCTTTTGTGGGTAGTGAAGTAAAAGATGACATATAGGGATGATGTGGAGTTTGTGATATCTGTAGTACACAAAAATCAGAAAATGTTTGTATAAGATTAATTATATATTGCAATGGTGGACTTATGTTATGACCATTTGGCTTCTCTCTCTCTCAGACAAGATCTCTATTTCTTTATTTCTTTCATCCTGCTAGGCTGTTTGGAAAAATGTGTATAGGTACCATTCTAACTCATGTGTTGTGTGGTCATGGTTTTTATAGACCACCTCTTGCTTTCGGAGAAGGGAAACATCACATTGTTTGGAAACTCAACAAGTATGTGAAATAGATAAAATGGTATTGGTCCATCCATTTACATAGCAAAAAGTAATTTCGTGTGTTATATTCTACGTAATCACACCGACAAGCATTACTATCATAGGGAGAGCACTTCCCAAATGTGAATGAAGTTCACAAAATAAGTAATTAACCATCTATTTAGTATCCTAGCTGATCGTCTCTAAACAGATATTTATTAGCAGTCGTTAATTCCAATTGTCATAGTTCAGTTATCTGAGATCTGGGCCCGCAGACAGACACACGTCGCATCAAATGTGTTATCAGATGGTGGACAATCAATTCGCATTTAATGCCAGTAGGGTTGACAACAATTTTGGGTAATTTTTGAACAATAGGTATATGAAATTCGTGATAAGGCAACCCTTCTCTCGGTTCACTTGGATCATAATTTGGAACAATACTGGCAATAATGTAGTTATGATTATAAAATGTTAAAGTTGCTTAACCGCCAGTATTGCAGGTCGACCGCGCGAACCTCTGCTCTACCGCACTCTGAAGGGACAAAGATACTTGGGTTTTTACTTAAAAAACTGATTACAGACAACTCTCTGTCTGTCGTGATACCGATTTGTTCCAGTGTCTCTACACTGGAAAAAATCGGTAAGTATCACTTAATTATATTTTTTTTAAATTATAGATGGGTTTGCTCTTGACCACAATCTTGTCTGAGGACAGATATGAGGTCTACGATGTAGCGAGCTTACCCAGAAGCAGCCTATTCACTCTGGTTTTTGGTTTTGGTTATATAATTAAATCCTTGCCCATTATGTTCAGACATTGCAAACTTAGTTCGCTTTACTGGCTAGGCGATAATTCGGGTAACAAAAAACTCGTTGGCCGTGTTTAACGCTTGCGGAAAAAAAACAAGTTGCTACAATTTTTTTTCAATAATCATTATCTATGTTGACAACCCTACTATATTCACTAGTTACTCTAAAGTAATAGATGTAGACCACCCACGTTCAACAGCTGTAAACACCAATTTGTTTGGTTTACTCTGGCATCATGAGAGAAGCACTGAGGAGGATGGCGTACAGAAGAGAGGTAGCGCGCAGCAAAGGGCTGACATGATGTGTCTTCGACATCTGTAACTTCCAATGCCTCTGATATATCCAGCTTAATTCGCTACGTGACAGTCATTGAGTCATTTCAGACTTTGGTGACTTAAAAAAATTGTACTTAAGAATAAATACTTTTGCTCAAAAAAATACTGATCTTCTTCTAATTGGAACCGAGTCATATGTCACCAATTGATTGTTAAATGAGGCGCAACCGCATCCCAATTGACGCGGCCGTTCGTTCAATTACCCCACGTACCTGCTCCTGACTCATGGCTTTTTAATTCCGTTAACTAGCTTTCATTACTGTTAACCCCTATCTCGTGATCACCCCACATGGATGATTGTATCATTTGTTTGTTGGTTTAAAATGAGCATTTAGTTTGTAATTGATATAGCATTCAGTGGGCTGAAGTAAATTAAAGTTGAAAAAAAATCATTAAATTGAACCATTTTTTAACAGGCACAGTTGACAGCCAACTTTTGAGCAAAATCAATTACATATTAAGGTACCTAATGCTTCCCTAAGAAAAAGCAATATTTTCTTTTTACCTACAGCTAGGACGAACTACAAGCAGAACTCATTTTTCTATCGAGCATTGAACATGTGTATCAATATTTGTTCTGACAGTGTAGATATTTTTAACACAAAACCTAAAAATTAAGGCGTTTAGTAGAGGGCAAATTTTTCAATTACAACCCTAATCATATGTCTAGTGCTAAATTTTTCATGTGTCTTTTTGTTATATAAAATACCTTTTCTTATATTCTTACCTATCAGTGAGAACAATGTAATTGGCTATCTAGCAGGTATGTATAATAATATTTATGGATATTCCAAAGCTGTAATGTTCTCAAAGAAAAAAAAATTGTAGCATTTTTGAATCATCAAAAATATTGTACGCTAAAGACTAGTTGACATCGAGAAGAAGCCAAGGATTTTACTGGTTAGGTCGAACATCGCTTGCTTATCAGGGGCATAACTACCGCCATATCAGTATCCGGGACAGGGTATATACGGGACGCCCGGGCTACTGAGGCCACGAACTAGTGGCGTAACAATGGGGTGGCTCCTCAGTTGGGTTACAGTCGGAAAGAGCACCCCGACATGGGGTCATCAGGCACTTTGGGCAGGGGCCAAGCGGATGAAGTTGTCACATGGCCTCGGAAAGGTGTAGTTAGGCCACTCGTGCTTATGACTATGTGGTCCTGTCGCCTGAAATAAGATGTGTAGAACTCGAATACTCGGTGTTTCCTTAGAATTTGAATTTCCAATTACGTTTTGGAGTGTTCTTGTTTTATTAGTGAAGATCAGAGCGTCAGTTAATTTCGTACATAATATAGCAAGTGAGACTTTCTACCTACATACACAGGTTGTATAAACTGTTTTGCAATAGGTCGTCACGATGAGTGATATTAAATTCTAATTCTATCGCTCGAAACTGCGTGTCAGCTTACGTATTCCTTATGCATTAATGCTCAATGTAGCTTAACGTCTATTGCACGTAGCTACGAACGCTACAAACGATATCGGTTTCAACTAAAACCCCAAAAGTCTGAGTGGGTGGCGGCGACCAGAAAAACCCGAATACCTCCGGATACCGCCGACCTGCAGAAAGCGACCACCGCTGTTCTCATTTAAATAATTCGCATACTCTAAATTTTTTACATAAACGATCTCAAATAACAGTGGCAAGCCTTCTTGGACGTCGGAGGTTGAGTATAGTCAAAGTTTTGAATAATACGGCAGATAGAAATTTGATCTGTCGAGTGGAATGCTGAGAAGAAGATAGAAAAGCCATCTGCTGTCTTTATATGAAAGTATTTATTGCTCTGACAATTCGAATTTAATGCAATTGAGTATTTGAGTAAGCTATGGAGTTTCAGAGTCTTTTGCGGCTAGAATACAAACTGTAATAGCACATAAGGCACTTTTATCCCGGGATCTATATATCTACGGGAGTGGAGCCTCGGGGCTCAGATAGATTACATCATATCTGATTCAGTTTGCAATGTCCTAACGAAACAAGAAACAATTAATAAGTCATGAAAGCCACACATACGCCGGAATCATGTTCAAGTTTACTCACGATGGCTCGGTGAAGGATCACTGGAAACAAAGCGACTACCGTGTGAGATTCTAAAACCCACGAAGCGCGAGTAGGATCCGACCCTAGGACCTCTCGGCAGGCGTCTCGACCTCTGCTTCTGCATATTTAAGTAAAACAATAGCCAATCTTCCGGAGGTCCGCTCGGTACAGTCCCGGTCATTACCGGGAGAGGTCAGTCAGCGTCGAGTCTAATGGCGGATTTATAATAATGGCGGAGGTGCCTCCGAGGATTGTTAAGGGGGGTGTACACGGACTATCTGGTGGAATATATCAATTGGCCAGTTTTATAAATTATATGATATGTATTGACAAGATTAAAAGCAGTTTTGTTTTGTAGCTCACGTGTTTTAGACTGCTTTTGCTACTTTGCCACAAGTGTGTTCGAGGTGGATGAGCGAATTTTTTTTTTTTTTTTCATTTATTTTGGCACAAACAGTCATAAACAAAATAAAATTTTACAAAGCAGTGTACTATATTATAGACCAAACAGTGCCGAATATGTATAAAGTATTAATAAACTTAAGACTACGTATGTTGACAAACTTGATAATTATTGAATAGTAGCACATCACAATTAAGTACATTAATATCCTTTAAAAAAAGAATTCTACAAAAGAACAAAATAAAAATAAAATAAATTACAAGGATATGGAGACGACAGACTTTATAAAATTATGCATCAGGACCTTTTTCCTGCAGCACATCTATGATGAAAACTCAAACTTAAAAAGCAGATAGTGTGGCGCGATCGCTTGCTTTGATTAACTATCAAAAATAATCATAATGATTCACGTTGTGAAAGGCCTAGCTCATATCGTCTTATAGTGACGATTCTGGGATACAGGTATGAAACGCCCATCTACATATTTTGTTTCTCAGACGTAAAATTATAATACACATTTAATGTTATTTTCATAATTCGCGAAAGTTTTAAAGTAGCTATTGCAGCTTCCTCCTGCCTAGCTCGTGTAGACTGAGCCTTACAAAGCACATCGTGTGGCGGCCCCGGCGCGCGATCGCGTGCCTCGATTAAACAATCAAATAATCATATTAATCACACAGCGAGCCCACTGCGCCCGCGCCGAGGTCGGTACTGCGCGGACCAAATGATACGGTTTTTGCTAATTACTGTGCGTATGCGCGGCGGAGATCAAAAGTTAAAGGTATTATACTAGCTGGTATGAGAGGATTCTTGAAATGTTCGAAATTGATTTCTGAGGTTCTGTCGTGAGTTGTGTTTGCTCTTCGGCTATTTTTACCTGACTGTGCGACGTAAACGAGGGTAATGCTTTCATTCCCCTATATGTATTTGTTCCTTGGAGGCAGTAAGATAGACCAGATAAGGCAGTAAGATAGATAACTGTAAGATACGAGTAGACCAGAAATTTACCTGCAAGCAACCAATCAATCCTTTCATCTTTCAACAGCCCAACGCGCTCTATAATCTGTTTCATCCATACACTGTTGTAATAAATTCAAATACATTCCCCCACTTTTAATCCTATATTTATTTGCGATGATGGTATGCGTATGTAATGACAAACAGAGTCGGCGAGCAGCATGATGTTAATTATAATATAATGTTCAGATTGTGAATTTTACCACAATTTCGGCCTCCGATCAGCGCACGCACAGGTGTTTCTGTTTATTGATAGACCCTGGGGTCAGTAGACCAAGTTGAAGAAATTGATGAGAGAAAGATAACGTCTAGTTAGTATATATTGGAGTGATTGAAACCAGACGTAAGGTACCATCATCAGCAGCTTTTCATTTCATTAAACATCTACTAAACACTGGATCCACTAAACACAAAAATATTGTCGAATTATTATCTAGTCTACAATTAAACAGTTGTTATTATTGTTGCATAACTTTATTGTGAGAAGAAAAATACACAATACAAAAGAAGAGAGGACAGAACACAATGGCAGACTTATCCCAGTAATAACAATAGTATGACTACGTGGCTAGCAATACTGGCTGAACACGAATTACCGAGTAATTAGGCTTCTCATATTTGTTCTTTACGTTGCTCGACGTCTAGTAGATAGACTAAATCATTGGATCAATAAATCATTACTTGTGCTAGGAACATGGCAAGAAAACGAACAGAACAGATAGTCGCTTTCTCATTATTGTGCCTAACAAGGCACAGGACTAACTAATTTGGTCACACACAACATTACATGCTAAAACCCATCTATAAACTTCGACAGGTTTGAGCTTGCTTTCGATTGAGGCTCAGTGCCCTCTATCGTCGTGAACGTGTTATTACCGAGCTCCATTCGGGCGAAGCGTACGCAAATCACGCCGCCGACGACGGGATAAAAATAATTGCACCCGAGACCGCCATTATCTCAACTATACACAATTACTGCCCGTTCCATACCCCACAAACACGACTTTTATCTTTTGCACCATCTACATTGTTCTTTGGATTATAGCTGACGTTAAACTTGCAAGTATCAACCGCGCAATGGACTGAAACAACGTGGTGTTGCCGTAATAAATTCCTCGCAACCTTTACGCTTCGCTCATTACAATATTAATCAATGCTTTCATATCGGCCGGTATAAATAAAGCAGAATAATGTTTGGTATTAGTTGTGCAATACTAATGCGTAGTTGAACATGAGAAATGATGGTGGGAGACAATATCGTTGGTAACCATGCTTATTATTGTTAAATTTGTGATGTAGGTCGGTTACAAGCTATTCCTTTGGTACCATATGCTATGCCCCACATTGGAGGAGGTTGGGGAAAAAACTAGCAATCGTCAAAGCGTATAGATTAGAGTAGGTCACTAAGGTATCGAGAAAAAGTAAATGCAAATGTCCATCTTTGATGAACGACTTCCCGTAGGCCACTAATGGGGAGTAGCGCTACTAGAATTTACTTAATTTTATCTTCATAAGAGGACAACTATATTTAATTCAGTTGCCCCCTTTAATGAGGTATAATATAATTTCGATACAAGATAAACTAAGAAAGATAAGATCATTATGACGTATTTCTCACGTTAGTTTTAATCAAATTACAAGATAAACTAACACTTAGTATGATTCTACTTGATAAATAATCTCACTCTCTCAGTCATTCTGATTCAGTAAGGTAACCAGCCATTTCCTGACTTAAGCATAGAGTCTTGGTGAAAATTTTAGTGACTTTGACGCCCATTGGTGGTACCTCAGTGGGGGACAGGAGTCTGTCTACAGTGGTTCCACAGTATGTGATACCAATTTTAATTAAGCTATCATCTTCATTCTATTTCAGTCGTTTATCTAATACCACAACATTGTCAAGACTGAATTCCTTCCCTGGTTAGATAGTCAAATCTGATTGGTAGCCTATTTCACGCGGAAGTTTACCATCTGAAAGTACACAAAAAGCTCTTACTGGACTCTACATTTTAATTAGTTTAAACATTAGTTGGCGATTCTGCGGGCTATGTCGGTTACTTTTGTTCTCCTACGGATCTCCTCATTTCTGATTCGATCACGCAGGGAAACTCCGAGCATAGCGCGCTCCATCGCCCTTTGGGTGGCCTTGAGCCAAACTTTATCGCCAAACTTAAGGCAGTGGGCGGGGCACATAGCTCGTAGAACAGATAGCCGTTGGGCAGAAAAGTTCTCGAGTGGCGACCACGAACCGGAAAACGTAGTGTTGGCAGGCCTCCCACTCGGTGGACCGACGACCTGGTAAAGGTCGCGGGTTGCGCACGGATGCGGGCAGCGTAGGACCGGTCATTGTGGAAATCCTTGGGGAAGGCCTTTGTCCAGCAGTGGACGTCTTTTGGCTGAGAAGAGAGAGAGAGAGAAAAATTCGATGACTTGATTAATAAAAACATTTTACATTTGAATTACCAACAATCCTAAATATAGATACTTCTCTTGCATCAAGAGACATGTTAGTTCCTAGTCACCAGAAATTTCGGTTACTAAAGTCATTTGGAGGTGTAGACACAGGTCGCGTAGGCACTCGTACTTTGCTCTCAATGTAAAAGAAAAACATTATAACATCTTCGTAATTTGCATGTCCATATAGTCGACACTCTCTTGCTATTATGAAACCCATCAGATACAAAATGATAGTGATCGCAGGCCGGCGCAGGCGCTGACCCACAGCCCGCGGCAAGGACCGCGCGGTCACGATCTCCTGAGATCGAGTTTCAGCCGGGGGATATTTCTGCATGTGGGAATTGTGTGGCGATGAAAGAGTGTAGCTTGTCAAAATTATTTTATGCTGTTCTCTGTTCTTTGAAATGAAAATCGACCAATCAATTTTTGAATTCACGTCCTTATATTGTAAGTACATACCAATATTCTAGTTTAGAAAGTAATTTTTTTTGATTTTATTCACGTAAAAAATAAAATCAGCACATATACTTTTTATTTTGAAAATCTTATGAGAGGAGAGACAGGCACAGTTATAATATTATGACTAAGCTGAAGAGTTAGTTTTTTTTTTTTATTTAGATAAGCTGTTTTTAAATTTAATTCATTGATTGCTATAAACAGGTGATTGCGACCTTATAATGTCTCAGCCAATCTGGAAACTACACTCTATCACTATATCTCACTACAACTTATCGAGTGTGTTATTACTAACACTGGTGTCAGATTATATTAGAATTTGACATGAAACCACACTAAAAAGTGTTTTGGAATTGATGGGATTTGAACCTGCGATAATAAGACAAACCCAATCCCACTGAACCACGAAGGCATTCAGAACCAACGTTTTAAAATCAAACCGTCCATTTATAAGAACGCCAGCGTTTTGTTCGGTAAGCTATTACAATAATTTAAGATTGATATTGGCGCATTACAATAGTTTTGCAGGCTTCCCAGTAATAAACGGCGTGGGGCCGCGAGCGCGGCCGCCGGCCCCAATAAATAAATTTAACTAGATTATCAGCGGTGCGCCTGCGGCTCGTACGCCTCGAGGTATGTAGCCGCCATCAATTTTCGCCAATTCGCGGCTCGCGATGAGCTTTAAAATGGTTCGACAATTCGCCACAAAGAAGTTGCCTTCAAGTACCAGTAACCTTAGGCTACGTTCGAACACAGGAAATCAAACATGGCTTTTACAGTACTATGTGGTTTAAAACAAATAGTGAACCACCTGATGTCATGCTCCAACTGCGCTCTTGTTTTGCTTTTAAGGGGATTTCGCATTGGATTATTCATTTACTACCTACATTCATTGTGTGCAAAGAAACTGAAAGATTAGTTTCTTGTCTCGCTAATCTACATCACCAGATTCTTAGGTTCAATCACAGCTCTTATTTACTACGACTTTGGGTTTGACTTATCCGACCCACCCACACAAGCCTAGTTGCAAATAGTCACTTTTCAATTAATAACTATACAAAATTATCCCGTATTGTTCATAAATATTAATAAATCATATTGACTGACCCACAATTAATAACATCGAAATTTAAAATAAAATATAATACCGCACCGGCTACATACCACACGGCCACCGCGCACCGATATTCAAACTCCACCGTTTGCTTTATGGCACTCGAACACATGCAATTACAATGCCGCAACACTGCGCCCGCGCCGCGTGAGAAGATCGCTCCTTATTGCGCTCGATGCATCTACTGCCAGCGAGTGTTGAGGCCTCGTTCGGCACTGTCTTGACTCGTCATAGCATGGTCTATTAGGAAGATCGCTGCTTATTGCGCTCGATGCATCTACTGGCAGCGAGTGTTGAGGCCTCGTTCGGCACTGTCTTGACTCGTCATAGCATGGTCTATTAGGAAGATCGCTGCTTATTGCGCTCGATGCATCTACTGGCAGCGAGTGTTGAGGCCTCGTTCGGCACTGTCTTGACTCGTCATAGCATGGTCTATTAGGAAGATCGCTGCTTATTGCGCTCGATGCATCTACTGGCAGCGAGTGTTGAGGCCTCGTTCGGCACTGTCTTGACTCGTCATAGCATGGTCTATTAGGAAGATCGCTGCTTATTGCGCTCGATGCATCTACTGGCAGCGAGTGTTGAGGCCTCGTTCGGCACTGTAGAGTGAAAGTAATTTTTGGCGGCTGGCAACACTGGAGCTTACTTGTCAATTTGATAGCTCCGTATTTAATCATTGTAAATAAATTATAAAAGCACTTAAATCTATCTAAATTCATTTAAAAAGTGTAAAACTTATGTAGTGATCGTGATATTTTGTGTTTTTGTGTAGGAAATTGGCGAAGTTTATCGACAAATAGTGCCTAAAGTTGACATCTGTGTTACCGGTACATAACTATTTACCGGTGTTATTTTACAACTTTTACAAGGTAATTCTTTTTTATTCACACTCTTAGGCACATGCTTTAGACACTATTCTCTTGTTTTTTGCCACACACTTGATAACACTTTCACGTTAAATGTTTCAAAATTAGTATTTTTTTTTTTTTTAACAAAAAGTAGGTAGGTAGATCGTCGTTGGTTAGGCAAACTGGTTTTGCTCGCCCTAGATATCAATTGTTCATTCTTTTCCTTGCAATACCTCCATCATTTGCTTTTTATCTCTTTGTTAAAATGTCCATCTCGAGCCGTGCTGTGACTGCTCGTCAGATTGATATCCAGCTGAAGGCAGCCCTACTCAAACTACAGGCTGAGAAGCATGAGAAAGACCAACTACTTTTGGAAAGGGAACAGAATGAACACGAATTCCTATTATTACTAAATAGAAATACTCAGCTGACACATGAACTGTCAGAAAGTAAAATTATCGGAGACCAGATGAAGGAGCAGCTTGACCAGCAACAGTTAGAGATAGGATCTTTCCGCCAATGCAGTGAGACGTATGAGGACATCCTCACACGGAACACCATGTTAGAAAAGGAGCTAGGAGAGGCACGGAGGCAAATTGAGAGTTACGAGCAGGTTGCTCAGTCATATCAGTCTTCTGAGATCAATGACCCACATAACATAATCACTGTGGTTGCATCCGCTCCTCTCTTACCTACTTCCCATGAAATTGACCTTACAAGTAAATCTGCCTGTAATATTTGCAAAAATAATAAATGCTTATCGGATTACAAATTGAGCCACAAAAAATGTAAAAAACTTCATAGATTAAATAAAATTATCAAGAAAAATTGCATTCAAACAAAAATTAATAAGAAAAAAATCTTGTTTATTAAAAACTGGAACCGTAATATATAAAAATGTTTACTCAAAAATGCATGTAATGTGGTCATTATTTTGACAACCTTGTTTGAGCAAAGTCGACCTTGCCGTTCTGTTTTCAAATAGCGGCCGACAAAGTTTTGCTGGCCGCTCTAACAGGCCGGCAAAACATTGCCGGCCGCTATTTTGACGTTTCAACGTTTTGAAAATCGAATGCAAAAAGATTTTATTTAAAACACAGCTGTTTGTATAGAGATAGGTAAAAAAAGATTTTATTCCATATTTGGCTGTATAGTTCCAACTACCACTGCTTAAGAAAACCAAAGAAGTACCAAAAACGCTGTTCAGCGAAAATTTTGTTTTTATTTAGTAACTTTTTTGATAAAAATGACTCTGAAAGCGAAAAATTCTTCCGATTCAATGTGTTTAACACCGCCAGACATAAAAGATGAAGCTAAATTAGTGGAAAAAGGAAAGCTTGCATATGAAAATTTTGTGCAGTGGAAAATCAGTAGGATATCTAAATATTTATCCGAAAATGTTTTTCTTGCGTATTTCAATGATCTTTCCAACAAAACGAAGCCTTTGTCTCTCTGGGATACCTATTCAATGTTAAAGTGCATGGTTCTAATAAGCATAAAATGATGAAATAAATGAAGAAATAATACAGCAGTCACACACCGCATTAGAATTATCGCACGCAAACTATTAGTAATATCAAACCGGGAAAGTCGGTGTTGAATTTTAGTAACTGTACTTTTCATAATTGTCATTTTAATTAAATTTCTAGTTAATTAATATATATTAAATTCAAATTACTTGCTGGTTTTATTTAGATTAGATACTTGCATTTTTGAGTAAAGCACTATACAAGCCTTGGCCTACAATGACTGCTTCGCTGGTCACGCTATGATTGCCTCGCGCTAGCCTAGCTACGCTCTAGGCCTTCCAGCTTGGCCATCGTGTCAGCCCTTGCTGTCCTCGCTGTGACATCTCAGCTCGTCCATCAAGTGCTGCACGCTGACCGCGCTGTGTCGGCCTGGAGCTGCGCTACGCTGCGCTCTCGCCCATCATCAGCGCGACCAGCAAAGTACTCATTATAGACCTCGGCAGTAATGTACTATTGCTCTAAATTAGATTTAACTGAAAAGAAATTGGCGGAGAGTCAGGAGTTGTATAGTGCCGACATAGACAGACTTAAATCCAGCATCTGTAAACTTGAAGGGCGATGCTCTGAGCTCATGAAAACAATTGATTCATGTCTAAACGAAGTCTCCGAACATGTGGTGGCTATGGAGTCACTGATTGAAGATAAAAGGTGCATAGAAGAGAAACTGAACTCTGCAACCAAGTTATGTACCTGTGGGGTGATTAACAAACCCGTTATCAGTGACTCCCTACCAACTCTCTCTCCATGTGACGGTGACTTGCATACATCCTCAACAACCCAGTTTGACTGTGCCGGTGCTGATAACTCACATAATACTTTGATATTTTCTGACAGTGTAGGTCGCAATATGGGTTACTTGTTCAGCCAGCACCTAGAGAACATCACAAATTATTGCCTACCTGATGCAACCTACACCCAAATAATAGACAGTATCAAAACTACTAATATAAACAGCAACTCAACTATTGTATTACTTATTGGTAACTGTAATAAATTGTTAAAAAAGGATATTATTCGCGGTTTAGAATCTCTGAATGATTTGAATGTATATAAAGTAATAATATGTGCTTTCCCATATCTCAGTTGCCAGCCTCCAACAAAAAATAAAAGCATTCACTATTTTAATACATTAATTCATACTATGACATGTAGTCATCATAATAGTAAATTAGTCTTTTTTGATACTAATAGTTTTATTGGTGAATGTTCACTGACTAAAGATAATCTATATCTTTCCAAGTTTTCTAGACGTAAAGTTGCTACTTTAGTAGCTTATACTATAAATTTCTGGACGAGTTTACATTGTAAACAAAAAATTAGTCATAAGAAAACATCTACAGAAGTGCCAAATGCCTGTAATGGTAATTCTGTAGACATGCCCATTAATTTAAACTGCATGTTAAGACAAAGGGAAAGCCACATGAACTAACATTAGTTCACCAAAATCTAGAAGGGCTTCCCGGCAAGGAATTAATTATTGAATTATTTTTAGAAGAATATAATGTGGATATTTTATGTTTGACTGAACATTGGATTTTAGAGGGTGAGACAGTGGTCAGTCCAAACAATTATAATACTGTTAGCTGCTATAAGAGAGGGTCTACGAGTAGAGGCGGATCTGCAATATATATCAAAAATGGTCTACGCAGCAAGGAGCGTCATGACATAGTAAGACTCTCTCTTGAGCGGTGTGTTGAGGTATCCTGTGCCGAGCTTGATGGCCATATCATTATCTGTGTATACAGTAGTGTTTTCAAAGATTTCTTAGCAGTAATGGATGAAGTTCTTAGAGTAGCTTCAAATAGTAACAAAAAGTTAATTGTTTGTGGTGACTTTAATGTTGATTTATTAGTTCATTCTACTGTAAGCACCCAGTTTCAAAATCTTTTCAAGAGCTACAATCTAGATAATATATTTTTAGAGCCTACTCGCACCACTGCCACATCTGCTACATGTATTGATAATGTCTTTAGTGAACAGGACCCACAAAATAAATCAGTTTTCAGAAAATTACCATCAGACCATTGCGGCCAATTAGTTACATTTAATATAACACCTAGCTTGAGTGAGGAAAAAATCATGTGTAGACCAATCACTGCTCAAAAAATTATTAAATTCAAAAATACGTTGGAAAATAAAATGTGCTCGGTGACATACACTGGTAGTGATCCAAATGCCTACTATAACAACTTATTTAGTACTGTTTCTGATGCTTTTTCCAAAACATTTACATTGAAGCAAGTTTAATAATAAATTACAATTTAACGAATGGGCTACTACAGGTATATATATAAGTAGACAAAAATTATTTGACTTGTATGCCCAGAAACAATATAGATTTACTCAAAAAATGCATGTAATGTGGTCATTATTTTGAAAACTTTGTTTAAGCAAAGTCGACCTTGCCGTTCTGTTTTCAAATAGCGGCCGACAAAGTTTGCTGGCCGCTCTAACAGGCCGGCAAAACATTGCCGGCCGCCATTTTAAAAATCGAATGCAAAAAGATTTTATAACACAGCTGTTTGTATTTTATAGAGATAGCATAGAGAGAGGTACAAAAAGATTTTATTCCATATTTGGCTGTATAGTTCCAACTACCATTGCTTAAAAAAAACAAGTAACAAAAGCGCGGTTCAGCGAAAATTTTGTTTTTATTTAGTGACTTTTTGGCTAAAAATGAGCTCTCAAAGCGAAAATTCTTCCGATTCATTGTGTTTAACACCGCCAGACATTAAATATGAAGCTAAATTAGTGGTTGAAAATTGGATACCGCGAAACTCAAGGGGAAAATATAAGCTTACATATGAAAAATTTGTGCATCAATCCGGGAAAGTCGGTGTTGAATTTTAGTAACTGTACTTTTCATAATTGTCATTTTAATTAAATTTCTAGTTGATTAATAATATTTTTATTTAAATTACTTGCTGGTTTTATTTAGATTTGGTACTTGCATTTTTGAGTAAAGCACTATACAAGCCTTGGCCCACAATGACTGCTTCGCTGGTCACGCAATGATTGCCTCGCGCTAGCCTAGCTACGCTCTAGGCCTTCCAGCTTGGCCATCGTTGCAGCCCTTGCTGTCCTCGCTGTGTCGGCCTCGACCTACGGTCTCGGCCGACATCTCAGCTCGTTCATCAAGTGCTGCACGCTGGCCGCGCTGTGTCGGCCTGGAGCGTAGCTACGCTGCGCTCGGCCATCATCAGCGCGACCAGCAAAGTAGTCATTATAGGCCGCGGCAGTAATGTACTATTGATAGTACTTTTGTTGATTATGTTAGAAATTATTCAAAAACTTTTAAAAGAGCTTGCAGACAGGCTAAGGCTAATTGTATTAAAAGGAAGATCAGTAACGCTCCTAATAAGATGAAAGAAACCTGGAGCATTATAAATAAAGAGACAGGCAAATTTAAATTGAAAGAAAATATTAAGGAAATTAAACATAATGACAAAAAAATTACTTCTACACAAGAAATAGTAAATGTTTTTGAAAATTACTTTACAAACATACCTTTAGAATTAACCTCTAGCATAAATTCATGCCCTCAAAATGCCGAATCCCTACTTAAAAGTAATGTCACCACTTGCACCTCTAAATTATAAATTCTCGCGTATTGACCCTACTGATATAATTAAAACTTTTAAAGAACTAAACATTAAGAAGTCTGAGGATCACTGGGGTATGTCTGTTAGCATAATTTTCCATATAATAAATATCATAGCTGTCGACTTAGCTTATATATTTAATGAATGTGTTGACCAAGGCATTTTTCCAAATTTAATGAAACTTAGCAAATTAATTCCACTGTTTAAAAAAGGTGAAAAATCAGAGCCTGGCAACTATAGGCCTATATCTATTTTGCCAGTCTTGAGTAAAGTATTTGAAAAGATTATGCTTAGTCAAATGCAACAGTACTTTAATATCCACAATCTATTTCACGGCCAACAATTTGGATTTACTAGTGGTAAATGCACAACTGATGCGGGAGTGGCTTTGGTTACTCATATCTTCAATGCATGGGAAGATTCACAGGATGCAATTGGAGCGTTTTGTGATTTATCTAAGGCGTTTGACTGTGTTGACCATGAGACTCTCTTGCTCAAGCTCTCTCAGTACGGTTTTGACACTAAATCAATAGAACTAATAAAATCTTATTTAAGTGATAGGCTACAGACTGTAGACCTAAATAACGTAAAATCTAAAGGATCAAAAGTTATGATTGGCGTACCTCAAGGTTCAATTTTAGGACCTTTCCTTTTTTTAGTCTATGTCAACGACCTGCCTTATATGGTTGAGAAGCAGGCTGGTATAGTGTTGTTTGCTGATGACACGTCTTTAATTTTTAAGACTGACCGCCATAGCGAAAATGTGGATGCTGTGAACAGCACTTTGTCTGCCATATCAGACTGGTTTTCTGCTAATAACCTGATGCTTAATGCAAGTAAGACCCATTGCATTAAATTTACGCTTCCTAATGTTAGGCAGGCCCATGTTGATATCAATATAAATAGTAATAAGTTAGAGTTCATTGAAAGTACCACATTTTTAGGAATAACATTAGATTCTAAATTACAATGGGGTGCTCACATTTCTAATTTGTCTAAAAAACTGAGCTCCGCGGCAGAGCAGCTGCCGACATACAAACAATTTTTATACTTCAAAAAAGAGCTATTCGTTTTATTTACAGATTAAGAAAAAGAGATTCACTCAGAGATTTCTTCAAAGATATAGATATTTTAACCTTACCATCCCAATATATTTTTGATAACATTATGCATGTTAGGAAAAATATTTCGTCTTTCAAAAAAGTTTGTGATGTCACAGATATATCCCTGCGAAACAAACATAACTTGTACGTTCCAGGGCACAGACTGGCTAGGGTTAGGAAATCATTTGTGGGAAACTGTATACGCTATTATAATAAAATACCAAAATCTGTCCTTGATATGCCTGACAAGAAATTTAAACATTATATTAAGGAGACACTTTGTAAGAAGGCATATTATACGACGGATGATTATGTAAATGACAAAAATGCGTGGCCCGAGCCTGGTACAGTGGCCTCCTAAGACTGTCATATTACTCTCTAGGTACATTGTGTACTTATATATATATATTCAATGTATATTCGTCCACATATACAGTTATTTAATTGTAAGACATATGTTGTAAAGTGACGTCTTTGGAGAAAATGCAGCAGTGGAGTTTGTTGCGCCGCCTCTTCTCCACTTGCGCTTTGGAGGCGGTGGTAAACTTAGCTTTAAGTAATTTTTTTGACGTCAACTAACTAAAAAACAAGAAAGTGACGATTTATAAGTGCTATTTTTAAGCCTACATGAATAAAAATATTTGACTGACTGACTTTGACTGTCTTGACTCGTCATAGCATCTATTAGGAAGATCGCTGCTTATTGCGCTCGATGCATCTACTGGCAGCGAGTGTTGAGGCCTCGTTCGGCACTGTCTTGACTCGTCATAGCATGGTCTATTAGGAAGATCGCTGCTTATTGCGCTCGATGTATCTACTGGCAGCGAGTGTTGAGGCCTCGTTCGGCACTGTCTTGACTCGTCATAGCATGGTCTATTAGGAAGATCGCTGCTTATTGCGCTCGATGCATCTACGCTGTCTTTAAGCAAACGCTGTGTCGTCTCTCCAGGGGTCATTAGTTTTATAGATATTAGTACTGTCTTGGCTCATCACTGCATAATTCATCAGGAATCCTACCCATATACATTTTGTATAATATTAATTTTCAATTTCTTTTTACATTTTCTTAAAATTGTTGGTGGTGTTATTAGTATCTGCTTTAACAAATACAAGAAGGTATCCAAAGGATTAAGGAAGTCAAATATTACTAGCTCACCAAGTTGTATTTTCTTGACAAGTATTTTGGGGCTCTATGAAAGCGTGGAAGAAGCGCGGTATAAAATTTACTCGACCGTGTCCAAACACTACACCGTACAACAAGGCACAGCCTGCCCGCAAGCTCGTGCCCGGGCCAGATCACACTAATATTATTTCTACAAATAAAATGGCGATCTAACAGCAGCCTGCTCACGTTTTAATGCATTACCTTTCTTTACATTGTTTACACATAACTTGTTTAAATTCTTTTGAAAATTTAACTGCAAGTGTTATAAATATTAATATCTACTCCATATTTCTTTTTACAATTACCTACTAAAAGTATTTAAAAGTAGTATTCACTTTTCCTTCCCTGTCAAATTTTATAATTAAAATACTAGTTGCTTGACTAACTTCATTAACTTTTATGAAAATGTAGAGCAAAGATTCTAACTTTCCACGGCCCAACTGTACGAGCCCTAAATTCACAAGCTCGACAGCATGCAAAAATATGCCTTGGGCAAAATATGGGTTACGTGACTTGCCTGTTTCGTTAATTACGCCCATCTAGTGACGGTAGCGAAACGACCAAGTCACATATTTTAACCAAGGTGTAGAGTTTATGAAGTAAGGGCTGTGAAGTTGTAGAGTTTGGGGCGTGTAGAGTTAAAATTGTTGCGTGTATTACACACAACCGTGTTAAATTTCACATATACTGCACTTACGTCTGTTGATTCACACATTCATTACACATAATTGTTTGTTTAACTATTATTTTAACGCTTTTTAGTGTTAATTAATCGTCCTTACAAACACACCGGTCTGTTTGTTTACGCAAAGTCTACTTGTCACCTTGGATGTTTGACAGTGATGTTTGACAGTGACGTTCGACAGTGACGTTTGGAAATGGACCCTGCTACAAGTTGTACATCGGTGGTGTGTTGTGACGAACGTGTTGCTAGAATGTTTTTATTTACTTATATTTGTAAATAATATAGGTAATTGGTCAAAATTTATAGAATAATAATTTAAACAAGGATTTTATTAGATTAACTATATTTTTTTCTTCGAGATGAATACCACATTTCTATGGTCTTGGCTCTGGTCGAAGTCTATGTTGTCTCTGATTTCGTGTCAACGCTAGGCTGAGGTGGTAAAGGAAATAGGCCTCGACCAAGATGATTTTTCTTGGATTTCGCGTCGGATGGAACACGCCGCAGGGCTCCACGCCTCGCAATCTAGAGCCTCCATAAGCGGGGAATAAGATGGAGCGGTCATGTGAGTTCATCTCTCTGGTGTCCTGCTGGTTTTCCTATGAATATTGTAGACACGATGTTAATGGCACTCTCTATTGTTCCAGAACGCACCGCTCTTAAACTTAGGTTTTAAGTTGTTGGTTTACGCTTCATTTTTCAATATTCCACGTTCCACGTGTTATACTTTGTTAGTTTACTCGTTTAAACTATTTTTCCCTCGGGCTTAGACCCTTAATTCGATGTCGTAACATGGTAACTCCAAAATGAGTTCCCACTCATATTTTACTTTCTTTTCGTTGTACATACTGGTTACAATGACCCTGATCCTAAGGGTAATCATCTTCTTTGGATAAATAACCCCTATTTATCCCAGTAAAACATAATAACACTTCATGTAAGCAAAGAGGGTTGCCGACCACCATGTGATACAAGACCACATGGCCAGGTGTCTCCAAATCAACAATCCAGGACCCCCAGCTGCCCCTACATTACTGGGAATGACGAGGTGATACAGTTTATTGGAAGAAAAGGAAAGGACTTGAATGGGATTTACCAAGTAATATCCATTTTATAACTAGAATTTAAACTTTAGAATTTATTTTAAGGCAGAGACTTTGCCTAATATGATTTGTTCCTAATTTTATCACATAGAGAGGACGCTCTCAACCTTTGTTAAAAGGTAGGTCTTATAACCAACTTTAAGAATAAGGACATTTTTCTATGTCATGTGTTTTCATAGGTTATGATAATTAGACTCTAGTCTTAATTAGTTTGTTTTAAGAAACATGTAAGAAAAGAAAGGATTTGTTAAAGCATTCCTATAGAAAGAATTAGTGATAAGGAATAAGAATATTTAACTACTAAAAAGTGAGTTTACCAAATATGTGTATTTTCCTGTAATATATTTAACTTGATATATAAACAATTAACTTGTTTAATTGATTCCAACGAATAGTTGGTGGCGCCCTTGGTTAGAATTGAAACACAACATACACCTGGTCTCTTTCTTCAAATGTAACATTCCACAGAGCGACAAGAACCCACCGACCCACTCCGGAGTCTCCTACATAACGCACCACTGAGCTGGCTGTGCGGTTGTCCACCGGTGGCAGGCCGTGTTTTGCACGCCTGTCCTATAGTGGGTAATAGTTTTGGCGCCCAACGTGGGGCCGAGTGATGTGAGATCAGTTCTTCTGTCAACTTCATCGCTTGGTATTTTGAAGTTTGAGGTTAGTGTTGTTGTTATCTATATTTCAGAATTAATTTAAATATAATCCTTTAGAAATGGCTTCGTTAAGGATGAACTTTTATCATCTCCTCAGCGATGAGCTGAGATATGAACTTCTCATCCGAGGACACAAGAATATAAAAACAGTTGATGAGATGCGAGCCAAGCTTGCCTCGTTGACTAAATCGAATCGTCTAGCAGTGACAATTGATCCTGCTACATTAGAAATAGAACCAGAATTAGAAATTTGTGAGAATAAGATTAGTGACATCGTCCAACTTATTTCTTCAGAATCATTGACACCTACGGGTCATGATAGAATTATTTCACGATTAACCCATATACAGCATAGGGTATTGTATGTTAACACCTGAGTAGCTGATGCTGATAAGATAAATAATAGATGCTGCTGAGGTAAAAGCAAAAATACTTAATGCTAATGAGAACACGAACGCGATGCGCGGCGATGATGTGCGAAGGTGAATCGTGAACTGATTGATAGATGGACAAAATTATGCATTCGTGTAATAATGCTTATTGGGCGATTTGTATGTGCGGTGAAACCGTACATGCTCCCGGACAAGAAGATGAGTGAAAGATGAGCGAAATGAGCTAAACTAACACAGCTGATACCGACATATGTCACGCTTAAAAAAAAGTTACAAAGATGATACCGACATTTATTTTTCGGCTTTAAAATTACATCTAATTAAAACCGGGGAAGTGTTTTTATTCGCTGATAGACTATGACTACATTGACCGTCTTTGTCGGATACACTACTAACACTTTGCTCTGCTTTTACACTATCATTTACACATTTCACATCTTTTATACTCACACACTGTACAGTACCGTCATCCTGCTGGCCCCCGGCTGAGGCGCGCGCGGCGGCGCGGCTACAGCGCGCGCGCACGCACGCGAGCACTGCTGCTATAAGACCTGCTGCTACTACACAGTAAATGACGACATAGTGGTGAATGTCGTGAAAGCTGATACTGTCTGCTTCCGTTTCTATATCCTGTGACGCTACTTTTAGCTGCCTAATCTGATCATCGATTGCAGATTGTAAGGGGTTTTCAAAATCCGTAGAATTTAGTACGCTGATAGGTATAGATATATTTATGATGTTATTGACAGGTGCGATATCTGGTGCAAAGATCACCGGCTCAACATTAATTTTATTTTGTTGCTGTTTATGTGGAGTAATTACGAAGGTATCCCCGCGAATGACGCAGTCGTTCCCGAGAGTTATAATACGAACTCCGATCAGCTGTTCGACGGTAACACGATCTGGACATATGAATCGCAAGGCGCACTGACCGCAACAATTGATTATATGTGAGTTTGGCTTAGTAAGCTTTCTCCACGTTGTTTGACATTGAGTAGTGACGATTTCGCAGCTGTTTATAAGTTGATTATTTTTCATACACAAGCTCTCGTCCGTCTTTCGATCGAAAACAGGCGTTTGAAGCTGGCAAAGATAATCTGTAAAACCATCCGAATTGTATTCTATACAAGTCTGGAAATCTTGATAATTCACAGGTATAAAGGTGTCTTTCTTCAAGTTAATAGCTACATGATCAGCGACTGGTTTGATGCTGACCATAGATAAGTTGTTAGTTTGATGATAAAGAGGTATAGCGCTGTAGAGCTCATAATCGTCTCGATTTACTAAGGGTATTTGGATTTCAAAGATGAAATACCGTTTTGTCATTCTGACTTTGACCTTTAAAATCTTATAAAGGTTAGATAAACCAGGCTGGATATTCTCGATAGGTAATGATAATTCTCTAGGTAACTGGCTAGATATTAGGCTAAGTTCGTCTTGGAATTGGACGGGAGATAACAGATGAATGTTAAAATGCTGAAGGTTGGTGATGGTATCCAAAAGTGTTTCTTGAATACTACGAAGGTTGGAGAGGACATTGTTGGCGATGAAGCTGGACATGATGAAGTCGTTTGTCAGCTCGACTTTCTCTACTTCAGTTTTAAGAGTGTAAGCAGCTTGTCCTAAATTGTTTAAATGCTGATGGAAGGTTTTGTATTGTCGATCCATTGTGCTCTCGATCCTTTTCAAGACGTTATTTTCAGCTTCTATAACCGATGTCTGGTTTCTCCAGAGTTGTGCTAGATGCTTCTGATTGTCCCGTACTAAGTTGATGTCTTGCTCATACTGTGCTGCAAACCGCTCATCTAGAACGCCAAACAGTGTGTTTGCTAAGTAACCGACTCCGTTGATAAGACCACGACGCGTGCGCTTCCGATTATCGAATTGCTGATCTAGCAACATGCGGTCGTAGTACTCCATTTCCGTGAATCCGTGACGTAGCTGTTGTATGATTATATCACAGTGAGCCTTTCTTCCCGATTTTGTACACAAATCATCTAGATGATTTAAATAATTATTAAATATAACTGTTCCGTCCCAATATGACTCCATATCGTAATACGCTACAAGTTTCCAATGATCTTGAATTAAACGCATACTTCCTAATTTATCAAAAAAATATAAGTTTGTTGTCGCTTAGTTTGGTAACGTTGTAACTACAATGTACGGCTGAAGTCATAAAGAACAGCAGTGTCATTAATATCGATAATAAGCTGATGTGTGTTCCTTTTCTAGATGTTTTCGGTTTTTCGGGTTCCGTTGATGGTAAAGTAGATTCGCTGCTATTGTTTCGTTGCTCCTCTATGTTGACTGGTAAAATGGACAGTTTGATGATGGGCCGTTTGATTGTTTTGCCATTCTTCGTCCTGACGGTGACGACGCGAACTAGGTTGTCGGCTCCGGGATGAAGTTCAATGACTCGGCCTAGTGCCCATTTTCCAGGGGGCGGAGGTTGGCGTCATGTATTAATACAATGTCGTCAATTTTGATGTTAGCTTGTGGCTTACGCCATTTGCTCCTTGCTGATAACTGGACCAAATACTCAGCGCGCCACCTTTTCCAGATATCGTTGAATATTTTTTGCGTAAGTTGCCATCTTGTTCTTTCGTCTCTTTCAGTCTCGATGATCGAAAGTATCGGTCCACTCGACAAGAAATGTGCTGGTGTTAGATAATCATTATCTTGTGGATCTTCCGATAGGACACAAAGAGGCCTCGAGATGAGACAAACTTCCACCTGCGCAAGTAAAGTAAAGAACTCATCGTAAGTCAGTTTTTGATCTCCGATATCTTTGTTGATAGTGAAATAGCTGCTATATGGGATGATATATGGATGTTTCATGTTGAATAGAATGTTGCTGTTTGTAAGCCTACCACCTACTCGAAGTAATCCGTGTTCATCCATGTAAGGGTTAAGGCATAAAAGTTTGATTTTTGAATTGACTTTGCCTTGACTAGAAAGATCGCAAATCTCTGAGCGAATTCAATTCCCTGTACGTATTTAATAATCATATGAATAGCCCTACGTAACTCAGCTGTTTGTTAAATATGATAGCTTTTTGCCGTGACCCGATAACGCTCGCATGACCCACGCAAGGACACGGGTCGCCCGAGTAAAACTGCTGAATTTGCTTATGATGTTATTCATAACATCGTCGTGTTTATTTATATCTATTTGTAAGGCATTCGATAATTTTTCTTTGCTTTCTAAATCTGTTTTAAATATTGTGGGATGATCTTGAGGGCCGAATGATGCTAACAATAAATAATGATGCAAGAGGGTCCTTTAAACCATAGAGTATGCTGCTGTAGTTGTTCAACTTTCATGCCGCGGCTGGCACAATCAGCTGGGTTTTCTGATGTTTTCACATGACGCCAGAATCCAGGAGGCATGACTTCTGTGATTTTTTAACTCTATTGGCGACGAAAGGCTTCCATCTGTTTGGGTCCCCTTGGATCCATCCAAGTGCTGCTGTAAAATCACACCATCCGTACAACTCTGTGTTTAATAAACTTAGGCTCTGTTTAATTTTAATCATTAGCTTAGAAAGCAAAAGTGCGCTGCTTAACTCAAGTCTAGGGAGGGAAACTTCACGATTTCGTTTGCAGGTTTGCTTGCAGGTACTAATTTCGTTTTTGCTGCTAATATAGTTACCGATGTGTTGTTTTGCTGCTTGACACATGCGTATACTACGCAGGCATACGCTTTTGTAGATGCATCGCAAAACCCATGCAATTGAACGCGACTATCCTTCCCGCATCCTATCCACCGGGAGTATCTCAATATTGCTGATGTTTTCTATGTCTGCTCGTAATACTAGCCACTTAGAATATACGTCATCTGGTATGACGTCATCCCAACTTAGATTCTCTATCCATACGCTTTGAAATAATAGCTTTAATTGTACAACAACGGGCGCGAGCCAACCGAGAGGATCGAATATTTTAGATATTTCGCCTAATAATACTCGTTTGGTTGGTTTGGTAATTGGTGGTGGTGACATTTTACACTGGAAAGTAAAGTTGTCGTCTTTGGCGATCCAGGTAAGTCCGAGTGCTTTAGTAGACTCCTGATGTTTGAAGTCGTAATTGTTGGGTGAACTTTGAGCCTTATGGACTCCTTCTAACAATGACTCATCGTTCGCTGAAAATTTGCGAAGGTTAAATCCTCCGGCTTTGAGAAGATCGATAAGGTCCTTTGTAATTGCTTGGTGGATTGGAGATCAAAGCTTCCGCATAGGGCGTCATCCATGTAAAAATGATGCTGCTCCAACACCTTTGCTGCTGTCGAATAACGATGGCGCTCATCATTGGCTAGTTGTTTCAAAGTCATTATCGCTAAAAATGGTGCTGGTTTGGTACCATAGGTGACGGTGTCCAGTACGTATTTTTCTAGATTTTGCTGTGAGTTTTCCCTCCAAACAATACATTGGTAACGTTGGTCATCTGGGTGTACGAGAATATTTCTAAACATTTTTTCCAGATCACCGATGAAGGCAAACGGATATTGTCTCCACTGTAATATCAGAATTAAGAGTTCTTGTTGTAGATTTGGACCTCGGTACAGTACGTCATTTAGACTTAATCCTGTAGATGTTTTTCCTGACGCGTTGTATACGACTCTCAGGGATGTAGTTGTCGAGTCTGCTCGTTGTACCGCATGATGAGGCATATAATATGTAGGCTTATGTTCGTTCGCTGTTAATAAATGCATGTGACCCATTTCGATATATTCGTTGATAAAATGATTATATTTATTAGCTAAATTTGGGTCTTTTTGAAATTTTCGCTCTAATTGATAAAACTGAGCGCGTGCTGTAGGCTCAGATAACCCTAACTTCTCGTCAGCGTCTGGATGCAGTGGAAGACGCACCACATATTTTCCATCTGGCCGGCGAGATGTCGTCGCTTTGTACTTCTCAACACATTGATGATCTTCGGATGACAAATTATTTTCATTTTCGCTGATATCTTCGATTGACCAGAACTTATGAATAGCTTCCAAGTCGATCTTGACTACGTTGCAGTAATAAGATTTGACGTTTCCGCACAGAATCCATCCTAACCGAGTTTGCTGAGCGATGGGCATCCCTTCGTTAACCTTGATGATTCCACCCATGATGATCGCGGCGAAAACATCAGCGCCGAGCAACATGTCTATTTCCCGACTATGGTAAAATTCAGGATCCGCTAGTTGGATATTTTCGAGAAAAGCCCAAGATGGTTTCCCGAATGATCTGTTAGGTAGGTTGTTTACTGCATGATTCATTATAAAAACGTCAAGATTTAGGCGATATTCACTATAGCACGATGATAACATGATATTCATAACACCCTTGCAACTATTTTCCTTCGCTCCTACCCCTACGATTACTCCCTTACATTGTCTACGGGGTAGCCTCAACCTCTGCGCTGCTGATTCAGTGATGATAGATGTTTGTGATCCTTGATCAATAAGAACCCTCATCGTATGTAGAGTACCGTCGATGCCTGTGACGTAGACCAGTGCTGTTGCAAGAAGAATCTCCTGAGTATCATCTAGAGACACGTGCGAGTTTACCCTTGCGTCGGTCGATGCACTCGATGAGGTGATGACGTTTGCTGATACAGCAAAGGCGTCGTGCAATAGTGTATGATGGTTGGAATTGCATTTGTGGCACCTTTTTACGGAAAAACATTCATTACCGTTATGATTATAAAGACAATTTTGGCAAAACGATAATTCAGAAATTTTCTGTCGTTTGACGTCAGGTTTATACGATAAAAATGTTTCGCAAAATTGTATGGCGTGATCTTTATTGCAGACGGGACATTTTTGCTTCGGTGCAACTGCGGACGATGACCTAGTTTTGTTATTAAAATTACTAAATTTTGACGATTGATTTTGATGGCTAGTGAATGATTTAAAATTAAATGATTTTTTGAAATTAGTTGGCTGAGAAGATTGCTGATGGGGTTGAGATGATTTTTGGGGATCTGGCTTGCGTTTCGACGATTCTAAAGCTGTAAATTTGGCTTCTAGAAATTGAAGAAATTCTTTTAGTGAAGGCAGTTCCGGGGTTGTTTTAATGACTCTACGTAGTCATTATGTGTGTCGACATCTAGCTTTTGGGAGATTATATAAACTATGATAGGGTCCCAGTTGTCGATCTTAACTCCCAGGTTTTTCATGGCGTTTAGACACTCGTTGGTCGTGTCATGAATCTTCTTAATTGCTGCTGCTGACTGTTGCTGAATAACAGGTTGGTTGAGTAAGAGGCCCATATGAGAGTTGAAAATGAGCTTCTTATTATCGAACCGATGATTTAGAAGATCCCAACACACCTGGTAGTTATCTGAGCTGATATGTAAATGTGTCACCAATTTCTCGGCTTCACCTTTTAATTTGCTTTTCAAAAATTGCATCTTCTGAGCGTTCGGGAGAGCTCGATTGCTGTGGATAGCTTCGACAAACAAATCCTTGAATGACACCCATTGGTTGTACGAGCCACTGAATGTCGGGATGTCGATTTTTGGGGTAGTTTTCTCCCGATAGCTTTCACTATGCATCTTGCTGTTTATGAGCTCTTTAATGTCATTAAATTGACGCTCGTAGCTGCTGAACATCTCGTCGTATTCCGGGTTATCCTCAATAAGTTCGCTATCGATTTCCCAGTGTAAAGTATCGATGACCGTCCACCGGGCTTGTACTGATTTTAGGATGTCCTCGAACTTCCATTTTTCGGAGACGTTGTCAAGTTTGATGCTGCTGATAGTTCGCTGAAAAGCCTTAAAATTACTTTTCTGCTTCCTTAACATTTCTTCCAATTTGCTGCTGGTACTATGAGTTCGGGGAACCTCCACGTCAGGAGTTACGGGACGAGAGCTAGTGTTGCCAGACTTATGACCTAAATAACCTGGCAAGGGGGTAGCTGGTTTTAAGATGCTTGTTTCTTTAGATTCGGATGGCAAATAACTAAACAAAAGATTACGAGTTTCGATATAAAATTCGGAGGTTTTGTTAAAGTAATTGCCTGTAAAATATTCATGAGATCGATCTTCAAACTCACAAAGCTTAATATGATTATTTTGGAATTCCTGCCAATAACTTTCAAGGGTGCTAAGTCGTTTTTTAATGAGAGCCGGTGTCTTGCGGTCGGCACCGTCTTTCTTAAAATTGATTAAGAGCTGATCCATAGCTCCCATGATTTGGTTTTGGCTAGCTAAAAGGTCTTCCATTTTGCTGATGATATAAATGTGCTGCTGATAGTCAAATAAGGAGAGTAATGGACTCACCAAAGCTGCTGCTGGTTGACTTACGTGGCGGTACTAAGGGCTCGTGCTGGATATAGGTCAACACTCGCGAATTAGGTCCCGCTACGTTAGCTCGAAGGACCAAAAAGATGTATGTTAACACCTGAGTAGCTGATGCTGATAAGATAAATAATAGATGCTGCTGAGGTAAAAGCAAAAATACTTAATGCTAATGAGAACACGAACGCGATGCGCGGCGATGATGTGCGAAGGTGAATCGTGAACTGATTGATAGATGGACAAAATTATGCATTCGTGTAATAATGCTTATTGGGCGATTTGTATGTGCGGTGAAACCGTACAGGTATGTCGTTTAGTCTCAGAAGGTGAGTCTATTTTAGGAAGAATTTCCCTCTTAAAACAAGAATTTGAGAACGCATTTAAACTTTTGAATGTTAATATTACAGGTGAAGTGGGATTTTGCTTCAATGATTTGCATAGTGGTACATCCAGCGGTGTGACTCCAGTCAGTCCTCCGGTTGTTAGAAACCCCTCTACTTCTTCACCAGCGGTGATAGCGGCTGCATCGGCAATACGGTCAGGTGAGCTGCAGGTTACCATTGATCCATCTCGTAATGTCTCAAAGTGGAATGTTAAGTTCTCAGGTAGAGATAGCAAATTAAATTTGCACGCTTTCTTAAGAAAAACTAGAAGAGTTAAGAATTAACAAGAACTTATTTTCCCAGAACGTAAAGAATATGCTGACTCTTTGAAAGAGCTGCAATCTATTTTCCTTAAAGTTAAGGAACACTTAAGAAACGCCTATGCGAAAGGCAAGAAGTCTTATGACAAAAGAAAAAGAAATCTAGGTCTTAAGGTAGGCCAAGTAGTTTGGAAAAGGGACTACGTCTTATCCAAGGCAAGTGATAACTTTGCTAGTAAGTTAGCCCCTAGGAACATTAAATGTGTGGTAGAGGAGAAAGTAGGTGATCTTACTTATCGTTTACGTGCCATAAATGGTAAAAAGATAAGTCTAACACACATAAAAGACATTATACATGTCAGTTCCTAAACATAGTTCATAAGTACCTAGCTATACGGTAGGCATAGAATAGGAAGTGAGAACCGAGTGTAATAGAATGAGAGAGGGAGAGTGAGACGATGAATGTTAGACTATAGTATGATAGATAAGCCTGAAAGAGAATATGAATGGTAGTAAGTCTGTGAGCTAAATTTTTGTTTAACCCGGTCGATCATATCGTTTTGGCTATATTTATTATATGTAAGTAATTGAGAAAGAAGATAAAGCACTCGCTGTCATTTTGTATTCTGTCCTACAATTAGTTAAGATTTAGTTTAGGATAATTTCCTTTCAACACTCGAATGAGTTATAAACGTTTCTCACGTTATGTATTTCCATTAACAGTTATGTGTCGCACAAGCTGTAAGGAAAAGAGAATTTTCTGCAACTGCAGGAAGGTACTGTAAGTGCCACTCATGAGTTGTTACTGTTTATAGTACACTCACAGAATTTAAGAAGAGTTGTTATTTTAGGATACACTCACACGCTAGAATATAAGAAGAGTTGTCACTGTGAAGTGCACTCACATACACATAAATGACACATTTTATAGGTCATTGAACACTGAAGAATCATAGTAGGTAGGAAGGATGAATATCCTTGTATCTCCTCTTCAGTGGCATTAAGCTGATCCCAAGATTTAGGTCATAGGGCTGAAGAGGGGAATAAAGAAAAGAAAACGGAATAGGCTAAGATACGTTTAATTGTAAACTACATTAGTTATATAATATAATTCCACTGAGACTCAGATGTCATTGGTAACTCTGTTGCTCATTGTTTAATTTTGCATGCTTTTATATCCATTAAGATATTAGAATAGAATTGTTTGCCGATGGGGTCGTTGTCATTCGTTGGTCGACCTTGTCTCGGAGTATTTTTGTTTTTGTTTCGCGAGTAGTGCCTCGTACCTCACCCCTTCTTCGCTCTTACCAAGGGGGTATGTTGCGTGTATTACACACAACCGTGTTAAATTTCACATATACTGCACTTACGTCTGTTGATTCACACATTCATTACACATAATTGTTTGTTTAACTATTATTTTAACGCTTTTTAGTGTTAATTAATCGTCCTTACAAACACACCGGTCTGTTTGTTTACGCAAAGTCTACTTGTCACCTTGGATGTTTGACAGTGATGTTTGACAGTGACGTTCGACAGTGACGTTTGGAAATGGACCCTGCTACAAGTTGTACATCGGTGGTGTGTTGTGACGAACGTGTTGCTAGAATGTTTTTATTTACTTATATTTGTAAATAATATAGGTAATTGGTCAAAATTTATAGAATAATAATTTAAACAAGGATTTTATTAGATTAACTATATTTTTTTCTTCGAGATGAATACCACATTTCTATGGTCTTGGCTCTGGTCGAAGTCTATGTTGTCTCTGATTTCGTGTCAACGCTAGGCTGAGGTGGTAAAGGAAATAGGCCTCGACCAAGATGATCTTTCTTGGATTTCTTTTGGAATGGAACACGCCGCAGGGCTCCACGCCTCGCAATCTAGAACCTCCATAAGTGGAGAATAAGATGGAGCGGTCATGTGAGTTCATCTCTCTGGTGTCCTGCTGGTTTTCATATGAATATTGTAGACACGATGTTAATGGCATTCTCTATTGTTCCAGAACGCACCGCTCTTAAACTTAGGTTTTAAGTTGTTAGTTTACGCTTCATTTTTCAATATTCCACGTTCCACGTGTTATACTTTGTTAGTTTACTCGTTTAAACTATTTTTCCCTCGGGCTTAGACCCTTAATTCGATGTCGTAACATGGTAACTCCAAAATGAGTTCCCACTCATATTTTACTTTCTTTTCGTTGTACATACTGGTTACAATGACCCTGATCCTAAGGGTAATCATCTTCTTTGGATAAATAACCCCTATTTATCCCAGTAAAACAATAACACTTCATGTAAGCAAAGAGGGTTGCCGACCACCATGTGATACAAGACCACATGGCCAGGTGTCTCCAAATCAACAATCCAGGACCCCCAGCTGCCCCTACATTACTGGGAATGACGAGGTGATACAGTTTATTGGAAGAAAAGGAAAGGACTTGAATGGGATTTACCAAGTAATATCCATTTTATAACTAGAATTTAAACTTTAGAATTTATTTTAAGGCAGAGACTTTGCCTAATATGATTTGTTCCTAATTTTATCACATAGAGAGGACGCTCTCAACCTTTGTTAAAAGGTAGGTCTTATAACCAACTTTAAGAATAAGGACATTTTTCTATGTCATGTGTTTTCATAGGTTATGATAATTAGACTCTAGTCTTAATTAGTTTGTTTTAAGAAACATGTAAGAAAAGAAAGGATTTGTTAAAGCATTCCTATAGAAAGAATTAGTGATAAGGAATAAGAATATTTAACTACTAAAAAGTGAGTTTTACCAAATATGTGTATTTTCCTGTAATATATTTAACTTGATATATAAACAATTAACTTGTTTAATTGATTCCAACGAATAGTTGGTGGCGCCCTTGGTTAGAATTGAAACACAACATACACCTGGTCTCTTTCTTCAAATGTAACATTCCACAGAGCGACAAGAACCCACCGACCCACTCCGGAGTCTCCTACATAACGCACCACTGAGCTGGCTGTGCGGTTGTCCACCGGTGGCAGGCCGTGTTTTGCACGCCTGTCCTATAGTGGGTAATAAAATCTTGGTTCTAAATGAGCCCTGATAAGTTAATAAAATGTAGGATTTTTGCTTACCAGTTCCACCGATGTTTATGCAAAATTTGATTTGTTAAATTACGAAGAAGTCAACCACTTAGAATCTAGATCGTAAAAATAAGAAAGCAGTTTATGACCAGTACATAGTAACATACGGTTGATGCGTTTTTGCCGCACAATCATACATTCAACATCCGTGATTAGATCAGTCTGTGCATCGCTCCTTAGCACAACTATTATTGTAGAGCGCACGTACGTCTCATTGCTCGCTGGTATAACTTATTCTTTTGTCAAGGACTAAATTAGAAATCTTTAAAAGATGTTATTTTTAATAATATACGAATGAAACATTGGAATACAATGTTTTTATATTATTTAAAACACTTTATGCGAGTAATTTTTTTTTAAGATTTAGATTTAACGCATTTTTGTTATTATAAAACTATTACATAAAACACGTAATAAAATTGAGAAAGTTGAAAACAATAAATTGTTAAACATATATAATATTTGAAATTTCTGTTTCGTCATAACAGGGCAGCGTCATAAATATTATTAAATATAATATGTGACCCCTGCCAACCAAACACTTAAGTTTTCTGAGTTTCAAGTAAAGTTATTACACGGAATTACATGGCGTCATTAAATTCTTACGATCGTTTTACCATCATTTTTCATTACGACGCCAATTCAATAAATGATGTCTCTAAAATAAAATTGTGAACGCCCGTAAAATTATCTAACCATAATAAACATTAAAAGGTGTAACTATTTATTATTTATCGTTGGTAATGCCTTAAGAGCAAGTTCAGTTCCTTGACACTGAAAATCTTCGCTATAAATATTGTAAAGAAATACGACAAAAAGAATTTGGATTGAAATGAGAATTGTGCTTTATTTTGCGTAATTTGCGCATTTTTTAGTCAAAGTCAAAATTCCTGGAGATACGACGTCGAACGAAAGTTCAAGACGTGGTTTCCAGAGTAGTGGAACTGGGCTGGGCACCTGGTTAGAAGGAACGATGAAAGGTGGAGTAAAGCTGTTACCGAGTGGTACCCCCGAAATGGAAAACGAAGTGTAGGGCATCCGGCAACTAGATGGGTCGACGATGTTAAGAATATTGCTGGCAACAACTGGAGTAGGATAACCCAGGACCAAGAAGGTTGGCGTAGACAGAAGGAGGCCAATACCCAGCAGTGCGTCACGGAAGGCTGTGGATGATGATAATGATGACCTCGGATGGGTCAAATTTGTCTACAATCTACAAAGTTTGTAGATCAAACAGTACTCACAGTACATGTCGAATGTCAATTGCGGCTTTCGGCCTCGGTGTCAGGCCCTACATGAGCGCTTAGCCGACGACAGAGCTATCACCTCTTCATTATGACCACGCCTTCTGAAGATACTATAGTAACGTGCAACATAGTAACGTGGTTTCGCTCTAGCACAGAATGTTATAGTAACTCTGGGCATCGCTCCCACGAGTCGCCTGCGCAAAAACGCGGCGTACCGCGGCGGAGCGGTGCGGGGCGGCGCGGGGCGGTGCGGGGCGGGCCGTCGCGACCGTGCATACTGATGCTGCGTTAATTGTCTCAAGCAAAAACTAGGTATTCCTCCCAGAGCACGGATTCGAATAGCACTGATTTCAATTGCACCTACGTATTCCACTTACAGCACCGATCCATATTGTTCTTAAAAAATGGCTCATTGAAAAGTTACTTTTTGTAAAAATATATTGATAGGTGAGAGATTACGGTATTCTAAGTGAAATTAGGTGCTATTGAATTCAGTGCTTTTCGAATCGGTACTCTGTGAGGATCTACCTCGCAAAACTAAACGCACTTGAATCGAGGAAATACCGCCTGTTTTCTGATTGTTATCGCAGTTCGGAAATCAATGGGATGCCTTCAAGTGCAAGATGGTGATTTGATATTCTTACTGGTAAGGACTTAGGACTCTGTTCTCTTGGGCACTTTAGGTTAGTGGACGTTCGCCGCGTAATCCAGACTTCGTGACTGGATGGAGCTGATTATGAGTTATGTCAAAAAATATATATTAACTTTTTTATTGACGGGAACTATGTATTTCGTACCAGACTCTCAATTACGCAATCCCAGACTTGATGGTCTTTCGTCGTTTAATTAAAGACTAGCTACGCCTTGGAGCTCTGCTCCTGGGAATTTCGGGATAAAACGTTTTACAAATATACCTGTGTACATACCAAATTTTATCGGAATCCGTCCAGTACACATTGAGTCATTGGGTAACAAATATCTCTAGACATCGAAACTTTTGCATTAATTATATCAGTGGGATCCCTTCTTTATCAGACCTGCTCCATGCCATAAGACAAGACTGTTACGTTGTCATCGGTGGTGGCGTGAAAATTTTCAGTTCAATCTGGAAAAACTTGCAATATTTACACACAGACATTAGTGGCTGTGTATTATGAGCTTTTGTTTAGTATCATCTGGTATTAGTACCAGATGATACTAAACAAAAGCTCATAATACTAAGCAAAATCATTAAAGCCATTCGCAAATCAGAGCTCTGTCGATAGAGTTCACGCCAGCATGCGACCGCGCTACCAGCCACATTAGCCACTCCGACGCATATATATGAGACGAAAGACCATAGCAACGAGGAGATAATATACTTTGTTGCAGACTCTGCTGATCGAAGAAACTTTTAATGGGTCTGACAAACGTTTTTTACTTTATATGCCAAAAAAATCTACAAAAAATTACGAGAAAAACGGTGTTTTTACTTTTTTCATATCTTAAAAAATGGCTGATATATTTACGATCAAAGTTCGTATTTCCGACTGTAGGTTTTTAAAAACGCGAACGGGCGCTCGCAAGCCGCTGACGTCATAACCTTGCTCACTCGCTAGACACGCTCCCGTTCGCGCGCCGCTGTGTAGTAAAAATTAAAATTATTAAGTTCTTTGTGGTAAAATGGGAAAAAGATACTGTATTGTGCCTTTATGTTCCAATTCAACAGTTAAAACACCAGATAAACTCTTTTTTTATGTGCCGGAGGACCCGAAAATGAGGAAAAAGTGGATGACAGCCATAAAAAGAGTCGATTCAATAGGGCCTAAAACTAAAGCGCACTGTTGTGAAGACCATTTCGATGTAAGTATTTGTTAATAATAAGTTTATCCTTTACTTTCGATCGTTTAAATGGGTATACACTAGTCTATACCTATGTTAATAGCCCTGACGAAACTTTATTATTAATAGGTACGTAATAAATAAAAGATACAAGTGATTGCATACTGAAAGGCTCCGTAATTTTGATAATTATGAATCATTAGACTATATATATATATATATATATAGATATCCCCACGGGCACTTAGTGGCTCAATCGTGCCGTACGAGCAGCACTTTGTTGATCCTTTTTCATTTGTTGATCCGGCTTGATTTTCTGATTCCATTGCTGTTTTCCTTTGCAACACTGGCTCCGGTCGGAGCCATAAGTGTCAGGGCGACTAATAATAATAATTACGCCATTTTTATACAATTCCACCTTTTTCGCTTTCACCCACATGTTGATCCGATTCAAATGAGCCAATCAGAGCACATCATTCCTGTCGTAAACTGTGATTGGCTTCTGACGGCTACTCACTAAGTAGATACGCACGCACGCAAGTTTTGCCTTGTCAACTTACTTTAGGCTCATTTGTTTTGTCTTGTTGGCAAGCACTATTATGCTACATGGTATCCAGGCCTCGGAAATGGATGATAATTAATCGAAATGAAATGTGCTCTCCATTAACATTATAGGTATTATTGACATTTAAAATAAACTTTATTAATTTAATTATTACTAATGATATTTAAGAATTATTTTTGATACGACAATGTATATTCGTCCATATACTTTAATGTAGGTAAATGGAAATTGTAAAGTGATGTACTTTTTTGGCGAAAATGCTGCTGCAGTGTAGGTAGGTAGTTTGTTTCGCTGCTTCTTCTACACTTGTGCTTTGGAGGCGGTGGTAAACTAAGTTTTTGACGTCAATAAGTGATTTTGTACATCCAATATTGAAAATGAAGAATTTAATTTAGTTCGTATGACCGTGAGCGTTTGTTCCCGATGAGTCATACCAAGACTTGTCACACTGAGACACAACGGGATAAAATGTATCAATGTATAACAATGTTACACATTGCAACTGAGGCTTTTCTAGCATGTCATACTGTTACTCATCGGCACTCTGAATTACCGTTATGTAGCACTAAAAGGAACTCTGTATTCCCATAGAGTATGAGTACCTAATCAGATAAAATTATGATTTTACGAAGAATGTAATTCTTTATAAAATCATAATTTTACTATTTTAGATTTTACAAAAAAGAATACATGAAATTGATCATGCAATCTTCTTCGCAAAATCATAATTTTACCTGATTAAGTAGGTACCACAGATTTTATCACAATGCTTTAAAGCTGTTTTAGGTACTCATACTCGATTGGAATACAGAGTTTCGTTTAGTGACAGTGCTACACAACTGTAATTCACACATTGGGAAAACATCAGCTACGATATGTAACACTGTTACACATTGATACCCTCTTCCCGCTGCGTCTCAGTGCGACAAATCTTGGTATGACTCATCGGGAACTTGTTGCTAGGTTGCCAATATTTTTTACCAAACAAAGTTGCTATAGCTAGAGAAAACATGAAACCTGGCATGATTGTAGCTTTCATATATCTATTTTAACATTGATATAGAAACACTTCGAGAAATGAATGTTTCCCCCGCTTTTATGTCCCAAATCGTAGCTCCTCTCATTTTTTATGAAAACGGTAAAAGCCACGCAAAAACTGTCAATGACCAATATGTCCCTCATTAAATTCTCCGTAATAACGCCATTAGCTGTATGTTGATAGAACCTATAGTTTACAAAATATTTTATGTTAATAGTTTATGTTACTAGGACGATTTTTGGAAAAATTCGAACCCCCTCTACCATTGCACGGTCATGGTAGAATTTTGTATTCAATATCATGGATAGCTTTCGACCTCGGAAATAAATCATAGTGGTCCCAGAATTCGTGCTGACATATGTCACCATCATCAACAAAGTACCTCTTCCAATTAAGGTGAGGAGGAGGAGCGCACCCCGCGCGCGACAAGCGAAGAACTCCTGCCTATTCTGTTGAAACACTATATCGTGTCTGGAATCGTTCTCGTATAAATAAAGCATCATTAATTTATTTTTGATAGTAACTTGGCATAACCTCATACAAAAATATCGATATTTTTGCTAAAAAGTCAAAAAACAATTCTTAATTAATTGTTTGTTCAAAGCGCTTCAAGATTTTATAACATGGCTAAATCTGAGTAAAATAGTAAGCATGTATATTTTAGTTCATAAAAATATACACTTTAGACAACATTTTAGTTGAACTTACATTCCAAAAAAATTTGAAAGCCTGTGCGGCTTAAAATTCAGAACGTACTTAAATCTCGTCAATTTGTTTTGCCCAGAAAGTCCTTAGAAACAGTTTCAATAAATAAATAATTTATTTTCACTTGTTTAAAACAAATATTTAAAGAAACTTATCATTAAAATTGGAACTGTTTCTAAGGACTTTCTGGGAAAAACTCATAGACTTAGCTAAAAGCACGTTTTGAATTTTAAACGCCGCACGGGCTTTTATATTTTCACATTTTTTTCGAATAGAAGTTAAACCAAAATGCTATCCAAAATATATATTTTTATAAACTAGAATATCCGTACCTACCATTAGAATTTATTTTACTTAGATTTACCCTTGTTATTATATCTTAAAGCAATTTGAACGTGCTTTGAACAGACAATCATATTAAGAATTTTTTGTTCACTCTTTAGGAAAAGTATCGATATTTTTCTATGAAATGCTGCCAAGTTATTATCAAAAATGCCTGGCGCCTGATATATACGAAAACTATACCAGACACGATACAATGTTTAAACAGAATAGGCAGTAGTTCCTCGCTTGTAGCGCGCGGGGTGCACTCCTCCCCCTCCCCCCAATCGGAAGAAGCACCCCGTTGATGATGGCAACACATGTCTACACGAAGTGTGGGACCACTACAATGTATATCAGAAGTCGAAAGCCATCCATGAAATCAAATACGAAACTCTACCATGACCGTGCAATAGTAGAAAAAGTTCGAATTTTTCAAAAAAACGTCCTAGTAACATGGGCATATTTTGTAAACCAAGTCCCATCAACATACATCCAATGATGCCATTATAGATAATTTAATGAAGATCATATTGGTTCTTGACAGCTGTTGCGCAGCTCTTACCGCTTTCATAAAAAATGAGAAAAACCACGATTTGGGACACAAAAGGGAGGGAAAGGGGGGGAAACATTCACTTCTCGAAGTGTCCCTACATCAATACCAAAGTACATATATGAAAGCTACATTCACGCCAAGCTTTGTGCTTTCTTCCGGATGGGACCATAAAATCGATTCTTGTTAGGACAAGGAGCCGTACTACTAGAAGTAGCTAAATGTTTTTTTTTATCTTTATTTGAAAAAAAAAAGTAAAAGAATAGACGAACTTCATGCCAAAAGCATTATCTAACAGCTTTGATCTAACAGTCTACCTTTTGGTCATACAGAGACAGAGAATGCTATGAGGGTGCAAAAATATAATGCACATAAACTCTTATTACATACATAGGTACACTAAATCATATTAATAAATATGTACAGTAATATGTGATACAGTATGTAGAATACAATGAAATGATCAATTCTAAGAGTCGTGGTATATTTTTATTTTTTTAAGAAAATTAGTAAGTATCGTTGAAAAATAAACATATTTTTGAAACAGAGAGTAGATATTAGAAATATCTATTTTAGTTTAAGAGGAAGATGTCCATGGCTGGGATTGTTCAGTATTTTTTTTGGTTGGGTATTTAAAAAAAAAAGTTAATGAAATGAAAAGTTGCTAGAAAATGTACCCAAAAAATTTTGCTACAAGTTTCATGAAATTGTTGCTGACCAATATCAAAAAATTGCTAGATCTAGCTATAAAGTTGCTAAGTTGGCAACACTGCCGAGCGGTCTGTATCGGTCGACCGACAGTAGCGCGGAACGAAACAGCCCTCTCCGCTCCTGCGCACCAGCCCCCACCCTCACCCCGCGTACGAAGTGGATCTTATAAGTTACCACACAGACCACCTAAGTTACCATCTTTACGAATATAAAATCAGCCGGATTAACAAATGTTGGCATTTCAAGAGCAATCCCATACTAATTCAATATATCATTGAATATAAAAAGGAGTCATCAAAGTACAAAGTTCTGATTAAAGCGCGGAGCCAGAATGTGCCAAGGAATTAAAAAAAAGCGTTCGTTACGGATCTAATAATGTTCCGAAATTTAGGTAAATATATGTCAGTGAATATATATCGGAGTCAATAAATTTCAAGTTTTAAAAAATCTTGGAGTCACAAAGTGATTTTGAGTTTGAGAAAATTGACCGTTACGGAGCAAATTTTTTTCGAAATTCGAGCAAAATTTTTTATGGAGTAGAAAGGTATATTAACGAATATATCGGTCCGTCACAATCCGTAGATGAGATATATTCGATTCCGAGCGAGATAGCAACAAGAGGAGCCAAGTTATTGCGGGTTAAAGGTGGAGTCGATAATGTTCTCAGCGCACTGCTGGATCAACAAAGGGCCCAAAGTAGTGTTTATATATATATATATATATATATATATATATACTATTAATTATAAATTATTAAATATATTTATTATTAAATAGAAACATTAATAAATACGACCCTAGCCGTGTGGTGTCCGGCAGAGAAGAATAGGATCATTCCAAGTGCTCTCACTCAAGTTGATCAGCACTGATTTCTTAAAAACGTATTTTTATTTAAAAAAATCGTTGATGTAAACAAAGGTAGGATATTGGATAAAATTTATCAAAAATATCTAGGCATAATACCTATTAACAGGTAGGTATTTGCCTACTTAGAAAACTAATATATAGGTAGGTACGTAAATACCTACTAGTACTTCTATTCTGTATATGGGTAAATAGTGGCATTTTATTTAAGTTTATACCTACTAAGTAATAAACACAAAATAATCATCAACAACCTCGAAATGTTGATTGGAGTACCTACCTAGGTAGGTACTGTATTTTTACCGGTCCCATAATAAAAACAGCAAATGAAACTCTCATAGGTAGGTAGGTACTTTCAGTTAGGTTGGAACAAATACCTACCCAAGAATAGGTGTTACAACATACATACCTTTTTAACTTTATTCCTCGAATTTCGGCAGCCGTAAAATCCTAATTATTTATGAAATATTGTGCCACCATCAAACTATCCACTGTTGGCAGATTGTCTGATTGACCTTTAAGAAAACCTTCTTCCATTCTGCACACTTCACGTTTCACTTTAGTCACACACACACACTAGGGACGCAAACTTTATATTAATACTGTACTTATATTAATAAATTTCAAACAAAATGAAACAAGACGCGAGTAATTTAGTAGGGTCATCGAACCATACTGGCGCGGTGAACAAGGGTGTGACGTCATCGCGTTAGCGCCCGTTATTTCGGAAATTAAAAAAGGGCCTAAACTTCTCGTAGTTATAACTTCGGAAATACTGGATGTATTGAAGTGAAATAAAAACTATTGTAATGTACATGATCTACGCTCCAATTTTAGGTATATTTCATATTAATATTTTGACCCTTTTGTGTTCTCCATTGTGTTTGCAGGTCACCCTTCAGCATAAGTCCTCATGAAAAATTTTTCAGAAGAGGATTTTAGTCTAACGGTATTTTAGAAAACCTTCTACATGTTATGGACACTGTTTTCAAACAACATGGACTTAGAATTAATAGCAATAAAACTAAAAATAATGAAAACCACAAAAACAGATATTACTAAAAAGGCGAAACCGTTAAAACCAGATCCTCCAATTGAAATCAACAACACCATATTAGAACAAGTACAACATTTCAAATATCTAGGAAGTACAATTACTGCTGATGCCAGAAGCACCCAAGACATCATAATCAGAATAGCCATGGCTAAAAAGGTGTTTCATCAAAAGAAACATCTTTTGACGGCCAAAATATCAAAGTCTGTACGAAAGCGTCTTATTAAAGTATATATATGGAGCATAGCTTTGTACGGATGCGAGACATGGACACTCACCAAAAAAGAAAGAAAGAAGTTTGAAGCATTCGAGATGTGGTGTTGGCGTAGATTAGAAAGGATTAGCTGGACAGAAAGAATAACAAATGAGGAGGTCTTAAACAGAATAGGAGAAAAAAGAAGCATTATTAAAACTATTGAAAGCAGAAGAGGGAAAATGTTAGGGCACCTGATACGACACGATGACTTCATTAGAAACATTATAGAAGGAAAAATAAAAAAGGAAGAAGGGGCCCAGGAAGACCAAGACAAGGCTACATGAGGCAAATAAAGGAAAAAGTGTGCGTCGGGTCGTATCAAGAAGTAAAACAGTTGGCAATGGAGAGAGAAAAATGGAAGGAACTCCACCGACAAGAGCCTCGCTCTTAAATTTGATGATGATGATGGATTTTTAGAAGGCTGTTTTTTACACATTTGCGTATTTGCAGACCTCTAAAAAGTTGCAAATTGTCGCAAAGGTTATGAAAAAAATTATATAAAAAATATTTCAACAATTTTTTAGCCCTATACTGCCATTTAAATATTTCATAAAAATGAAAAAATAGGACAATTTCCAAAATTCATAAATTAACTTCGAACTCATTTTTTATGATAAATAGCATAAGTTTATAACTTTTAATATAAACATATATCGTATAAAATATTTTATGTATATTTCTAAGGTTGTTTTGAACTAAAAACAATTCATTAATAAAGCGCAAATTTTATTCATTGATAGTGAATTTTTTTTTGAACTTGTTGACATTAAAATTAGTCAAATTATCCATCTTTTTTTATTCTATCTTCGTCTCATGACTTTCTTTAGTCGACTAATTAATCAAAAAGATAAATTGCGAGGTATAATTGTTCTAAATTAGGTACAAATAATGTCGAAAGTACGGGACTCGAAGTGAAAGCTGTCTAATTTATGGTGGTTCTTGGTTGTCAATAATCAATATTAACAACGACGCGACGGCTGATATATTGAAACATTTGTTGTTTTATAATAAATACTTAAATTTAAAAACAATTGTAAACAACCCGCCATTACTCTCATTTTTGAGTTTTCAGGCCGTGAAATAATCGATTTTTAATAATTTTGATATAAAATTGAATAAGGAAAGCTTCTTTGCCTAGTGTTACCCATCGAGATAAGATATAATTTATATCTCGATGGTGTTACCATACAACGCAGCGTGTTAACTTATTATTTAAGTGCTGTTATAATCAAAAATTACATTACATTCCATTTCCGAAAATACGAAAAGGAAAAAATACTGCTAAGAAAAACTTATACAAGAACTTTTCGATATTTGTTGTTGTTATTGAAGCGATTTTAAGACATTTATCTGTCCAAAAGAAAAGACGTAGCTATTTTAAGAGAATTATACTCGATCAAAGAAGTGATTGGAAAATAGAAATTTGAAGTTTTGGTTGGAAAGAGAGAAAAAGATTAACATAACATTTTAAAAATAAAATAAAAATATACTCGTTATTATCTTGGTCCTACGCAACTTTTAGCAGGTATTCAAGTTTGATTGTGTAAAAAAAAAATTACCATACGTTGACGCTCCACCCTAGTGTACAGAGGACAGGTGTACCGTAGATGTAAAAACCTGTCTAAAATTAATCTCAAAAAATTCCTTTCTGTCTTTTTTTAAATTTCTTTCTTTTTCCATAATGCTATAATATAAATATATCGGAAGTGAGTACTATGAAAGGAATGTTTAAAATTTCCAAGTCGTCGGAAAAAATGCTGAAGTTGCGGTCAAAATCGAATATTTTCAGTTGTAACAGAAACAACATGCAATGAGAGGAATAAAATAAGCTCATGAGCTTGTTTATGTATGAAAACACTTCCTATTTTTATAATCTGAAATATTGTCTCCTCATCATCAGCTTTCCATTACCCACTATAAAACATCTAAGTTTTTACCTATTTTTATCTATCCTATCCGTCTTATTGACTGTGAGTATTGCACGACTATGACATATGTAAGTAATTATGTAAGTACATAGGTAATTTAAATGTTTATCGATCAGACAAATAAGTTAATGTACAAAATAAAGATATTTCAATTTTTACGTAACTAATATTTGCATTTAACTGGATAAATGCTCCATCAAAGTAGACCTAGTTTTCAGAAAGGTATACCTTTGAATTAAAAATTTTGCTGATTTCTTTTTATATCTCCTTTTTCCCAGCTCTACTACCATTTTTTCCGCCGTCCCTGCGCCCGCGCCGATTCACCGCTATGCTTTAATTGCCGTAATCGTCATTTGCCTCATCTGATTTACCAGTTTTGCCCCGACTCCGCTTGTACTGAATGTTATTCATCAAGACGACAGGCACGTTTCGACGTTTGTTTGCGAGCCGGACTCTATTTAAATTCTTTTATCTCGACGTTGCAAAAGAAATATTTTAATTTTAGTAGCCACAGGATACTAAAATCGAAATATGTATTTCTTGTTGAAAGATACATAGGTATGTTTCTTGTTCAAATTTACTTTTGTTAATTTTATTCAATTTTGTATATATGTCTATCACTTTATAATAAAATAATTCTAGTTTAAGTTAAGTGCCTCCTTAATTACTTCCAACCTAACCTCACTTATTTTTATTGACGAATACAACGGTATGATTGGTGTAAGACTATTTTTCGGTCCCGCATCCTTTACCTCTTTGGGATCCAACTTCGTACAGATGACAGCAAATTGTAAATTGCTTTTTTTTAAATTGGGGTGGAAACTTGTCTAACGTTTTAAGGCTGTAAAGAAAACAATGGTGCCGTATGCCTATTCGCCTACACAATCAAAAAGAAGCGTAAACTGAATCGGCATGTAAGTGGTCGTGTTTATAGCTCGGCCGCGCTTTAACGAGGCCCGAGATTCAGCTGTTTTTGCGCCGGGACGCGCCCGCCGCTTTTTTTGGCATTTTGAATAAATGAAATATTCATCTGACCGCTGCTGCTGATAAGCGGTGGGAGAATCTCCAAGGCTTCCAAAGTTGTTCAAGAATTCAATGTCGATTTTTAAGAGTAGTTTTATTTACGGCGATCAACGATGAGAAAAGCCCGGGAAAGATGGATGACAAATATGTGAGGGAAGAGTACACTATAATTAACTCTGTTATTATCGGTAGTAGAATTGATTTTCTCTTTGTTCTACGATACATTAGACCTGTAAATCGTCAGCATAAAGATGGTATTTACACGATTTAATATCGTCAACTAAATCAGTTGTGCATATAATAAACAGCAGTGGCTCTTCGATCCTTGAGGCACGCCTCTGCTCACAGGACTATTCTTAGATTCATAAGATGATTGTACTACAACCTGCTGTATTCTATCGTGAAATTAAGAATTGAAACTCTAAATTGTAGACGAATGAAATCCATAGAATGAATCGTTCATCTTCACATCAACCATAAAGAATCCTGATATCAGTGGTAAAAACTTTACCTATCTCACGTTAAACGTTAAGTGTCTATGCGTTGACCTTATTGGCCCTGAGGAGGGTGCAGATTGCATTCTTGCAGGTTTTTGAGGAACTCCATGTTGTAATCTCTTGGGAAAACCATTGCAAGGAGCTCATTCCCTTTGAGTACAGGAGGAAATCTGGAAATACCCTAGCAGCAATCTGCTAGTCAGGTCAATACCTGACCAACTAGATTAATAAGAAAGAAAGACTGCTAGAAAGATACATTAGTCCATGTGGATGACTTAATACCGCACAAGTGCAATCCAATTGCAGTAGACAACAAAGTAATTAAGCGATTCGACCCGAGCCGGTCTCATGCCTTGCTGATTGATTCCTTTTAAATTTCTTCCTCATCCGCATATGGTGAGTGATCCGCCTTCTTGCGGCTGAGTACTTGGAACTTCAGATGGGATGTGATTTGTTTTTAACACAGTTTGCATTCAATTAATTTTTCTAATTTTCCAAAATAAAACACTATTTTCTACTTCTACGTATTAACTCGGATCCATATAAAATTTCATCCATTCGGTTTAGCGGTTTAGCCAAACGAGAGAAAGCTTATGAAAGTGTAGCATAAAAGAAATAGATATGGATGTTATTTACTCAGAAATATTTATCTAGGAAAAAATTAAGGCGAATAAAATAATTCTAAAGGTGTGCTGCGACGTCTATTTTCAGAGATGCCGCTGTCCACTTTCCATAATTGCACAACTTCTTTGGGCCACCTTCCGTCTGCGGTTGTGTCCTTGCTTGGTAAACTCTCATTTGTATGTTAGATGACTTCCAAAGATCTCCCAAACGTCTGAAGGTGATCGGGAAGGAATGCCGCGGCCCGTCAAAGGGTCGACACAAACTAAACATTCACAAATACAAGTTGGCAAGAAACACCATTTGAGACTTAAAAATTCCGTGTTACATGTGTATAATACTACAATAGGGTATTACACCATTTTTTAAAAACTGTTTTAAATTAATCCTGAGATTGTAATGAACTAGTAGAAATTTTGTTAATTTTTTTAAAAACCGAAAATCGCCTTAAAATCTGTTTTTTATTTATGATTTTGAATTTTCGCGCGAAAACGCTAGCCGCCATGCTTTTTCATCTCGTGACGTTACTCGGTTAGTAAACAATACGACTGCGAAAGACCAAGTAATAAGATTCGTGAAAATAATGAGTTAACAGTGGTGTCTTGTGCCTGAATGCAAAAATACAAGTGTAAAAACGCCATACAAAAATTATGGATTCAAGTGCCAAGTGATGTAAAAATGAGAAATACTTAAAGTATTAACCATTGGCAGATTTGTACTTTCTGCTTTCACAAAACCGTCTTCCATAGTGAAATAAAGGCTAGAAGTCTACAAACGTGTTAATAACTCGTAAATTTATCAAAATAACAGCGCACAACTTATTTTCAGTAGATTGTTTACTATCGGAATGACGTCACAGCGGGATCCAACATGGCGAATGGCGTTTTAGACATTTGAAAAACAGATTAGAAAAGACGATTTTTAAAATGGAATTATAAAATTAAAATTGCAATTTTATAAATAAATATCGACGTTTCTTGTTTACTTTTTTCGAAATCTATTATGAACAAACATTTTTATATTTTTTCTTACATAGTGTAAAATACCCTATTGTGTCCTGTCACCTGTGGAAGTTTTAGGAAATCGGGACGTCAGTGGCCCTTATAGCGCAGTAGTAAAGTCCTAGTTTCTGAATGAGACCCCGAGTTAAATCTTCAGTTGTATGTATATAAAGGGTTTTTCAACAAGAACTTTGTTTTCTAAAACAAAATAAAACAAAAAATTTAGATTAAGATGATTAAAATTTTTATTGTAAAACGAAGAGAAGGGTTTGGCAATTATTAATGAAAAATTATATCTGGCAAATGTCTATCACGAGCACGATGACTGATGTTGATTCTTTCATCAAAGTTTTTAGCCACATTTCACACAGGCAATGAAACGATTAATTTATTGCAAACGTAATTTCCCGATCGCATAAATTCACGAAAATCAGCGGTTAAGTGTTATTTTTTGTGGGGCTATGTTAGGGACAGAGTCTATACAGTGCCAATCGAATCGATTTCAGCCTTTTAAAACTCAAAATCCGTGATATGATTAACGAGACCCACCATTTTGCCAAAAAATTATTAAAAACTGATGAAAGAATCAACATCTGTCAGCGTGCAAGTGGACATTTGCCAGATATCATTTTTCATTCATAATTGCCAAACTCTTCTCTTCGTATTACAATAAAAATTTGAATCATTTTCATCTAAATTGTTTGTTTTATTTTGTTTTAGAAAACAAAGTTCTTGTTGAAAAACCCTTTACTATATAATGTGTTTGTTTTGACTTTAGTAGGTAGGATGAATTATATGATTATCTGTTGCCGTAATTCGGATATTCGCCATTTGAGGGTTGCTATGCTACACTACATACGTAATTTCGTCAAAGGCCTGTCGGTGGTTTAGAATCTGGAGTCGATGTACGTTGCGAGTAAATTTATAAGAATCCATCCAAGATCTAATCCCGTAGTCCAATCTACGGGAGATGGTACATGTCATACCTATCTGTTTAAAAGATATTTATCCCGGCTGGCCCGACGACAAGACATTTAAATATCATCGCCACTCATATTTGGGAAGCCGCGCCGGCGCGCGATGAAGCGACAAAAATACTGTGTTTTTGTCGCAGCGATTAATTTTTGACCGAGTCGTTTGATAATAATGTAGTAATGATGGACTGGTCATACGCGGTGATTTTTACATGGATTAATCAATTTACTTACTCAAGAAGTATATAATTTTGTTGCGTTCCTTGTTTCATGAAACTAAATTTAAGCTCTATCTTAAAAATTTTAACTCTCTCATTATGGAATACAATCAAATTAATTGCTTATTGACGAATAATAAATGAAATAGTTACAAAACATTTAATTACGTTTACTACTACATCATCAATCTTGAAATCATATAAATTTATTATTTTTATAAAATTCTATCAGTTTTAACACACGCCAAGCAAAAGAAAAAGTGTTAATCTTTTTAATTTGATCATAACGCTTGTTCTAAACAACATCAATTTGCGTAAAGCCCGTCTTTCTAATGCGAATATAATAGCCCTCTCCGAGCCTACGAGATGAAGCCGAAAGACGTCACTCCCAAATTCATAGAGAACACTTGATGGCACACAGTTGTGGTACACACAGAGTTTACATTTTTTCATTCAAAATTCAATTCGAAAAATTGGTAAATATCAATCGTATGCGGTGTATTATTCTTTTACGCCAAAGCATGGGTATGGTACATGAGTATGTCAAAATATATCAATAATATTCTTAACTTTCTGGTTTCAGGGGTTTTAGTAGTTTAAAAAAACGCGTTCTGCTTTCTTTAGCCAAGTTCTAGCCACTTTTGCAACAACGACTTATCTTAGTTTGAGTCTGTAAAAGTCTAATTTTTGAACTCTATCATCCTAATTGGCTTGCGCCTTATAGTGGAGGGGATGTCGCCTTTTGCGGTATAATCTATTAATATAAATTAAATGAAACCCATTAAATCGATGGCAGAAGATAGATGCAAATGGAGGATGCTCCACCTACAAGAACATAGTTCTTAAATATGTGATGATGATGAAACCCATTAAAATTATATACATACATAAGTTATAATCCGTATAATCCTATCCAATCCTAACTTCCTAACTAATATTATAAATACGAAACTGAGTTTGTTTGTTACCTCTTCACGCTTTATTTACTGAACCAATCTTCCTGAAATTTCGCATACACATAGCTGGAAGTACGGAGAAGGACATAGGGTACCTTTCATCCCGGGAAAAAGCAAAACAAATTCTCGTGTTTTCTTACTAGCTAGATCTGCTTGTACAGTACCTGTATTATAATGAAGGTGTTTCCGCATCAAGCACTGTGTTTGTAAGCGCCGTCAATTGTTATAAATTAAGCTTAATCTTCGGCCACAAAAAGCTCGCGGCTTTGTTTGTAGAGAAGCTTCCGATCGCCCCGAGCTTTAGGCGGCCGATTATTAGAAGCTAGTGATTAATTTCTACTAATTTCGCTTTTTAACTACTAATGACTGCTTTTATATGTAGATTTCGTTGGTAGATTTTGATAATCTGGGAAATAATGTTGTTTGTCTACCTTTTTGGTGAAGGGCCAATATCTTTAGGACAATATCAATACAACTGGTTACACTTTGTTGTATTATATTGTCGATAAGCGGTCAGGTTTTTTAGACAAATTGAAATATATAACCTTCATTTCTGAGTTTTCATTACCATTGAAGGTTATTCACTATCAATCCCGCGTTCCGTGTACAGCCGCCCTTAGCTCTTGATGATTGATGAGGAAAGTGTTTAGGCGGTTGGTGCGCACAAACACAAATAGCCGGTCAGGTTACAGCAAACACGCGTTATGGAGGAATGTACTGCCGAAGGCTAACTCTAATATCTGAGGTAATAGCTGTTTGTTCGCAGGGGGCTTTGGTATTACGGGTATTACTGATATGTTACTCTCACTCGAGATGATTTGGATGAATATGGGAGAGACTTCAGTATTGGACTTCTAACACTCGGCTTTCTTGATGAACCCAATGACGTGGCTCAATGTTGGCAAACTATGATTCGAGCTGTGCTTTCTCGATTGCCATCGACTCGCAAAGAAGGGGGCTTCTTTTGGCTTCTTCTTCTTCTTAGCGTGTCGACTCGGCGAGTCAAATTTGTTATGACCAATGTTACGCCACAGATACAGCATTATCTGTATATGATTTCTCGAGCTTTTCAATTTCTCGGGCCTCGAGAATTCTCGAGGCTAATTTCTCGGGGCTTCTCGGGTTGTCGAGAAATTTACATTTACATACGTTTTCTCATATTATTTGGTTCTAATAACATCAACAAAGTGTGGTTTTCCTCTCAAATAACATATTATTATTTCTGTCATTTACCATTGCCATGCATGTTTATATTTGAGTGTGCCATATTTGTGTACACACTCAAAAATAAATTCACTTTTTGTACACGATCTCGTCATCCATCTAGAATAGCGGTATCTGTATACAAAACAGCTTTGATGAGAAAAAGTGTGTTTGGAAGAGCACCTGTAATATACAATAAGTTACCAATCTCTCTCAAGTCAGCAGCAAGTTTAAAAACTTTTAAAAAGGACCTTCACGAGCTACTTGTCGATAAATGTTATTACAAACTTGACGATTTTTTGAAGGACAATTTTTTAGCTTCATTGACAGTGCATTTTGTAGTACTAATTTCATTGTTATAAATTTTTTTTCTTCATTATATTTGTACGCCACTTTGGCAGAATACAGAGCACATATTATATGTAATTTTTCACACCTGTATAACCTGTATTTACAAATAAACATATTTTGATTGATTGATTGTAATTTTTTTTTAAATACTGAATTAATATTATTCAGACTCATAATTATAATGACAGCACCATTTTTGGCTGGTTATTTAGCAATTATAAACAAAAGTAGCTTCTATTAAACTTAACAAAGTCTCAACATGAAAGACAACTTATGATAAAATTACAACACAGCACCATTTTTGGCTGGTTATTTAGAAAAAAATATCTACTTAAACCTTGTAAACAAAAATAACTTCAATAAAACAAAAAAAAAAAAAAATAACATGAAAGAAAACGTTAATATCTTTAAAAAAACCGGTCAAGTACGAGTCAAGCTCGAGCACCAAGGGTTCCGTACACGCAAAGCATCTCACATTAGAGCTATAATGTGAGATGCTTTGCGTGAAGACCAACTAGTCTCAAAAACAAATTTAACTTTGCAGTTAAATCCCTGGGATTCATTCTGCATCGAGCGCAAAAATAAGTTTGTAACACTTTTTTTTATAGACTTCCAACAACATATTTACAATTTTCAGATTTATTCCTGTATAAGTACTGTTAGACCTTGCCTTTTGCCAAATTTCATAATTTTAGGTCAACGGGATACTCCCATAGGATTTGATTGCTGTCTGATATCGCAAAATATGCAAAATTCGCAACATTTACGGTAATACCTCTTGATCGCGTTGACGTATAATTTTGATTATTTTTTTGCTGAAAGAGAACGTGGATCCAATTTATTCAATACTAAGCTATCGCCCGCGGCTTCGCCCGCGTGAGTTTCGCTTAGATGAAAAATCTCTCTTGGAGCTTTGCATCAGATGTTCCAGATCTTCAATTTTTATACGTCGGCAGAAAATGCTCATCAGGTTGAACGATTTTTGTTAAGGCACCATTTCCATATTTCTTATAGTTTAGCTGTTCTGTTAAGGTTCTTCATCAGGTGTTCCAGTTTTCAAAATAAATTATAGCCTAAATGTTGCCCAGGCTTAATAGCTATACAACAAAAAAAGTTTCATTCAAATCGGTTCAGTACTTTCGGAGATTAGCGTGATCATACATACAGACAGACAGACAGACAAGAAATTCCAAAAAAAATTTTTTGCTTTCTATTATTCTTTTTAAGTGTCCCTCTATCCATTTTAGTCAAAAATACTAAATGTACAGACAAAATATTTTTACTGTTTTATTATATGTATAGACTAGCTGTCGCCCGCGGCTTCGCCCGCGTGAGTTTCGCTTAGATGAAAAATCTCTCTTGGAGCTTTTCATCAGATGTTCCAGATCTTCAATTTTTATACGTCAGCAGAAAATGCTCATCAGGTTGAACGACTTTTAATAAGGCGTCATTTCCATATATGTTATAGTGTAGCTGGTCTCTTGCAGTTCTTCATCAGATGTTCCAGATCTTCAATTTTTATACGTCATCAGAAAATGCTCATCAGGTTAAACGACTTTCGTTAAGGCACCATTTCCATATTTCTTATAGTTTAGCTGTTCTGTTAAGGTTCTTCATCAGGTGTTCCAGTTTTCAAAATAAATTATAGCCTATATGTTGCCTAGGCTTAATAGCTATACAACAAAAAAGTTTCATTCAAATCCGTCCAGTAGTTTTTGCGTGAAACGCGTACATACATACAGACAGACAGACAAGAAATTCCAAAAAAATTATTTTGCTTTCTATTATTCTTTTTAAGTGTCCCTCTTAGCCCGGGAAGTAGTGTCATGACGTGCAAATTTTGGTATCGGAAGAATTCACTTGGCATAGGTGTTATATACATGAAGTTAAGCTAATTTAGCCCGGTAGCCATCCACCCCCCCCTGGTGGGTAGGTAGGGGGGGCATTCAAAGGTACACGCCGCCGCGCTTTAGTTAAAAAATCATATCAGCTTCTATTTACCTACCACCTCGAGTTTGGTGTCATTTAGCATATAGTTTAATAGAAAAAAAGGAAAATATTGACGAAAATATCAAAATCGGTTTGTTATTTTTTTTATTCAACTGTCAATATTTTTGAAAATCCTGAATTTTGTGCAAATAAAAAAATACTATATTAAAGGATATTTATCTAGCTTTTAAAAAATATATACTTTAATATATAAAGTTATCATAGATGTTTCTGAAAAAAATCGGACATGGTACGCGGCGGTGCCTAGGAACTTTTACAGTAGTCTAGTTTCTCATCCTTTTGTTAACATATTAATTTGGTTTTATATGCAAAATATACAGAATATGTACTTTACTTAGTTATTGACTGTCTCTTATGGTCTGATGAATAAGTATTTTTAGGGTTCCGAAGTAAACATGGAACCCTTATAGTTTCGTCATGTCTGTCCGTCCATTTGTCCGAGACTTAGCTCAGAGACTATTAATGCGATTAATGCTATCAAGTTGTAATTTGGTATAGATATACATATTAATTACGCGGATAGAAATGTAGAATAAAATCATAAAAAAAAATTTTTTTTAGGGCGGTTCCCCTACGGCTAAAGAGGGGATGATTTTTTTTATCTCTATTGTACCATCGTGTGGGGTATCATTTGATAGGTTTTTCAAAAATATTATGAGTATGTGAACATTATATTTTGATTTAGGGATCCGTTTGTGAAATATTTGACTTTAAAGTGCAAAATTTTGTCAATGTTTTGAAAATGCTATATGAAAATACCTTCGCATACCGCTTTACTTCTCGACAGTCGAGCAGTGAAGCGGCATGTGGGACTTGGACCCACTAAAAACACCCCGGTGCCTCTACATACCAATACTGAAGAGGTGGGAACGGTGGAGTTACAACCAATCTTCCACACTCTCCAGCCACGGCAGTGACCTTCAAATGTCACCCTGCATCGAGTATAATTACTCCGCCTGCCTTAAATAATAGCCTCTTAAAAACGCGGACGATGGACCGATTACCAGGTCCATCGCCAGCCATTATCAAGGGGGCATAAGATGGGCATAGGCCCTTCTTCTCCGGCCCGGCCGACAGAGCTTCTCGTTGTTGCTCTGCCTCTTCTTTCTTTGGCATTATAGTCTCGCTGAATATCTATGCTTTATTGTGACCTAGGGCGCGATTTTCTTCACGCCATAAAAAGCCCCAGAAATAATTTTTGCCTCTAGATCCTATGGCAAGGACCCAACAAGAATACAAGCAGCGTCTGCAGAAACTGTGCGATATCCTCGTATTGTACAGATAGCCCTTTGGGGTCTAAGCAACAACATTATGCTCTCCTTTTTTAAAACATCTGCGCATATTGGGACTCCATATAATGCCATCGACCGTACGACACCAGTATAGAGGCGTCGCGCGGGTCCATTAGGCAGTATCCTGGACGATGCAGATGCCGATTTCAAGAGTTTCGGAGCCATATTCTTGAAATGATCGGAGAACTTCCATTTGGCATCCAGGATTAGGCTTCATAGTTCTAGGGTTCATTCAGGCGAGGTACTTCATAGTTCCACCAATAGCGATATTGACCACCTACCACTATGCTCGCATTTTCTGGCGGTGCATGTCTAGGACAATAAAAACATAGGGCATGGGATGCGGAACGCCACATGACATTTCCCAGCATCGCCATCCGTCTTTCCCTGGGTACTCGACGTGCCTTTCTGACAAGTAGGAGTCCACAATGCATTCTACAGCACACTCTACATGCACACCCTAGTAAACAGCTCTTAGGAGATGCAGCCGAGAACTGGCTTCCATCGGCGGAACATTCTCTAGCTGTCAGTCTTTTTTAGAGAACAGCACACTTGCGGATTTGGGATAGGAAATGGAATTAAATAAATGGAAACCAAAGTGGACTATTGCACCAGTTGCTGCTACCGCTTGTCGTGAACTGATTCGGTGCAAGCCACGGTGCGTTGGTGTTAGGTGCAGCTGTCAAAATTCAATTAAAATGAACCAAATTATGCCACTGTGGTGGAAAATGTCGGTAATATAATAAAATAATTGGTCAAGTCCGTATCGGACCACCATTGTAGAGTTCCGAAGGTGCCTGCCTGCCTACTCTGTACAAATGTGGATACATCAACTCAAATTAACTCCCAGCTTTATTTAACTAATGACTATAATACAATGTATATATACCATACCATCATATTCAATGAAATATGTTCCTACAAATATTTTTCATACTAAAATCGATTTTGTAAGTTTATCGTCTATTACTAGTTAAAGTGTAAAGCCTACATCATAGTGATAGTTTTCCTTTTAAATTCATTATCTTTACTATGTATCATGACTTTTTCCCGTATCCACCGACAACTATTTTCCTATTCGAAAGGGGGGACACTTGACTCTTAACAAAATTTTGCACTTTAAAGTCAAATATTTCACAAACGGATCCCTAAATCAAAATATGATGTTCACACACTCAAAATATTTTTGAAAAACCTATCAAATGATACCCCACACGATGGTATAATCGAGATAAAAAAAATCATCCTCTCTTTAGCCGTAGGGGAACCGCCCTAAAAAAAATTTTTTTTCATGATTTTATTCTACATTTCTATCCGCGTAATTAATATGAATTTCTATACCAAATTACAACTTGATAGCATTAATAGTCTCTGAGCTAAGTCTCGGACAGCCAAACGGACAGACATGACGAAACTATAAGGGTTCCATGTTTACTTCGGAACCCTAAAAATACTATTATTTATTCATCAGACCATAAGAGACAGTCAATAACTAAGTAAAGTACATATTCTGTATATTTTGCATATAAAACCAAATTAATATGTCAACAAAAGGATGAGAAATTAGACTACTGTAAAAGTTCCTAGGCACCGCCGCGTACCATGTCCGATTTTTTTCAGCAACATCTATGATAACTTTATATATTAAAGTATATATTTTTTAAAAGCTAGATAAATATTCTTTAATATAGTATTTTTTTATTTGCACAAAAATGAGGATTTTCAAAAATATTGACAGTTGAATAAAAAAAATAACAAACCGATTTTGATATTTTCGTCAATATTTTCCTTTTTTTCTATTAAACTATATACTAAATGTCTCAAAAATGAATTCCTCATGCCTGATTTACTAGAAAATGACACCAAACTCGAGGTGGTAGGTAAATAGAAGCTGATATGATTTTTTAACTAAAGCGCGGCGGCGTGTACCTTTGAATGCCCCCCCTATCTACCCACCAGGGGGGGGGTGGATGGCTACCGAGCTAAATTAGCTTAACTTCATGTATATAACACCTGTGCCAAGTGAATTCTTCCGATACCAAAATTTGCAGGTTCCATACATTGGATGACACTACTTCCCGGGCTATCTATCCATTTCAGTCAAAAATACTAAATGTACAGAGAAAATATTTTTACTGTTTTATTATATGTATAGATTAATTTCAACTTGATACCTTTAAACGTTCCTAAGAAAAAAGAAAAAAGACAGACGGGACAACAAAGTGATCTTATAAGGATTCCGTTTTTGCCTTTTGAGGTACGGAACCTTTAAAAAAAATATATGTAGAGGGTTGTTGATTCACAACACAAACACACTTATAAATGTTATTTTAATCAATAATAACATAATATTATGTACTACACACAAACATAAGTATTTCAAAATACGGATGGAAGCCGACTGACTACTGCGCGAGAGTCGAATGCTACCGAGGCGCGGGCGGAGGTGCGCGGGACGAGGTCTGGCTCGTTGCCTAGCAACCACCGCGGTCGCCTAGCAACGCTGTTAGGTACCTATTACTACGTGCTCGCTCGCTACATCCTCCCCCTCTATCCCGAACTTGACGTCCCCGCGTTTGGGATAGGATTCTTTCGCGGTCGCCCTCTTCTACGCTTTTCCCTTATAGGAGCTTGGATGGTGCCAACAAATGGAGTAAGGACTGACGCGTGATATTTGCCTATGAAGGTGCCATCATTGATACCTTCCAACTCATAAGTAGAAGCACTCACTATTTTCCGTATCTTGTAAGGACCATCCCTCCTCGGAATAAACTTTGAAGATTGACCTTTGTCCGTATCATTGAGACCTTGAGTCTTGAGAAGCACCACTCTCCTACTTTATAATCAGGTGCCTCGCGGCGATGTTCATCGGCGTACTTCTTCTGTAGGACTTGGTTTTTCTCATGTATATCTCTTGCATTTGACAGGGTCTCCGCCATCCTCTTAAGGTAAGGGGTGATGCTTGGAACGATATTGTCGCTTTCTAAGATTGTACGCATGTCATTTATAGCGTCTGCTGGTGCGCGAAGCTCCCTACCAAAAGTGATGTAAGCTGGTGAAAAACCTGTACTCGATGTAACTGCAGAGTTCATTGCGAACCTAATAGATGCGAGATGCAAGTCCCATGTGTCGTGATCTTGACCGACGAGGATCGCGAGTTGAGGTTTTAGATCTCTATTCTTGCGTTCAATCGGGTTAGATTGTGGATGATACAGAGGCGTTAGAACTTGATCTATATTCATTACATAACAAGCCTGTTGCATAATTTCACTAATAAATTGGACGCCATTGTCGCTTATCAAGCGTCGTGGCACACCGAACCTGAAAAAGACCTCATTTATAAGAACTTTGGCGCATTCAAGACTAGTAGCATTTTCCAGAGGAAATAACTCTACCCATCGCGAACACACATCCTCAACAATAAGGATCCATCGGTTATGTTGGGCGGTAACGGGTAGTGGGCCAAATAGGTCAACTGATAAGACTTCAAAGCGTCTAGACATGGCAGGTGTTTGTAAGAGGCCGGTTGGCTTTCTATTGTCCGCCTTGTATCTCTGACATGAAATGCATTGTTTTATATAATCGGCTACATATTTCCGCATGTTTGGCCTGTAGAAGCGAAGCCTCAAACGAGCCAATGTGCGTTCTATTCCGAAGTGACCTGCAGTGGGCGCGTCGTGAAAGTCAGCTAGTATTTTAGGACGCTCATGGTCGGGCACGACAAGGCATGCCTCGTCGCCTTCGTCATCTTCAGGGCCGTAGCGGTATAGGACACCATCAGATGTGATGTAGCCTTTGTCCGTCCAGGATTTTCCTTTGAATGGATCTTCGGATTCAATATCCTCGAGTATTTTTCGTATATCAGGGTCTTTCATCTGATTCTCCCTTATGTCAGGGACATCTACTGTCGTAAGGCATACATCACACTGAACATTATCGGCACACACAGGCCGCGAGAGCGTATCAGCGATGACGTTGGCTCGTCCAGGGGTATATTCTATTTTTAAATTATATTCCTGTAGAGTTAGAGCCCATCTGGCCAAACGTCCACTTGGAGACTTTAGGCTCATCAACCAACGCAGCGGCTGATGGTCTGATTTGATGATGATTTCCGATCCCTCTATATATCCGCGGAATTTGCCTACAGCCCATACGACAGCTAAGGCCTCGCGTTCCGTTGTTGTATAATTCCGTTCGGCGTCGGTTAACAGACGGCTTGCGTATTCTATAGGACGTTCGTCGAAGTCCTCCCCCTGCATTAGAGCCGCTCCTAAACAGTATCCACTACTGTCAGTCCGAACAATGAACGGTTTTGTCTCATCCGCTTGTCGCAATATAGGTGCGGAAACAAGCAATTTCTTGATGCATTCAAATGCAGTCTGTTGTTCCGACTCCCATCGCCACATACTTCCTTTTTTAATAAGGATGTCAGGGGTTTCGCTATATTGGCATAATCGGGTATAAAACGACGAAACCAGCTGGATGTTTGAAGAAATCATTTTAGATGTTTAATATTCTGTGGGACGGTCATATTAGCTATGGCCGCTGTTTTGTCAGGGTCTACGTGGATTCCTCCTGGAACAATGACATGGCCTAGAAACTTTACTGAGTCTCTCGCAAAACGGCTTTTTCACGGTTGACAAGAAGATTGAACATCTTTAGCCTGTCAAAGACTATCTCTAGGTCAGCCAGGTGTTTTTCCAAGGAACCCTCTGACAAAACAAGTAAATCATCCAAATATGCAATAAGAGTAACACCAGGTACGTTTGATTTAAATCTGTCCATCAGACGTTGGAATGTAGCTCCAGAATTTCTGAGACCCATCGGCATGGGCTTAAAACGGAAGGTCCCGAGAAGAGTCGTAAATGCTGACTTGTCACGGTCATCCGGATGCAGATTCACTTGGAAAAATCCTGACCTGAGGTCGAGCGTGGTCATGTATTTGGTTGATTTGGCTGCGTGGAGTTCGTCTTCGATCCTTGGCAAGGGATACCGATCAGGTTCCGTAACAGCGTTTAGCTTCCTATAGTCCACGCAAAACCTAAAACTTCCATCCTTCTTGGGAACTAACACCACGTTTGAAGCCCATGCCGATTCGCTTTCTTCGATTATATCGGCGCGTAGCAACTTATCTAATTCTTCTTTAAGAGCCTTCTTCCGTGTTTCCGCCATACGGTAAGGTGGAGAAGCTATGGGCTCCTGGGACTCATTCACCTTTATGCGGTGCGTAGCGAAATCCGTGGCAGGTCCCTCAGATTTAAACTGTTCAGCTCTACTTTTGATAAAATCACTCAGCTTGATCCTTTCTTCTGAAGTCAGCTGGTTTCCTTCATCGGCGAGTAGCAAAGCTTCATTGCAATTATTTAGCTCAGCAACTGGGGTGGAACCGATGAGAAAATAAGATTTAACAAAATCAAAAGTCTGTTCAGGCTTGTCCCGGAAGTACCATACATCATGCGGGATATCAAGAATAATATTAGCTTTTTATAAATCTACGTCCTAATAGTGTTTTAGTTGAGGCTCCTGGTAAGACAAGCAAATCGTCAATAACTGTATCACGATTTTCAATAGTAACTTTCACGTCGGCGGTAAGTAACCTTCTTTGACAACGCGTTCCGTCAGCTAATCCAATTAGGAAGATGTAAATTAAAATTAATCCCGTTTTTTTTGCTTTAAATAAATATTTATATAATTACAATAATAACTGCGAAAAAATCAAAGCGATATCTTAAAAACTGAATTTTTTAGACATTAATCAATTTGCGACTTCTGAAAAATGTTTGTTCGCGCCCAAATTGCCCCGTGACGTCACATCGCTCGTTCGCCGCCGGCCCACTCCTACGAGCAGTTTCTTTTAGCAGCGGCACATTCGATGCACGGACTTGATTTCTTGTGGTTTTGAACTTATCATTTAACTAGTATAGTATAGTAATTTTACCAAAATGGAACCCGGATTTTCACGTGCACAAACAAATAATTTACCGAAAGTTGACCTTCTTATGGTTGCGGATTATTTTACAAATCATGCAAAGTACTTCAGTGCGGAAATCCAAGGACAAAAACTAGCAAAGTAAGTAAATTACACATTGTGTAGTTGTTGTTGTTGTAAACACTTAACTACTAGATTACTAGGTACCTATAGTACGAACCTTGGTTGTGTTACCGTTCCCAGTAGTGTTACCTATAGATAGTTAAGGCGTATTCTATGGTATCGATTATCTATCGATAGTATCATCACGTGTCAATAATTTAGATAGTTTTTGGTTAAAAACGAATAGTATTTTGCAATATTGATAGTATTGCTCGATATATTCGTTTTTTTAATACTATCGATAGTATCATTTCTGGTGCAGTTAAGGCGTATTCAATAGTTAACACCTTATGGTACGCGCGGCATTACATGCCGTGCTTACCAAGGTTTCCGTACTCATTCTAGTGCTGTCCTCTACTGCATTATCTCTTATCGACAAAAAATGAGTTAGTTCCAATAATCAACCTTTTTAATTTTATTTTCAAACAGGTCAGGACGTGACAGTTATGGAGATAACGCAATAGGCTATGTACAGGTGAAAAAGGCAAAATGAGCAATGCACGGTAAAGGCTAGAATTACACCAGAGCACAAGGTCCGAGCCACATCATATCATTGTACATTTTTTTGTGATGAAATAGCAAATAAAATTATAAATTTGGAATGTGAAGGTTGCGCGGCAAGCAGAGGAGGATGCAAACATACCATGGCATTAGTCATGTGGTTACATAGACGTAGTGAGGAACCTGCATGCACCGCAATAACATGCTACTGGACAAAACCAAAACTGTCGCAAGTTGGATCCCAGGTGAAATTTATAAAAGCCAAAGATATGGGCAACACAAAGAAACACCTTCGTCCGACTGCACCTTCGACATCCAATGAAGGTTTTCTACAGTCCGTAGTACAAAAATCAATGGAGATGGGAATAAATTCTCAGATTATGGTCTACTTTCATCTAACTGAAGATGTCCACAAAGTTTCAATGTATTATCTAGTTAATCAGTTTAAAAAGGAAAACTGCGTCAAAGACGCAGAAAGTTTCTTTTTATTTTGCAAGGAAAACATACGATCTCAGCAATGCAACGCAGTCGAGGAAACAACTAGAGAACTGTAAACTCTGGCATGAGATGAGATATGCACGAATTACCGCCTCAAAAGCTCACGAATCTGCACAATGTAGCACACCTGATGGAGTTTTAGTGGAATATCTCTTAGGTGCCTATAAATTTAAAGAGACGTTCGCAGTTAAAAGAGGTTGGTGCAGAAATCAATCAGAAATGTTTAAATGTTTAGAAATGGTTATATATGTTTGTTCTATAGACCTTCAACAATACAACTGTGAAAATCGCGTCCAATTTTGTCCAGTAGTTTTTGCGTGATGCACGTACTAACATACACGTATAGATGCAAAATTTATACACAGCCTTTCTTATGTAATTTAAAAAATATATAACATAAGATTTATTATAAGAATTTATTTGCTTGTTTCTTTCTTACAGGTAAACTTTTTGGAAAATTTAGTTTTTGAAAAAGTCTCTGCTATAAAAAATATCAAGTTCAAAAAAGTGGGCCTTATTTTGTCTAAGGACTTTCCAGCCTTGGGTGCTTCTCCAGATGGTATCGCCGAAGAATACATACTGGAGATAAAGTGTCCAGTGTCAAATAAAAATTTTGAAAATTATATAAAAAACGGTGTGGTGGCTAGAAAATATTATGCACAAATGCAAATGCAAATGTTTTTCACAAACAAAGAAAAGTGTCTCTTTTGCATAGCACATGAAGATTTCGAGTCTACAAAAAGAATCGAAATTCATGAAGTGAGTTATGATACGGATTATTGTGAAGAGTTGATTAAAAAATGTGAAAAATTCTGGAAAGAAAATATATTTAAACAACTATTTTAATCAAATCTGTTGATGTACATTAGTGGTGAGATTAAATACAATACACTGACATACTCGTATTATTTTTTTATTCCAGTCATGATGTTTAAAACTCACATTCAAATTACAAACTTAACTACACTAATTTGCTTTGTAAGTTTACTAACCCACAAGTTATTATAATGACGTCATCTAAAATGTCAATTAGTTTTGTATCAACACATGCATGAGGTGAAGTCAGTTTAAATTCTCTTATCCGACCAATCGACCGCTCCACGTGTATACGTAGAGCTGCAATCCGTTTCGTTTCTATGACTTCTTCTTTTGTACTTGCTTTACCCGAGCTAACGCTTGGAGGTCTTACAAGGTGGCAACCATACATTTCTACATCTGCAGCAATATTTTTGAATCCTCTGTCGGCCATTATTGCACTTCCTTTTGGCATCAACTCTAAAATTTTGCAATCCCCAAAAATGTCTGTATCAGTCGCCCTACCACCGTAACCCTCAGAGACAAAATTTATCCAATCCGTCTGGCGTTATAGATACTAAATACTTTAAAGTATTACAACCTTTATACTGTGACCACGATAAAGCTTGGTGTAGAGCATTGGCTGGTTTCTCTATTCTGATTTCGAAACAGTCTATAATACTCACAGTATTAGCATATCTCCTTCGAAATGGAATGGGAAGCTTTTCTCTAACATCTTCTTTTTTTGGGACAAAAATTAATTGCTTGAAGCAATTTGCTACTAAAATCACAGTTTTTCTAAAAATCCGACTGACATTTTTAGTATTAAAATCTACTTCTAAACGGCGATAAGAGTCATTCAGTTTAATTTTTTTTAGTGTGATAAGGATATTGACAAATGGGCATTTAATATTTTCTACCAATAGATTTATAACAAAATACGAATGTTTTGGAATCCCTAAGTAAAGTTTAGAATGATTTTCAATTTTTAAAAGAGTGCTTTTAAGATTATCATTATTTATTTCGCCACAGCTTTCTATAGAATCATTGAAGGATGATGATGAATATAAACTATCGCTATAATCACTTTGTACACTGTCGAAACTGGTGTTTAAATTCTGTGAGAGCATATCAACATGTTCTCTATGCTTCATTGTCTGAGTTTTGACGTCTGACTTTTGAGGCTCTACTTGGATCCCTTTATGCTTCATTTTTATTTTTTCTATTTTAGGTGCCTCTATTTTAATAGTATTGTCGCTTGGTAGCGGATCATTTGGTTCAATTACATCCAGATCCTCATCACCACAAGACATAAATACAATATCCTGCTGAGCTACTGACGGCTGTACTTCTTTTGTAAGCAACTTTTCGTAAAAGTCTATTCTCTGTCTCTTTTCGTACCCAGGCCGGGTGACAGTAGATGTCCTTTTTTTCTGACATTCAAATTTGGTTGGTACTATGCCTTGTTTAAGTTTTAATGTTCCGCCGCACATACTCCATCTGATGTAATTTTCCGTGTCTGATTCAATCTGCAATAAAAAGTTTGTTATTGTATTTGGCTAAGTTCGACCACATTGAGATTCTAGTAAAAGTTGTTTTACTCCTCCATACTTTATTATTATTTAAACCCGTCAAGCCGTGGAGGCGTAAAATTGGAAAAAGAAACAAGCATGCAAACAGATTCATCGGATTTGTTTTAAAACCATATAGTCTTCTCTTAATATATAATAGTTTTTGAATAGATAGGTACCTATCTAATTTGAGACATGTCTGAGATGGATCACTTTTTATCGATAAAATCTCTAACATTAGTCAACACTACACTATCTTCAATACAACGCTGCAATGTCACGTGTGGAACATCGGTTGAATCTTAGAACAATAACTAAAGTTATTGTTCTGAGGGTTGAATGGCGACTATACGCGACTAAAAGAAGATCTCTCATTCAATGGAAGCATGTACCTATTTCATTTTAACCTATTGTTTAAGTTTACGGTAGACAGAGAGAGACATCACAGTTCATTTATTTGGCGGGAGTTTTGCTGTTAATATAAATGTGTTATTGTGTATTTCAATGGAAACTGCATAAAATGTAAAACAAAACGTAAGTACTTAATTAGTACAAATATGGTAAAATGACATTGTTCTTAGTTTAGTCAATTTATTGAAAAACTTCCAATGAAAAAATAGTCCAAACCTTACTTTAACTACATCAATAATAGTTTCTAATAGGTACACTTTATATACAATTCTACTATTATTTAGATACACAAAAATAGAAGAAGTAGGTAGTATTATCTACTTACATTAAAATGATCTTCGCAGCAATGTCTACTTGTTTTTGTAGATAACGGTTCATTTCTTCTCATTAGGCGACACCACTTGTTTCTAATTTTATTGTAATTTGGGACATGAAAAAAGTATTTTTCTGGAGTGCTTACGGTAGTATTAGTACATAGAGGTACTATACAATATCTATACGGTCTTTTTCCCTTCCATAGTTAAAAAAATTAACGAAAATAACAAAATAAGCAGGAGCTGTTACGCGCGCGTACGGAGCAATGAAGGCAATGATAATCTGTTCGAGCGATGTGACGTCACGCGCTTAGTGGTCAAGCGCGCTCTTGAATTTAAGAACACCTAACTTTGAAAATTTGTTAAAAATACAGTTTTTAAGATATCGGAAAAAATTTTTCACCAATATTTTTTGGATTTTTAGTTTGATTTTTCTAGGTATTAAAAAAAATACACTCATCTTCCTAACTCTGTCTCCCTAAACTGGACACCTTGTTCTACTAATACAGAGTACAACTTGGTACTAGCTACAGAATGAGTTGCGCCGGTATCAATGATAGCCACTCCTTCGCGATTCGAAACACGAATATTTACAGTGGGAAGTGAAGTTGCGTCAATATTGGCGAACTTGTCACAAGTTTGGGTTTTTCTAATATTACAATTATTTTGATCAAAATATTCAGTACAATTTTCCTGTAAACTTATGACATTTTCACCCGTAACACCCTGTATATTTGAATTTTCTTTGAAAACACACTGTATATCAAAATTTTCGGAAACATGAATTTTGTACGTCGGAAATATTCAAAAAACCCGAATTATCATTACCATCCCTATTAATCGAATCGTCGCCATCCCTATTAATCGAATGATCACCATCCCTATTAACTGTACGAGAAAGTGAGTAGTGACAATTGCGACTATTGCGAGTACAACTATTATTATTAGACAAATCCGTGTCGTATGTTATTGAACTCACAATATTCTCGATCGAATCCGGGCAAAGGGTGTTTGGTGATAACAATCCACATGAAAATATATTAAAATCAGCTGGCTTCGAACCAGCTGCGTTTGAACATGTTTTGCATCTCGATTTTATTACTCCTTGTTGGCCACATCCATAACACCTTAAGGTACTAGAATTGTTAGAAACTGACTTACCGAGGTCCTCGCTTTTACTGCTCTTACTCTGCAGGTTGCGGCAATTTTCAACAGTATGACCGTACACTTTACAATACGCGCAACGTACCCGATTACGTTTCGCCTGCTGATTCGAGTTTGGTGTGACTATCGAACCGGTAGTAGGAGCGGAACACGTAGTAAGGGTTTTTTCGTTCGCGGGTTTGTTTACAATTTTGACCGCCGGCGACTGAGACAAAAGAGATGACTTATCGGTCTCCGCGATCGCGTCCTCCGTAGCTCGAACTTTTTCTATGAAAATGTCCATCGAAGTAATTGTATCCCGTGACAGTCTTTTACGAATACGCCTATGTAATAACCCGTAGACCATATCGATTTGCATCGCTTCCGGCACTTTATAGGAGTAACTTCACTATGAGGGCACGTAGTCGCGATATGAATCCGTCGGCACGTTTACTTTCGCACTGTTCAGTTCGAAACACTTCTCGGAAAATCTTGTATGGCGGCAGCTGGGTACCGTACATGGCTCGCAGCCGCGCGATGGCGTCGGCCCGGGTGATTATACAAAAACATGCAAATTTGCTAGATTTGAGAAAAAATAAAAAATGTTTTTTAAATGCGTTTTTTTGTGATTATTATGAAAGCCTATGTTATATTTATAAAAAATATTCGCAAGGCCCCCCCTAACTATTAAAATAAAGGAGTTATAGCCCCCAAACTTTTAGCAGACTTGGTAATGATATATTGCAACACGGTAATGTTCGAGTGTAACATGGTAATGACAAAACTACATGGTAATTATAAAAACAAATATTAATCATAGTTTTTTTCCGAATGTGAAGGAATAATTAATAAAACTTATAGAATGTGTTTCTAAAAATTTCTTATGTAAATTTTTGAGGGTGTCGAGTAAAAATCTTTTTGTTTTTTCTCTTTCTTCTTTGTAATGCACTCTTTCTTTCCTGCGGTCATTCTGCTGTATTCATCACTTTCAAAAAATATTTTTATGTCTCTCTCAATTCTTTTTTTGTGTTTTGTAATTTCTTTTGTTCACTAACTTTTCTCACCATTTTGTATTCCAAATCTTTAAGCATTTTATATTTCTTTAATGTTGTGCGAGTTTGTATAATATTATCCTTAAATTCTTTTTTCTGCGTATTGGATTTAATATTTTCATAATTAGTAGTAAGATTATTCTTTATTGTTTCAGCAAACACAAGGGCTTTCTTAACATCTTCCTTCCTGTTCGGATCTGATAACAAATGGTCTGCTATAGTCCTAGGGCTATAGGAATAACGTTTGTAGTTATTTTTAATACGTAATAAACGTTTGCGCAGCATGTCGTTCTTTTTTCGTAGATCATTTAACTGTTTCTTGTACCACATAAGTTTTTTTGACACATTATAACGGAGTCTACGCTTGACTGAAGATATGTCGCTGTTGGGAGAATCACATCTTCGAGAGGTACTAGGAGTAACCAAGTCAACTGATATATTCCTAGAAATACTTCTAGTGGCTGGCCTCTGAGGAGTTGGAGGACATTCAATAGGGACTTCTAGTTGATTTTCAAAAATGTTTACTGTTTGATTATCATCAGAATCTGTGTCTGGAGGAGTACTTTCGGCTAGTCTTTGCTCTAGATGTTTCATACTTCGTTTCTTGGCTCTGGAATTTTTTGAATTTATTTTCCATTTCCTTCTTTGAATTCTCTTTTGTCTAGGTGTCATATCATTTATCTGTAAAAGTTTTTTTTTGTTTTCTCTTTTGATATCTTTATTTTTCCTTTTCTTTATACTTCTCATGAGCCTCTGGATCCAATTTTAGTTTATCTCTTCTGGCTTGTTCAGCTGCTCTTTTCTTTGCTAGTAATTCTTCTCTAGTTAGCTTTTTTGTTCGTGCCATTTTCTACCTGTAAAATAAATATATTTCAAATACATACAAGGTGTTTTTAAACACCAGAAATTTGTTTTATACAATTTGAGTCCATGATACTGAACAACTTTTCCTATAGGGCCAATTTCGGAAATTGTATGGAGTTGAAGCGGATTTTTGTGATGAAGACTAAATTTTGCTAGTGTTCGGGCGAAGCTGCAGAGAATGGCTAATCACAAACAGTTATAAATTAAGAATGAATGCAAAAGTTGAGGTGTGGAGCTATACAAACATCATTGCCATGTGAGACATGTCATTACCATGGTTTTAATACTCCACGGAAAACCATGGTAATTACAAACACGGTAGTGACGAAAACATTGTTTTTCGCAAATACCATCGACATGGTTAACTATTCTCGAACATTCTTTCGGCGGTATAGAACCTATACTCACATATTATAAACACTATTAAAAACAATTGCTATTATCTGACTACTTACCTAAAAAACTGTTCCACGTTGATGATGCACTTTAATGACAAACACCAAATCAGACAACAAAAAAAATAAAATTCTCTGTATTTTGCTTACAAAAGCGACGTGCGTTCTCGTTGACCTTTAGATCGGGACTGGCGGGGTGTGGGGCCAACATTCAATAATAAACTACGATAGGTACAAAGCCGTGCGGGTTCACGACACGTTTTGACACGGGAGTGACGAGTTGTCTTTGGGACAGAATTAAAAAATCTACTAAAAATAAATAAGAAGACGTAAAATAATGATATAATTTTTTTATGGTACCTTAACTAATACAGTTTAAAGAATTAATAATAAAATGATGCATAAAATAACCGATTTTATTTTATTTAAGATTATAGTATCAGTTTCGGGTTTTGGGACACACACGGTAATGTTGTTTTGGCACTTTGAATTCGAAAAATATGTATATGTCTTTTTATTATATAGAAATAAATGGTGGCATTATACGAAGGAACATTTAATACATAGTATAAACTAAAAATTATTTAGATTAGTACAAATTTTGTACTTAATAACTGCCCGGACGCCGAATTTGCATGTTTTCGTAGAATCACCCGCCCACGTAGCGACGCTGTCCTTGACGCCGCGCCAGAACACGGCCGCGTCGTCCTCCAACAGCATGCTCAGGCCGCGCAGCGCGTGCTGCTCGCTCACATCCGCGCACTCTTTGTAAACCTCCACGGCATCCAAGAAAGCTTCCAGCTTTTCGGCGTCGCGTGACTTCCCGTTGAACCGCGCAGTACACTTTGTGAAGTTTCCCGGCGGGGCGGCGACTGCGGCAGGGGCCATTGAGCTTCTCTGGTCCGAAGTCGTCGTGGGAGTAGACGTGACGAAATTGCCGGAGGGGTCATGTCAAGCGTTTCGATGAGAGTTCTGTTGGTCTCTTCCTGCATCCGCTGTGTGTGTAGAATCATTTCCATCATAGTGGACATCACTCGTTCCGTTGCGGTGGTAGCTCCATCAGCCGCGAGGGTAGGCGCAGAAGCCAAGGCGGAAGGCTGCGGGCCGGCGAAGGTTGTCGTCTCGTTCCCGGATCCGCCGTCGTCGCTGCTTGCTGTGGCAGCCTCGTCACCACTCCCGCAGTCGGGGTTTTGGCGAGTGACACGTTTAGGAGGCATTAGGTTGGGTCCTTTGATTTTGAAAAAAAAAATCGGTCACGAATTGGGTGCCAGTGTAGAGGGTGGTTGATTCACAACACAAACACACTTATAAATGTTATTTTAATCAATAATAACATAATATTATGTACTACACACAAACATAAGTATTTCAAAATACGGATGGAAGCCGACTGAATCACTGCGCGAGAGAGTCGAATGCTACCGAGGCGCGGGCGGAGGTGCGCGGGACGAGGTCTGGCTCGTTGCCTAGCAACCACCGCGGTCGCCTAGCAACGCTGTTACCTATTACTACGTGCTCGCTCGCTACATATATAGATACATGATTTCTCGAGTTCTCGAGCTTGATTTCCCGGGAACAGAGCGCAACGATTTCCTGGGAATTCTCGGCTCGAGAATTCCCGGGAATGAACCCTAGTTGCGTCATACAGGTCTTTTAGCGTACAGGTAGTAGGACACGCTTCTTTTGGCTGAGATAATAATTATTGAAATCGATGCAGTCAAAAGGTAAAAATAGTGGAAAAACCCAATTGTGAGCCTGGATCCGATTTTAATATGAGGTATGTTAGTAGTAGTTGGTAGATACATACATATACTTGCTTCCAGGTGGAGTCAAATGTAGCGAGGAAATCTGTGCTTTAAAGTTCTAAGTGAATAGTGTATCAAATGGAGAAGGATATCAAAAAATGCATTGATGTTCATTTGAAATAACGAAGCTATGAAAGAAGATAATATTACATTGAACATTGAAAAAATTGAACTTGAAAACTTCAGACAAAAAGGTAGTTATATCAATGTTGTGAATGAACTTCCTTATGCTATGTCCATTTAGAGACGGGAGCCCAGTGGGAATGGAACCTATTTCCCGGGAGTGGCGACAGGCGCCGGGATATGATTGACGCGCGACAAAAAACCTTATTCATTACTATGACGATTAGCTGCGTGTTGCGCGCGGAATGTCGCTAGAAATCGGAGCGGGCGAGTGAAAAACTCGCTTGGGCAGAGGGGTTCGCACCCACTCGCTACTAGACAGCCTGGCTATGAAGCGTACTTTGTGCACTCTGTTTATTCGTACTCGCACTCGCAGCTGATAAATCTTCATTCTTTTCTTTTTTGACACAGCTACCTATCAAAATATAAAATATCTTTATTGTTCATAAAAGCAAAACAGTAGTACGTTTTAAGTTACGTGCATAGTAAGTAAGGTTTAAATCGGAGATGAAAAAAATTTCATGCATAGTACAACTATTTCACCTGTTATTTAATTACAGTTCTCGTGCTGGTTCAGAAGCACAAAGCTATTTTCTTCCTGAGCAGATCATCAAGTACCATTGAAGGACATTCCTTCATTACCCGTGTTACTACTAGCAGTGTTAGTACCTACTGTTAATACTTTATTGGTATTTTTTAAAACATTGTCTTGGACAGTTTTAACACAGTCATAGATTATAGAAAGTGCATGTTTTGTACACTATCAAATTAAACTCAGATTTATAGAATCCCAAAGTATTGCCTCTCTGTTATCTCAATAAGGAAAAACTTTATAGAAAAATGTGTATGTATGAATTGATAGGAATCGTCAAATGAAATGAGATTAACGAATTGAGTGGGTGCGAGATCAAGACCTGCCCTAGACATGCGCATACGTTGATACATTATATGCACCCGGGCAATATTTATGTATCGTAATTGTGTTCGTAGAATTATACCTGTCGTTCAGTTGTCGCTTTTTGTGGCTCTAATTAAATTTATTATTCTGCTTGCCGGAGAAACTTATCTATTACTACATATTAAGTTACGATATGTATGTATTTAATTAAAAAGAGAGTTCCTGTATATTGTTATGTAAATAGTTAAAGGCTTGCAGTGGCGAAGCCTCCTTAGAACACGATTCCTACCGGCTTCCCTTATCAGATTCAAATATATATATTTTTTTAATAGCTCAATCCCGCGGCCTACTCTTTTTACAAAATCTATACCCATATACCTGTATGACACTGTCTTACTATAAGCCGATGATTGACGGCATTGTCCATTAAGGTAATTTAATATGAGCGCGTGATTAGTTAAGCGCACATAATTACATTGCGCGATTTGAAAATATATTCTTTAATATGCTGAACACAAAATACGCAATGTATTTGAAATCGCGCAAACGCACACATACACGATTTTACTATCGTAGGACGCATGCCGCGGCATCGCGGCTGGGGAACCCGCTCATAATATTGGAATACTATATTATTATTATTATTATGGAAATCTATAATATATGTACTATATGGACTATTCGAATAATTGAAATATATGCAATTCACGCACACATACACATTACTACTACATACGTAACCACTCGTCGATATAACAGCGATCATAACTGATCTCAGATCACCTCCCCGAAAGTTTTCGTCCAATCAGAGCAATTTATTCGCGCGATTGCCTCTGTCAGGTCAGGTCAGTCACCCCACCTAGCCATCGTTTCGCGCGCATCATCGTATCGTAATTTATAATTTTGATAAGTGATTAGCTTGATTGTGGTATTTTATATGTAGTGTTTGTTTGTTTCTTGTCGACACGTAGGCTGTTAGGTGAGAAATGGCGGCATTAGTACAAAAAATAGGTTGTTGACTACCTACCCAGCTGTACTACACACTAATTTATGGTATGTAATTTATTGCATGTTTTTAAGTTAAGATAGGTATGACCCGGCTTTACCTTTATTTTTATTCACCCTACGCCACTGAAGGCTTGTCATGTGGGAGCTCAAATAAGCGAAGAGCTTTATCGTCGTAATATTTTTTATTTTTTGTTTTGGGGTCTTACAGCGGCCCTCCACTTCTTACAGCAACACTTTGCTAATTACAGACTCAGCTATATCTTCAAACTGCTTCACTTTCCACACTAAAGAAGAACTAAAGTTACCTAAACGGGAATAAGAACGATAGACGACGTGGATATTCATCCCATCAGCAAAGTTTGCATACCTAATGAAAAAGGCAGATTCGCCTAACTGTAGCACGTGCGGGACAGTAAAAGATGTGCACCATTTGCTGGTGGAGTGTGAACGCAATCAACATGAGAGACAGTTGGCAGCGGCTGCACAACAGTAACTGTCTCTGTGTGCTTATATAGGTTAGGATACGATAAGGCTGACATGTTTATAAAAACAAAAGCCTCAAAAAAAAATTAAAAGAGATAAAAGAAAAAATATAGACGGATATTACGTCGAAAATAATTTTGATGGGATTCCATTAAAAAAAAGTGTTCTTCTTCGTCCTGCCCTTATGTATAACAGTAAAATTGTACATAAAGAATGTGAATTATGCAACTGTTCCATGTTTACTGATGTCGCGAGGTGTAATGTATGGCAAAAACGGAGTGTCGGAGTAAACTAGCGTTAAACTGCGCAAAGTGACGGCGCTCCGGGGCCTCGGTGACTACGACCTGCGTGAAGCGCTGGACGGAATTCATCATTTGAAGTGACCATGGTTTTGATCTTAATATAGGCAACATATATAATTTCAGCCGCCGCCGCAAGGTGCCTGAAACATGGAAGCTGAAAGAAAATCTACCCATATTGCGCAAATATACTGAAACTCCTTAAATTTATGAGGCAGAAGTAGCCTGGAAGACAATTTGATGTCATTAATTGTAATCCATTTTGACAATTATGCAACAGACAAAAATATTGGCGGATGAAATGTTTTGTTTTAAAATGTCAGAAATTACCTACTATTATTCAAAATGACGTAACGTGTTAATTTCATTCGCCACACTTGCTATGTAGAACTAAAATCATTCGATAGGATATAATTTATCCTACAGGTTTTTAGCACGTCATGTAATTTCAATTATACCACATCACTGAAAGAGAGACTTCGATTTTGTTTGTTGACTTCCTACGAAACTTTTGATGAACAATAAATTAGTGAAAGAACAACAAAAAAACAATAAATCCAAGCATATATCCGCCATCTTCATGAACTTTTTAACAACTTTTTTACTACGAAGGATGGAATAGACGATTTACGACATTGTCTTCAGTCCAGGAAATATGCAAGTCATTGTTGAATGGACATATAAAATGTCATTGAGCGGTCGCCCGCGGTTTTTCCTCGCTGGGAACCGCCTCAATTACTGGCGTCGGCGCGTTTTTCCCTCCCATGAAAATGTATGAGAGGTCACTCACCGCCGGGATCTGTCACGTTCCTGGGCGGCTGCGTGCGCGCAACCAGGAACTTACTGTTACTTTTGTAAGTCTAATGTTGTGTGTTATGATTGATGTTTTAGTTGTATTGTTATTGGGCTGCCTAAAGATTTTCTGGGTTGAATTTGTGTGTAATTTTTTTTTTTATTTATAAGTGAAATACCATCCAAATCAGATTTTAGATGCATTTTATGTGCAGGGTAAACCATTTTTTTGCTTCCAAAAACTACGTATAAAGAGTAAGATATAGCTAGTATCCTTACCTTATCAGGTAGTTTTGGCTGCCCTTCCAAAATCAAAGAAATAACTCAACTAGTAACAATTGGTCATATAATCCAGAGGATGGCAACCGTATTCTAGATGGGAAGAGTAGTTGTAATTATTATATTGAAATAAATTATCTCGAAACTCGTACGTGAGCGAAGTGCTGAAGCGATGTTAGTTTGGAACAATTGCTTGGCAAATCAAATTTCAAATTCAAAAGCTCCATCCCGTCTCTTATGAAATATTGAATTATTCAGTTTTCCATATCACCCGCATCGAGTTCCACCGCATACATTAAGTTTACGAGATAAGAACAAAAAGCGGCGGAAATGCCGCTCGTAATGTTTTACGAGTGGCGATGGCTCGGCATGCAGCAGCCCGCTTCCTGCCGGCTGGACCAAGCTGGACTCAATGTGTCCAGATCAGTTTCAGACTCGCTTAAGTCTATGGGACTGGACGCATTCAAAGGGCCAATTTTGGTCTACAAAAGATCCACAATCGTTGGACTTGGCCATCGCTGGCCGTCATTGAATTGAATTTTTAGGAAACCATTTTCATATGATACCTATTTGTTTTTTTGGTGAAAATAAGCGTTTTCAAAAATAGCGTTTTATCGAGTATTGCCTTTATAAAAAGAAATTGATAACAACTATTTATGGAGCCCTAATTTATGATTCTTATGTAAGTATAATTTAATTTAGTAAGGGGCGTCTGGTATATCTTGGAAAGTATTTTAGTTACTGATGTGATTCTTTCACTGATGAGCGGCCAAGCCACATACATATATTTTATTTTTAAGGTGTAGAGTTTGCGATGTTAGAGATCATAGCTAGAGGTGCCTGCATGAGATCTGATAACTTTTTGATCACTCTCTTCTTTTGAATAAATAAAAATTACTCAAATTATTTTTCGCAAACGAAAACCCAACAGGATTTTTTCTCTATATATAGTAGTCCAAAGCCGGCCCATAATTAGCAATCAACAATACAAAGCACACAGCAACCGCAGAAATAAAGCATAAAATACTAATTACTGCAGCAAATCACGGGCATGAATATTAACAAGTCACATACATTACGCTCATGACTGTATGAATCTTAAAAATCCACTATGGTATTCCATTACGTGCACTTGCATTTAATTTCATCGGTTAATATTAATTTACTCATACATTGCCGTCTGAATTGAGTAACATAAATATTTTTTAAAGAAACTTTGCAATGGATAACTAAATTTTTTCCAAAGCGATGACATCGTAATGGTAAGCGATACACTGATAGAGGCCGTGATATGGTCGCACGGTGTTTCTCACGACACAGATGCCCTTAAAAGCGAACTGACCACGTCACCCCCTCGCCCGTCCTCCCCCCGCTCTCGTCCTGCAATCAATGCCTTCGCATTAACACCGGTTGAGAATGTGATATTGATATGATTGATAGAGATACTGAAGCGGTGGTGGCCGCTTGATTTACGTCCAAAAGGGCGCAGGTTCCAATCCCATTCTGTGTTTGTAGATCAACGTGACTCAGTACAACTAGCTGCTTCCGGTGAAGGAAAACATCATGATCATGTTCAGTTTACTACAGCCGCTACGCGCGAGGGCAGTTGTCATTTTATTATGTCAGTCCTTAGTTCTAAAATCTGATAGCAGAAAATAAAATCTTCTTTTTCTTATCCATCTCGATAAGAAAAAGAAGAACAAGAACTTTAAAATAATAGCTGAATAATAGTCTGTATATAACTTTACGCCTTTTTTGTTTGCTATTGACCTAAAATTTTGCATAAACCTCCATATAATTGTAAAGGTCTGATCCGATGACGAAGCTAGAAGGTGGTAAGAACATCATAATAAAACTAGCGACCCGGCCCGGCTTCGCACGGGGGGAAATTATGTAAGTATACAAACTGACACCACGGCAGCATAGTAAACTAGCTCTTGCCCTTGGCTTCGCCCGCGTAAATCTAATTTTTCACCCATTTCATGATGAAATTTCAAAACTTTGTAAGTGCTCACTAACACTCTACAAATTTTATCGATTTAGTTTCCGCGTTGATATACCAATTGGTCAGTATCTAATTTTATATACATTTGATAGATCAAATAAATTTGTAATACCTGTAAAAGGTTTCTAAGTTGTAAGTACCAATATTAATACAAGACCAAAATGTACACTTAGTTGGCAAATAAATGAATATGAATGAATATGAATATGAATAGATCTCTGTACTGCGTCATACGTCTACTAGTCAAAACGCGATTAGGTTGCGAGTCACGTATCGAAGAATTATTGGGGCCAATTATGCCTGTTGGGGCGATATGCAGCAGCAGAAAAACAGACATTCTGCAATAGCCGCTAATCTAAGGATTTTAAACTATTACGGTTGATTTACAATTAAGCATTTAACAAGCCTTGTAGCGGTTAATTTATGTACATTACTGGTAATAATAATCCTTGGGGGAGGCCTTTGTCCAGCAGTGGACGTCTTTCGGCTGAGAGAGAACTGGTAATAAATTTATTTAAGAAAATTTTAGCAAAGTCCTAAAACCATTGCTTCGTTAAAAAGTTTTAAAACAACTCAGGTTATGGTGGAATAAAAACGATTTACATAATAAGAACCTTTTTTGTGGTAGTCATATGAGAGATAATAATTTAATAAATATTAACCGGGCCAAGCAAAAAAACCGGCCAAGTGCGAGTCAAACTCGCGCACCGAGGGTTCAGTACACGCAAAGCATAATGTGCTTTACATTATAGCTGTAACTAAAATACCAACTAGTTTCAAAAACAAACTTAACTTTGCAGTTCAATCCCTAAGATTCATACTGAATCCAGCGCAGAAATAAGTTTGTATCTAACAATTTTTTTTAGACTTCCATAACATATTTACAATTTTCAGATTTATTCCTATACTAGCTGTTGCCCGCGGCTAAGCGCGCGTGATTTCCGATGAAAAATCTTTTTGTGTTCTAAACTGTAGTAACCTAAACGAATCAAAAGTGATATTTCACTTAATAAACAATCTTCGTCTGCTCGTCATCTACAATTTCCCGTTTACCACCACTCCCACCCCGAATCCCTCTTTGTCCCGTGTCCTGTTTATTTATACGTCAGTAGAAAATGCTCATCAAGTTGAACAAATTTTGCTAAGGCCCCAATTCCATTTAATTTATAAAGTAGCTGGTCTCTTGGAGTTCTTCATCAGATGTTCCATAATCTTCAATTTTTATTCGTCAGCAGAAAATGCTCAGCAGGTTGAACGACTTTTGCTAAGGCGCCATTTCCATATATGTAATAATGTAGCTGGTCTCTTGGACTTCTTCGTCAGATGATCCTGACTTTCGTTTTTTATACGTCAACAGAAAATGCTCGTCAGATTGATAAACTTTTGCAAAGGTACCATTTCCACATTTCTTATAGTTTAGCTGTTCTGTTATGATTCTTCATCAGGTGTTCCAGCTTTCAAAATCAATTATAGCCTATATGTTGCCCAGACTTAATAGCTATACAACAAAAGAAGTTTCATTCAAACCCGTCCAGTAGTTTTTGCGTGAAACGCGTACATACTACAGACAGACAGACAGACGGACAGACAGACAAAAAATTCCAAAAAATGTTTTTTGCTTTCTATTATTCTTTTTAAGTATCCCTCTATCCATTTCAGTCAAAAATACTACATGTACAGACAAAATATTTTTACTGTTTTTTTTTTTTATAGAATAGTAGGCAAACGAGCATGCGGGTTGCCTGATGGTAAGCAATCACTGCAGTCCATAGACACCAATGACCCTAAGAAGGTCACTGATGCGTTGCCGACTTTTTGAGAAAGCGATAGGCTCTTTTCTTGAAGGCCCCAATGTCGAACCTATTCAGGAACACCACAGAAGGAAGTTTATTCCATATTTTTAGTATAGCGCAGTAAAAAGCTGCGCGAAAAACGAGCGGTGGTTGAACACCAGCCATCAAGGTTGTGGTGGTGGTACTTCTGCTTAAGGCGGGTGGTACGGTGGTGGAATAGAGCGGCTGGTACAAGGTCGAACAGCTTTTTGCCAAATTTCATAATTTTAGGTCAACTGGAAGTACCCCATAGGTTTTTATTGCTGCCTGAAATCGCAAAATATGCGAAAATTCGCTACTTTTACGGCAATATCTTTCGATCGAGTTGACGTATAATTTTGATTATTTTTTTGCTGAAAGAGACCGTGGATCCGAGTATTCGATATTAATTTCAACTTGATACCTTGATATAAGCGTTCCTAAGAAAAAAAAAAGTTCGACAGACAGACGGACAACAAAGTGATCTTATAAGGGTTTCTTTTTCACCTTTTGAGGTACGGACCCCTAAAAACACGACTCTAGTTAGACATCACATAACCAACTTAAGTAATCTAAGAATATGTTATACATCTGTATCTGGCAAGGCATTTGAAAATTATGAGTGGAATAGAGACCCTCACATACATACATTATTAATATAACTAAACCGCAGAATATTATATACAATATCATAATATTCTGCGGTTTAGAAATTTCGACACCACATGAGCACAGGTCGATTGACTTTAACCAATCCAATGGACATAACATAAAGAATATTTTAAACAAAAACCCCTAACTTTACAACCACATTTGCTAACATTTCGCGACACTGTCCAGTTTTGATTAAACTCAAAAGGCAAACATCGCAATTGATTGAGCCAACACAGCCGATTGAAAAGTCCCTCGGCAGCGGGGCGTGCGGCGGCGCGGGCGGCGGAGCGGGCGGCGGCGCGGGCGGCGGCGCGGCCTGAATGTTGTGCCGCAAACAATATGGTTCTCTACATTATTGATTGGGTACAGTTCGCTACACATTATAACGCTGGAAAGAATATATTTTATGAACCTGGTAAGAATAAATTTTATTATGGAAATCTTCAGGTGGATTAAAACAAGTGTCAAGTGTTCGAAAAGTTAATTAAAAGTGAAAAGTGAGATAAAAGTAAATGGCTTAAATCCTACTCGTGGCTCATGAGTTTTTTCAACAATCTGATTCGTTGTAGTTATTGCATAACCTTATTGTAGGTAAGGACATCATCATCATCATAAAATGAAGAGCGAGGCTCGTGTCGGTGGAGTTCCTTCCATTTTCTCTTTCCATAGGTAAGGAAATACACGATACAAAAACACAAAGAAGTGGACAGAACACAATGGCGGAGGGATCTCTTGGAAGCAACGAACTAATTGGAAGAGATCCCTTATTGGGATAAGTCCGCTAACTGGCAAATGAATGAGAGGAAAAAACAAGAAGGGTAGAAAATATACAGAAATCTATAATAAAATACTATAAAATACATATTGAGAGCATAGATCACATGTCCAACGTAGAAGCTATTAACTTGGTATGGTATGGTATCGTCTCGTTTGGAAGTTTTATAGACCATCACTTGGTTCTTCTTGAGAATATCGTGACGTAACCTGCGCCCTAGTTGATTATTTATCAGCTAGTGTTTTAAATGTAGCAAATTAATGGCAAAACCACTTGCAAGGAAGTCGGTGTGTATGTTTACATCCCCGTAATGACACCGAAGAGACTCTTAAATAAGGAACATTATTACAGTTGAGCACAACATTTTATAGTTGACTGTACTCGGTCCGCAGGGAGCGTCATAATCAATCGGAATGTTTGTCTACACCGGTTTTATTAACTTTGACATTTCACCGTTCCGACTATCATAGCCTACTGCCATTGTAAAGGGTAATTTCATATTTATTTAATTAACTACTATACATTCTGTAATCACGTTGAATCATGTCAAGGGTAAACCAAATAGTAATTTCTAATCTTCCTGATAAGTAAAACAATCTAGGAAATGTTTGACTTATCTTTAGACATAAATTAAAAATTCATAAATTAGAGGTAATAAAACCTTTATGTTATTTACCTCTTAATTTATGCAACGCAAAAGTTGAGAAATCGTTACCTATAAATTGAAAACTTCAAAAACAACAACAAAACATTAATGCACTTCAATTAAATTAACGTTTCGTGTCGATGAATAGGAATCTCTCTTATCTCTTTTATAAGCATAAAGTTATTATACTGTCGGAAGATATGATAACAAGCGAGGGTGTGATACTTCCTGGCCGCGCCACTATTTCAGTACCAAGACTCCATTATACTAAATAGTGGCTACCTTAACACTACTTTCTTTTGCCTATAATGAAAAAAATAGTACCTCAAAAATATTAGGAATAATTAGCATTAAGAGTGGTCCGGCCACAGAGTAGTGCTTGCCAGCCGCGCCACCCTGTATCCACAAAAACCATACAATTAATTCGCAGGTGCTAAAGCATAAAAAAAGCTACCTTTTGTCTACCTTTCAAAGGAGGAAAATCGAATATAGCTAAACATTTTTCCCTTGGGAATTACAAGACATTAAAAGTGGTCCGGCTGGGAAGTATGCTATCCGGCCAAGCAACTTCCTGATGGTAAAGTTCTAACTAAATGAAAAGGCTTCTCATAGAAGCTACCTTTAATCTACTTACGATAAATATTTTTTGATCTCAGAACACATACATAATTTAGGTAATATAGACTATTAAACTTAGTGCAGCTGCGAAATTTTGTTTTTAACGGTTACATTAACATACACTAGATATCAATAGGGAACCGGCCTGCTATCAGAAAAACTGAAATATATTTATTAAAAATGGTCATAATATAATAAAACTATTACACTAAAAGTTTTATTAAATTAATAATAATTTATATTTTTAAATCAACAAATAATAAGTTCCAAAATTGATTTACCATCAAATGAACACCAATCACAGTGCGTGACGTCATGAGAATTTAAGCTTTTTGGCTTTCTTTTACGAAAATTTTAACAATGGATTCACGTATTGCTTTTAGCATACGCGAACATATAAACTTATTTTTACTCCCAGTTTTACATAATTTTATGTAATAATATTAAAAATATAATTCAAATATATTTTTCTATCAATCGGTAATTTTTTGTCGGTCGGTATTACATTTTTAAATTTTTGCACCTGGGAACACTGCAATGCAACGTCCGATTTGTTTATCAACAAAACTTTGATATTGCCGTGTGTTAATTTTCTTGTATAACTTTTGTTTCTGTAAGATTAAATTAATTAATAGAAAAAAAGAGTATACAATCACTACGTTATTCCTTACTTTGGAAGTTTACAATGGGAGAAAGGTTACGTACATTAAACCCGACAATCGGTATCTCCCAAAAGTTGATATTATAATGGTCGGGAGTTTCTTTGCAACTAATCCAGACTTTTGTGCCGCTGAATTCCCAAAACGTGAAGACATCTGTGTTAGTATTTTTTTGTTAGTCAACTATGTCGCACCTTGAAATAAGGTGGGAAGATTTGAAAAAAGAACTTACAAAGGGCATGTTGCATAGCAGGCTATATCCCCGCAGAGGAGTTCCCCAAAAATCAGAAATAATATGTATAAAAAACCGATTAAGACCATCATATATTTGTTTTTTCGTGATCTTGTTATGGTACAATACATACAATACAATATCGCTTAATATCGCTTAATATCATATAATGGCGATACTGACATGGCGCCCGTAGGTATGTTCAGAAATTATGATAAAGAAAATCACATACAAATACAATACTCGATATTTTCATTATATTTTAGAAAATTAATTAAAGTAAAATGTTCTTAGTACATGTTACATGCAATATTACAAAAACATATGTGTATTTCATAAATAGATGAACAATAAATAAAATAAACAATGCTTTCCCGCGGGCAAGTATGTAATAAAAGTTTTTGAACGTACCGAAAATCGGAACTGTCAAATGAAGCGCGTCAACGTCAAATCATAATGGGTGTCGGCCATTGACGGAACTCTCTAACCTTCATTACGATTTTGATGACTAAATGTACCATAGAAAGGCTACGAATTTATCGGATTTACTTATAAGGCATTGATACTGACCCAAAAGGAAAAGTTCAGATAGGTGCTCATGATATAGCCGGCTCCCCATACACTTGTGCAACAACTCCTTTCCGCGCATTCCTGCCTTGGCCGCGCTTTTTTATAACACAGGGCGGCAAATGAGCAAGCCAGATCAATCTAATTTATACCACACAACACTCGTGACGTCACAGACCATGTTGGCGTATATTTTGGAATCCAGAAATTGAAAGTAACTCTTCTAAAGCATACCTAAACCTAACAATTGTGACGTCACTGGTCGTGTTGACATCAGGTATAATTTTGAATTTAGGATTTCGCGCGTAGGTATTTTTAAAATGCACCCGACCGCAACGATGGGATCGTTCGGTAGGAACTATTCTTTTGCTGTTACTGTTTTATTTTACTGAACTATTTTATTTCAATTTTTTTATCATTCGCTCCTTTCTTTTTCGAGTTTGTGTTCCTATCAGTGTGAAAAGTATATAAAATGGTAGACAAAGCCAGTTTAGAGGTATATTATAACCCCGACTGCGAAATGTTATGTCTTCAGGGTTTATATGTATGTACGTTTGTATGCTAGGAGTATGTAAGTTTCTTTATTATTCCACCATAAGTCCTGAACGGCTTAACAGATTTTGATGTGAGATGTATTTTTAGATTCCTTGCATTCTTCCGAGTGGCACTGGGCTGTGCAGAGCAACTACGCTCTGCTGCCAGAAAATGTGCGCAGAGCGAATCCGGACAAACGAAGCGGCGGGAAGAATCCTGTACCGGAACTTCACCGGGAAAAAACCACCGGTAAAAAATAAGTACCGGGAAGAAATCTCCACGCGGCACCACGTTTGCCCGACTAAAACCTAAATAACTTAACGCAGTCTGCTACCACCGTAGCTTATGAAGGGAGCTACAAGGGCCCTATATGATAACCTAACCTATAAATTAATTACAGCTTAAAAAACACTTACCAAGCTAAATCTTCTTTCTCTTCCGGATCCAAACTTGAAATTATCTTCTTCAGGGAAGGGAATTCCTAATCACCCTACCTAACCCTTGAGATCTCTCAATTCCCCAGGACAAATAAATAGATTTCTTCCCGAAATCGGCTCGGCAACTTTCCTGGTAGATGTGAAGGCGAGCAGCCACGCGTCACATCCCACAGGAGAAAGTCCACAATGACGGGTACACACAAACACAAGAGTTCAATAGTTATTTAACAAACAGGAAATTCACAAATACAACTCCAGAAGTTAATTAGCAATCAAAGAACGCGGGCCCTCTCGCGTATTAAAAATCAAACCCCGATATCGCATAGGGCAATGCAATGGCGGACCGTCCGCGACGACGCCATTCCACGCCTAGCAGTGTGAAAAACCCCGAACGCCCTCTGGCGGCAGCAATGCGAAACGCCTGCGTTTAGTTTTACCCAATACATTACAAACATCCCCCCGTCCCGGTCTGAGAAGCAGACCGCTAGCTTACTCTACGGGAAGGCGGGCGAGAGAGGTCACACCTCTCCTTAAAATCGAACCGTCGACCAACACCTCAGCCACACGCGGAGTGCCATCTCCGCCAAGAATCAAACGTAATATGCGAGCTCGTCGCCAAAGCAATGAGGGCAAATTTGCACTCTTTTAACAATATCTAAATCCACCCCGCTCCCTGGGAGAGCTCAGTCCCTGTCTGTCCACTTCACTCTTTGCTGCAGCAAATGCAAATATTCAAGCGACCAGCGACGCCAAAAGTCCTGGCTCATTTGCTGCAACATGTTTGAAAACGCGACAACCGATATACGCGTTCGTCCTTCCACGGGTATTCGGGCAGGGCATTCAAAGGCCCTCCCACCAAAAAATGACCAGGGGTGAGAACTTCCAAGTCGATTTTTGGATCTGGAGATAGCGGACAGAGAGGACGAGAGTTGAGGACCGCCTCAACTTTACAAAACACTGTGGCCAGCTCTTCAAAAGTTAGAGCCGTTTCTCCGATAATGCGGCGGGAGGTGGGTCTTTGCGGATTTCACAGCCGCTTCAAAAATCCCCTCCCCAATGGGGAGCAACTTGGGGGACTAAACTTCCAGGTTATTCCCCTTTGGGCAGCAATTTGACTTAGAAACTAGTACAATTTTTTATCCAATAAACACAGAAACATCCTTAAGATAATTTACAGTTCCTTTATAGTTTGTGCCATTGTCAGACTTCCCTAATAAGGGAAGGTAGACCTCGACGCGAAACAAAGCGATCCAACGCGGCGACGAAGGCCTTCCCGTAGTCAGAGCCGATACCACCTCCAGAGAAAATGGACAGCCTTGGTGGCCAAACAAACAAATACACACAAATAGCCCTTTACAATACGGGCATTACAGAAAGGGAGAAGCCTTGATCGAAAAGGGACCATGGCAAAATCGGTTCCAACGCCGTCAAACGGTCTCGAAGGTCGGATTCGATCAGCGGGCAAATCACCCATCTGTGGTTGCATCGTGGATGCCTTCAACCTATAACATGCAATACATCGAAACAGGACACTACGGATTGCTCTTCGGGCAGACAAAATCCAAAATTCGCGTTGCAAAATAGCCAACAAAGCATTGCACCCAGCATGGGCGTTACGAATGTGTCGATCAGACACCAAAAGCTGCACCAAGGGTCCGCCCTTGGGCAACAACAGAGGATGGCGAGTCTCATATGGAAGATCCGCCTTCCGGAGCCTGCCTCAACCCGAAGAAGCCCATCCGAGTCGATGTACGGGTTCAAACGAGCGACCGCGCCCTTCAACAAGCGCGTGCGTCGCGCAAGATACGAAAGCTCTGACTCAAACCGTCCGGTCTGCACGACACGGACCCAATGCAACAATGCGCTCCGGCGCTCTTCTGCACCTGCAATCGGCTCCAACCGCTTTGCCTGTGGGTTTCTACAATTATGTATGAAACGCTTAATCCAACTGGTAACACCCAGAAGCTTATCCAAACTGCTATACCGAGCAAGTAGCCAATCCGGCTCCGACGTCGTCTCAGCTACTACAGCATGTACACGGAGCCCAGTCAAACTCAAAGAAGTAACATCTGTCTGACAGACAGGCCAAGATGTTTCTGATCCCATCAGCCACTCTGGACCCCACCAGAGCGGGTGTGACACCAATTCTGGTGCCGTACAACCTCGGGAAGCACAGTCCGCTGGGTTAAGCTCTCCCGGCACATGTCTCCATGTTATATCAATTCCGATATTCTGGATTTGGGAAACCCGATTTCCCACAAAAACCTCCAAGGTATGTGGGGCCGCGCGCAACCATGCAAGCGCGACCTGGCTATCCGACCAGGCGAAGATGTCCCGTATTTCGACCGTGGCCGCCAGTTCACTGGCAACGTGATGCAACAATTTAGAGAGAAGGTGAGCTCCACTCAACTCAAGCTTGGGAATAGTCAGCCTAGTCCTGATGGGGGCGACCTTGCTCTTCCCTAACAAAAGCGAGACATTGACCCGGCCATCGGCGTCAACTGTCCGCATATAGACTGACGCGGCGTAGCCTCGCTCCGACGCGTCACAAAAGCCATGCAGGCTGGCTCGATATTTCCCGGGGGGCAATATTCGACGAGGCAAGGCAATCCGATTGACTTCCTTAATCGATGAAAACAACTCGAGCCAATCATCCAATGGAGGACCAAACAGCGGCTCGTCCCACGAGACGCCCAAAGTCCAAAGTCTCTGAAGAAGACACTTCGCAGAGAATATCACTGGACTGATCCAACCGCTTGGATCAAACATACGGGCTATTACGGACAACACCGTTCTCTTAGTCCAGACCTTTGGTATTTCCAAGTCCACTTGGAATGTAAAAATATCGGTTAGCGGCTGGTACTGCATGCCCAGCACCGCTATCCTGTTGGGATCATCCACATCCTCAAACAGGTGAGGGTTCTGTTGGTGATCCTCCGGGATCCCTTCTAGAACTTTAGGCTCATTAGACAGCCACTTACGTAGCTCGTAGCCACCTGTCTTCAATATTTCAATCAATTCGTCCCGCAGTAGGAGGGCCTCCTCAATACTTTGGGCTCCGGTGCACACGTCATCAACATACAAGTCACGTGACAGCACGGAAGCCCCACGGGGAAAGCGGATCCGTTCCCGCTCTGCCAATTCAAGCAATGATCTGATGGCGATATAGGGACTAGATTTCAAACCATACGTGTTTGTGTTTAGTTCATACACCGTCACAGGATCCTCAGGGCGCTCACGCCAGAGTATCAACTGGAATCGCCTGTCCTCAGGATGTATGACCGTCTGGCGGAACATCATCCGGATGTCCGCGCCAAAAACCACTTGATGTCTTCTAAAGTTCAAGATGATGTCAATTATGTCCCTATGCAATTTGGGACCCGAATGCAAACACAGATTCAACGAAACCCCGTTCGAAGTGGGTGCGGACCCATCGAAGACGGTCCTCAATTTGCCTGTTGAGGCCTTCACCACCGCGTGGTGGGAGCAAAAAATAATGCTCAGTTGAGCTCCAATCAACTCGAGCCGGAGACATGTGACCCAAATCCTCGTACTCGCGCATAAATTCAATATATTTATCGCGAAGTACGTGGTCACGCTGCATGCGTCGCTCCATGGACAGCAGTCGTTTCTCCGCAAGCGCCCTACTTTGCCCTAGGCTAGGACGAGAGGCAACAAAGGGTAACCTAGTTACAAACCGACCGGAGGGCAACCTCTCCGTGGTCGATCGAAAAAGGGCTTCGCACTCAGCGTGTTCCGGATCCATCCTGGAACTCATAGGTGGCTCCTCCACCTCCCAAAACCTTTGCATGGTCTTGGCCAAGGACGCAGATGCGACAACCGGTGGCTCCTCCGAGGTGCCATTATCAAACACAGGGCCCATCAGGGGCAAAACCAAAAATCGTAGACACTGCCATCAGTGAAGACGAACCCAGAGCCTTCTGTGTACCCAACAAAATCCAACCCAATACGTCCGAGCCCAGGAGCAAGTCCACTGGGCCGGGATGAAGAGACAAAGGGGTCCGGCCAAATCCCAGACCCGAAACCAAAGACAACACACCCGGCGGTATGTCTGTCGGGGGGTGCCAACCCACCAATGGTATCCATTACCATAGCCGAAGTCGTGATCCTCATTGTGGAGGACTTCAGCGAAAAGGTGACAAGTGTCTCACAGCCCGTCAGACACTTCACTTGTATGCCACCAACTCCAAGAAGTGGCACAGGCGAGTCTTCCACGACTAAACCTAACTGGCGTGCCACTCGAGTGGTAACCAAACTGCTTTGAGCCCCTGAGTCCAACAGGAGCTCTCAAATTCATGGCTATTCCCCCCACGACCCCATACGCGGACCACCGCGGTAGGGAGCATAGAACCGATCCGCGGCTCCTGTCCCAGCGCCAAGGGAGCAAGCTAGTTACGGGCTCCCCACTCTCTCCAAACCAGGGGCGCGCCACTGACCCGGATAATATGGCGGGCGAGTGCACATCCCCATCTGAGGGGGCATAACCCGCGGCTGACCGGCCATACATATGGGTACGGCGGGTGGTATGCTCCAGCCGTGGGTACTCGATGCAGCGGCGGAGAAAACCGCTGCGGCTGCATGTGTTGGGTATTGGTAACCCGCGTGGAGGGGGTTGGTGCCCCACTCTCACGTCCGATCTGAGGAGCCCCCGCCCATGGGGGCCCTATCCGAGGAGCCTGGCCAGCTACATACTGGCCATGACCTTGGGGCGCGTGGTCCCGGTCACCAAGACCCGCGCAGGTACGCGACCCCCTCCCGAGGGGGGTGCGACGAGCGAAGCCGCGTCCTCCGTCCGATGGTGGAGGGCTTCGCGCAGGAGCGCCCCCGCCCGCATAGGGGACCCCTGCACTCCAACATCCGGGTGCCATCCCCGTTGCGGTTCATGCAAAGCATCGCGTGGTGCCGCCCACGGCATGCACTGCATGGTATGGCACTGGGACAGTCACGTGCATAGTGACCGCCCAAACAATAAAAGCAAAGTTCATGCCGCCTTGCCATGCGGCGCCGATCTTGTACTGGCAGTCTCTGCCAGTCCCTGCGTTGCAGCAGGCTGTGGCCCATCCGGCCACATTGCAGGCAGTCCGCGTCCCTCGCGACTGCTGCCGTGTGTGCAACCCGCACACCAGCTCCACGCGGTGGCGGTTGCCGTCCCTGTTGGGGCTTCCCTCGCCATGAGGGTTCCAAGGGCCTACGTTCAGGCGCTCTGGATGGCGCTGAGTCCGTCATGGTATTCTCAGCCGCCCGTGCCTCAAACTCCAAAAACTTCACCAAGTCAGTGAATGGTGGTAGGGTGGTGCTATCCCGTTCCGCATTCTCGCGCTCAAATCGCGAGCGGATGTCATTGGGTAATTTGCCCAATACAATGTGCACCAGCAAAAAGGACCATTGGTCCACCGGCAGCCCCAGTGTGCGGAGCGCGTTACAGGCCACTGTAACGGGCGTGAGCAACTGCAGGCGCAACTGTGCCCTGGTGGCCACCTTGGGCAGGGCCATCAACTGTGCGGCGTGCGCATCCGCTAACAAACGTAAGTTTTGGTAGCGGGAGTTCAATAACTCCCAAGCCGTATCGTACTGGTCGTCCTCCACCCGGAGGTGCTGGATGAGCGACCGCGCTTCATCCTCAAGAGTGGAGAGGAGGTAGGCCATCTTCTGGGCCTTCGACAAATCCCTGTCGTGCTACGACCAGGGACTCAAACATATTTTTATATGCTTTACCCACTCCTCCATCCTACCCCCAAAAATTACAGGACAGCTGAAGGGTGGGGGAGGCCGACCAATGTAACCGCTGGTCCTTCCTGTCTAACTGTAGGTGTGCGAGGGCTGGTCCGCCAGCCCTGTCTCTCGCCCTTATTGCAGTCACCGCGCCTCCGCGATATCATCGTGCAGACTCAGGATCTGGTCCATGTCCGCCCATGTGACCTGCACGTAGGCCTCCGAGAGGTAAGATCGGCTTCGGTAAGCGCCGCCATGGCCGCTTCCGCGCTAATCAATCGTGAGTGGAGGTGATCCGCTCTTAGCGGTATAGCGCCCTCCCTGTCCTTCCGGGACAGAGAGTCCACCGGCCGTCACAAACCATCTCAATTCGTTGGCGAGTGTCGCCCTAGCATTGGAAGAGCCTTCGCCATCAGCGTCAAGTCACAAACAAAAAAAATAACAAAAGTTAAATAACAAACAACAAAATCAAGCAACTACACGAAGAACCGCGGTAGGTATGAGAATGGCACAAACCCGGAACGCACGGTACAAACCGCAAACAAATACAAAAAAGGTTACAAATATTCTTATACAAACAAACTAAGAAAAATCTAATAATTTTTACAAACAATTAATTATTTTTTTTTACAAACGAACAAATAGAGGGTAGATAAACTACGCTCTGCTACCAGAAAATGTGGAGAGCAACTACGCTCTGCTGCCAGAAAATGTGGCAGAGAGAATCCGGACAAACGAAGCGGCGGGAAGAATTCTGTACCGGAACTTCACCGGGAAAAAACCACCGGTAAAAAATAAGTACCGGGAAAAAATCTCCACGCGGCACCACGTGTGCCCGACTAAAACCTAAATAACTTAACGCAGTCTGCTACCACCGTAGCTTATGAAGGGAGCTACAGGGCCCTATATGATAACCTAACCTATAAATTAATTACACTTAAAAAACACTTACCAAGCTAAATCTTCTTTCTCTTCGGATCCAAACTTGAGTATCTTCGGGAAGGGGGAATTCCTAATCACCCTACCTAACCCTTGAGATCTCAATTCCCCAGGACAAATAAATAGATTTCTTCCCGAAATCGGCTCCGGCTGTACTTTCCCATGAGTAGATGTGAGCGAGCAGCCACGCGTCACATCCCACAGGAAGAAAGTCACAATGACGGGTACACAAACACAAAGTTCAATAGTTATTTAACAAACAGGAAATTCACAAATACAACTCAAGTTAATTATGCAATCAAAAGAACGCGCTGGGCCCTCTCGCGTATTAAAAATCAAACCGATATCGCATAGCAATGCAATGGCGGACGTCCGCGCGACGCCATCCACGCTAGCACAGTGTAGAAAACCCCGAACGCCCTCTGGCGGCAGCAATGCGAAACGCCTGCGTTTAGTTTTACCCAATATATTACAAACATAGGCTATATGACGTCATCATAAAACAACAAAACCAGCGGATTATCACACGATAAATAGCAGACCGAAAAAAATAAATTTAATCAATATTATCGAGTCAAAAATGTACCTATTTAACTTATATTTTTGTATGTACCAATTTTGAGTTAAAAATAATACAATAAAACTTAACCCATATAGAATACTCATATAGTATGGTGTACAAATGAAAAGAATATTAATATGTATTGTAAGTTGTCAGTCGTGTTTTTAAATTTTTTTTGCTTTTACTTTTTAAGTTTATATGTGTGAAATTTCGATATATTTAACAAACACATTACACTCCTTCGCACTTTGCGCAGTCGGGTAATAGAGAACAGCTTTTTCTGAGTTTTCAGATTTGGTCCCATACAAAAAGTTTACCTACTAGGATATCCATTATACTATAGCAAAATGGAGGTCCCACAAATAAAAGTATACCCTAGAAAAATGTTGCCGTCGGGTATACTTTATACTATAACAAAACGGAGTGTCCTATATTTAAAGTATACCCGATAAAATGTTGGGATCGGGTATATTTTGGAATCATAACACGGCTGTATATATTTCTATTGTATACCCGAGCGTAACTCTATGGAGCGTTGTGTAGAGGTATAAATTAGATATACGCAGCGGGTCACCTGAAGGTAAGCGATCACCGCTGCCCATGGACTACTGTAACATCAGGGGTATCACAAGAGTGTTGCCGGCCTTTCCAGAAGATGTAGGTTCTTTTTTTGATGGTTCCAATGTGTATCGGTTCGGGAACACCGCCGCAGGAAGTTGGTTCCACAGTTTGGTTGTACGTGGCAAGAAGTGTCATACAACTTTGCTGTTAGTTTTGAAAAGTGGGTCTATTTTATTCATAATTCATTTATTTGCAAAACATGAGCATAAAGATGACAAAAAAATGTGCAGTTAAACATGTACCAGTGTGGGTGTAGCAAAATTAAATGAAATTAAATTAAATTCAAAATTAAATACTATAAAACGATGTCTTTAAAATTAAAATTATTTCATCAAATCTTTAATTATTTACAGTCAAATTAGTCAAATGAGGTCAAATTTAATTATTCTATTTTCGGCGTGCGACTGAGACATTTTCAACGTTTTCAACCATATATCTTGTCATTTAAAAAATTCTTCGACAGAGTAATATGCTTTTGAGATTAGTAATGTTTTTAAATTGTTAATGAAAATAGTGTCCTTTGTTTAAATAGTAGCTAGTAATAGCGAAAATAATAAGAGACACAAAATGTTCCAACAACTCCGTATAATTAAATATAATACACAGAAACGTCTTGCACGCTACAGAGAACCGATGACGACTGAAGTCCATAGCTTATGGTATATAGTCCCTTAAGTAAGTAATGAGTCGCGCACACACACTTGCACACACTTCATGGCTAACACACTAGCTAATATAGTGTTTAATAGGTGATTATTGTTTTCGAATGTACTATTACCTAAACATGGTAAATTAATAGTATATATTACTGTATCCGTTTAAAAAATGATTTAAAATTAATTTAGTAAGTGTTTATTACCTAAATTATGTATTTGTTCTGAGATCAAAAATATTAATCGTAAGTAGACTAAAGGTAGCTTCTAATGAAAACATTTTCATTTAGTTGAACTTTACCATCAGGAAGTTGCTTGGCCGGATAGCATACTTCCCAGCCGGACCACTTTTACTGTCTTGTAATTCCCAGGGAAAAATGTTTAGCTGTATTCGATTTTCCTGAAAGGTAGACAAAAGGTAGCTTTTTTTATGCTATAGCACCTGTGAATTAATTGTATGGTTTTTGTGATACAGGGTGGCGCGGCTGGCAAGCACTAGCGCTCTGTGGCCGGACCACTCTTAATGCTAATTATTCCTAATATTTTTTGAGGTACTATTTTTTTTTTTTCATTATAGGCAAAAGAAAGTAGTGTTAAGGTAGTCACTATTTAGTATAATGGCGTCTTGGTACTGAATAGTGGCGCGGCCAGGAAGTATCACACTAAGCGAGGAGTTTCAATATCACCTGACCCAAACTCTGCCCATAGTGACAACTTTTACAGCATCTGAAGACTGTCATCGTTGTGAACATGGTTTCTTATTCAGATAACAGGAAAACTTCTCGTAGGATTTGAATCTACGAACTGCTCTCACCACCATACCTTGGAGTATTTACCAAGATATGTAAACTGATCCCAGCGCGAATTGTATTTCATCCCACATAAAGAAACATACGACTGCATATCGCTACGGGAATGCACCCATTCCACCCCCTTCCCCCCTGAGTCTAGAGTTATTCCATTAATTAAAGCTTGGCCGCGACACCCTCCCCCCCGGCACCCTACACCCCCGCAAAAACAAAGCAAGCAATAAAGAGGACAGGGCTGTCGTTAAATATAGGAATGTGCACTTATGAAAAGAGTTTCCGAGCTAACTTCTAAGTAGATATACGGCATGAAAGTTTTCGATGATATGTCGTTAAACTTGTAGGTGTGCCTCCCATGGAGTGTTTAACCCATTTTGAGGAAACGGAGGTTCTAAGTCGTAAAATGCATGACATGAGGTAATCCTTAAAAGATCTGGGACCTCTGAGACGCATGACAAACTTGTAGTTGGTATAATCTCACAAAAATCTGAAATATTATTCTGGGTATGGGGATTATCTTTGTCTTAGGTTGATGGGCTATATCTTTTAAAATTTTCGTAAACTTAGATAAAATTGTTTGACTTAAAGACTTGTACGAAATAACAAATTTCTAATTTTATAATCAAATACTGTGTATACTATAAATAACGGACAAATCCTTGTCGAAATCACAATAGTGCGATGTGAACCGTAAAATCCGTTCGAGGATCCACTCTATAGTTTCCCAGAGTCTCGATAAAATACAACCTATTTGAAAATAGAAAGATAGGATTCTTGCAGTGAATCCGTGATGAGGAAATTAATATAGATATAAAAGATAAATAAGATTAATCTAGAATTCTAGAGAATACATGAATCTGCCCCTTGTGTAAATAAAGGACTGTACCCATATCAAGACAAAACTGATGGCTGTAAACTCAGCAGCTACTTTCTTCTTCCTGGATCATCATAAGAGTTATACGTTTAATACATACATAGCGTCACCTCAATGAATATGTATTCCAGATCGCAGCCCTGGAGCGCGAGGGGGGGCGGCGCGCGGGGGGTCGCACGCTGTTAGAATAAAACATTATTCATAAATAGGATATTACGCCAGGTGCCTGGGCAGCCTCCTCCGGGCGGCCTTCCCCTCCCCCGCCACCCCCCGCCCAGTCTGCAACCCCCCGGACACAATGCAGCGGGGATGTGTGCTTTATTGTAATAACGCCATTTCTGGTTAAATTTTAAGAGTTAAATAGGTTTTGATTGAGAACCCGGCGGGGAATTGGGGAATTCGTTCCTAACTAAAGCAGTGATCAGACTTATGATGAAAATGCTCCAGTTTTGAATTTTACTTGTGCCTCGTGTGTTTGTAGATAATTTGACTTTTGTATAATAAATTTAAATAACTTTAATGGACTTTATTCAATTTTAACTTGAATGGACTTTAATCAAGTGAAGTAATATATCGTGAAGATATTTGAATTCCTGGTTATGGAAAAGGAAAACCTTTCGATTAAGTCCAGAAGGCATTGCGATATGATAGAGAGGCTCACGTTATCAGCAAAGAGAGGTTTGACATACATTTTCGAAATACTTAACCTTTAACCGTGTCAAATCTCAAACTTACTACCCTCAAATTCTACCTACTACCCTCAATCGTTTTCAGACTTTGAAAAATCACATAAAGCACCAACAATTTAAAAGCGCCCATTGTCGCCATTCCCAGGTATAAATCAGCGTAGTTACGGCGCGACACGTTTTCGTGTACCTAACATTATTATGATTTAGCACGGTTGCAACTGCAGACTACCCCGCCCCCACCCCCTTGGCTGGGGGGAGGGGGTGCGCGAGTTGCCAGTAATAAAGCCCGGCCATATTTCACACTTAGCGCGTAATGAGCGGGCGCCCAAATAATTGGATCACGTACATAACTCATTATTACCTACACTTCGGGCTGCGAATGTATCATTACCGCCCGCCTCGGCACAATAAGTTTCGCTTATAAATGCGCGGAAATGATAACTTGCGCTGCCCATTGTGATGGGGATCAGGAAGTCGCGATCACTTGTGTGAAGGACACAGGTACACTTTCTGATCTCTATAAGTTTAACAAAGAATAAGAAATATTTTTTAAAATTTAAACGTACCTATGTATTTTCCATGGTTAAAATACTTATAGATCTCAAAATTACCTGTTAAAAAGTTTATTCAAGTCCAACAAGGCCAATAATAAACTGCATACTAACTTCGATGACAAAACTGCCCACCCAATTAAAAGGGCCAATTAGCATCATTCACAACTAATACTTACATCAGAATAAATAAGTAACACAGTCCACACGGTCGGCTTAACAAAAACTCGCAGTCCGCTGGCAATTACAGCAGCAACTAGTTTTTAGACCGCGAGAACTTTCTACCATCTCCATATTCATTACAAAGAAAGGGTGAAATTAACCGCGTGAATATGCGCGCTAAATGTTAAAGTTGAATAACACTGCGTGTGCGCTTGCTGCGGCTACACGACGACGATTTGTAGATAATGCTTATATTAAACTTGCAAGATTTTTTGTTTTTCAGGACGATTCGGCAAAGAATTACATAGGCCGTGATCTGGTCACCGCATGGAAAAAGACTCTTTTAACGTACATATATAGTTTGATAGTCTAAATCTGTATCGGTGTTTGTGTGAATAATAAAATCTTTTCGAATAATTTCTCCAAAGAATCCACCAAATTACTAAATAAATTATTTTGTATTTATTCGTGTGTTTCGAGCCCTGAAACTTATTAGGGCAATCATAGTAATTTAATTGTTAAATGTACACAAACAAAAATGTTAACCAGTGCCGTTAACTGTAGTCCATACACTTTTTATTACAAGTCGTGTTCCCATATGTCATAGCATAGTTACAAGACCATGGACATCCATAATAAGCAATACCTAACCAGATAAACGGCCGATTTATTTGCATTATGTATGTATGCACATATTTGTCAACGATACTATTACAGCTAGATTACTCTTTAATATTTCCATTTCATATTAGTACATGAATGAGACATTGTAAGTTTAATTTGAAAGCTCAATTCGCGTCCAATTCTTCTATTTTGTAGATCAACCTGTGTTATGTACGTCCCTTTTACATCGACCACCACCTGCTGGCTGTTTCCAGTGTAAACATTATGATATAGTTTAGCTATATTGTACTCCATAATAAAGTTTGATCCCCTTGATATGTTCTTTCAAAATAACCAAGTTTGGTGAGCGGCCGCGAAAATTGAAAATGACGCCAACTTTACCCAAATCCCTTTGTACACTAGTTGATAATTTAGCTATTGTAGAAATTATTTTATGTGGCCTTAAAAGTCGTTGACCTCTATTACAACTATATCCTAATTTTTACACACTTTCTAAGTGTATTAAAATTATCGTTAAATGAATTTCACACGATAATCGTGGTACCTAACTGATAATTTTATTTAGAAAGTGTCGTTAGTAAAATTAGGACGCACTTGTCTAGGGGTCAATTAACTTTAAGGCTACGTTGGTAAATGATTTCTACTTTAGCTTCTATTTTACTTAGCGTGTGTAATGAAGAATTCAAATAGTAAAACTACTCCACCATCATTGTCAATAAGTCGTTGCGTGCCCACGTAGTGGACCGACAAGAACAATAGGTAGCTTTTAAATAGAAAGATTTCATTAAGATTCATTTTTGGTTTTGGGTGTGTTGTGCTTGATTCTGTGCAAATTATATACTAGTGAACAATGCCATTATAGCCTTCTTATAGGATCGAGTTATGTCAGATGAGTAACAGTGTTACACACTCGAGAAGGAGACCACACAAACTCAGCGGTCCGTTGAGTGTTGTATATTTATCCATTTAATCAGTAGTACTAGTAACAAACCCTTTATTCTATAAATAGTGCATGTGCAGTGCATTTGTGCATGTACGAACTGACGCGCACTCGTCGTGCCCTATTGAGCAGATAACGGTGAAAGTCCACTGTACTGCGCCCTTTGCAACACCAATTATGTTTACGTTGTTATATTTACATTATTCGCTATTTACACATCACAAGAATTACCTACCTTTTGTCCGCAATTTCGCTCGATTTCGGTAGCAATATTTGTTTTAGAATAAAAAGTATCTGCTTTTTTACCTATTTTTATAAAATTGGACCTGTTTAGAATAAAACTAGGGTTCATTGGTTGCGCCAATTAGATAGAGACATTTGACTGGATCCAAGGCACCCATTCAGCAATATTTTTTATAAAAATAGCTATCTTACACTAAAAATGTCCCTCATCATAGTCTATAGTTAAATCTGCTGCACACTAGCCGACCGTTCACTGTGATACGACTGCTCTCACCCAGATAACAGACGTAGGTATCATCTTTCAGATGCCTTGCTTGAACAAAAACCCTGGCACTTCTTTTTATAACCCTTTTGGAACAAGGAGAGAAACTTGGTTGTGGTCGTGCATGTTCTAACATACGAGGTCGCAAGTGAATCTCGAGCTCTCTGGAATTTTCGTGTACAATAAAGTAGTGATAAAGTCAGTTCCCGTTTTATAATTTAGCCCTCTTTATATTATTACGGCGTGTATCAGTGTAATTAATTTAGCGATGCCGGCCTTGCGGTTAGGGTGACCATGGCCTCATTTTAAATTTTCGGAATGAGGGATTTTCCGAGACCCAAATAAAAAAAAAATAGTTCCAGATGAATTCATAGGTAGCGCTTAGTAAAAGACGAGACTATTCAAAAAGCAAAAATGCACGGTACTGGCATTAAAAACAAATAAACCTAATAAAAAAAAACTTCTAAAAAGTATCAATATTGTGATTTGTGCAACTGTCAAACTGTTATGATTTTTTTCTGCCTCTGGCTGACAATAAAAAGCGCACGATATAGGTACAGCTATTATTAAGATTCGGCTAAAATAATAAAACGCCATCTGCTGAGACTTTTTATACTGATTTTTTTTCTTAATTTGTCTGCCAGAAAAATCACTCATTCCCGAAATGTACAAAAAGAAACTCAACATATTAATCGTAGGTAGTGTGGTGACAGACATCTTAACTTTAGCTTTTTTTATGGGTTATTTCATAAATGAGTCCCTATTGAGTAGGTAAACTTCGTTAAATTCTCACGAAAAATATCCTCAATAAGAGTTTTTTTTTTTTCAATTCAATTCATTTATTGCGTTTCATATCATACATTCAGTTATAACTACTAGTACAGTAACTGGTTGGAGTAGGTACAATATGAACCCTGTCGGGTATTAGCAAATGTAGAAAGATGGAACGGCAGGCGGATTTATAATAAGAAATTTGTGATTAGGTGTTAATTTAAATTGAGTATTACAATTTATAATGAAGTCAAATAGTTTTTCTTATAAATACACGTTTGTCGAGATCCATCAACTTTTAATCATAAGTACATTAATAAATTTTTAATCACTTGTATATATTACGCAATTATTATTTATAAAATATGAATATAAGTACTTGTATTTTTGAGGAGCTTCAGAAATGTGACAAAAGATAAAATATCCCTTCATCGTATTTTACTATAGAAGTCCAACTTTCCTGTCAGAAATATCCAGACTATTAGATAGTGTAGTAGTAGATTTAGGTAGTGTAGTGTGTATGTAAAGTAAGTCAAATACACCAACTGTAGCGTCGTTTGAAGCACACGTCCCATACTCACATCACAGATTGAGGGTAACCCTACCGCAGACCACTCTAATTGAAGCAGGAGTCAATAAGTCACGTGTATCGGAAATATAATCGCTGGTTATGGAAGATTTAGGTACTGCACAGTTTCGCGGCCCACACTGTTCATCTTAAGAAGTCAATGGATTCCCCTATTAATTTCCATGTACACTTGTTGAAAGTGGTATACATCCAATATCTTCCAGTAACGTATAGATTATGTGAGTGTGGATTAAAAAATTGTATCTATTACAAAAAAATAAATTTATTACATTATCGCCTAGTCAATCTCTTAGAATGAAAAGAGACACAATAAAATTTAATGAACATGTGGCCTTCTATTACAAATTGTAAATATCCTATATATAGGATCTCTAAAATGATTATTACTTAGTCCGCCAGTAAGCCTCCATAATGTAGCCCTGATATTGGCGGATCCCGACGTCTCTCCGATCCGATACGGCGGTCCGGTCACGACCTGCCACGTTAACAGCTCTGGATATAATACCTTAACAAGTGTAATGATTAATAAATATACCACGAGAGTATTGGTCACTAACTGTCTATGTTATGTATTGTGGTCTTGCTTCCTGTGTTGGTCTCGAGTTTGTTATGCCCACAGAACTCTGAATGGTAGTTAAGTTAACACTAATTAGGTACTAGCCGTTCGTCAAGTTCTAAAGTAATAGTGCATTATTTACATACATACATATTATCACGCCTTTTTCCTGTGGGGGTAAATAGAGACTAGCGATTTCCACTTGCTACGATCCTTACAGATCTTTCTTGCCACCTCTACACTCATCACTCTCTTCATACATGCTTTCCGTGGTGCTCCTAATATCTCCGTTTTTAAGGAGGTTCGCAATCTGGTCGAAGTGCATTTAATAACTTTGAAACTACCGAACCGATTTTGATTAATTATTTCAGACCTAATCGTCCATGAAAATGTACTCCGTTTTCTAGTGGTCAATATACTCCGCCGTCTGGGACTTGGATTGCATTTCCAACGAGAGCAAATAATTTATTTCAATTAATTGTAAAATGATAGACTTTACTACCATCATGCACTCCATTTCTTCCAATCAACAACAACAACACTGAAATGTGCAACATCGTGACGAGGTTGGATCCCTCGTGAAGCACACCCAGACGGACCAACAGGTAATGCAAGCAACACCTCCCGCAACTGGCCCTCATTACGAGTGTCAAGTGGAGCCGCATTAGAATCCTCCGAGGACGCTTCGTATTCAATTATGCGCACGCGCAAAAAGTGGTCGCGCATTTGAATGAGCCCGCCCGACTGGGTTGCCAGCTTTAACGGGAGATTTGCCTCGAATTCTTTTGAATTTTTTTTCTACTTTCATCGGGAGTTTTTCTTATCACATGATTTTGCCAGTTAACCATCAACAGACTCATCATTCTGATATAAAATGAAATCGAAACAAAATTGGAATGAGTTTTCATGACTATGATGAACAATGTTTGTGCAAAAACTTTTCATTGTAAACTAACAAAAATATTATTACTACTTTTTCCTTTCTTATTTCTTACTTCTCTTGTGAGGATATATCTTTGTTCACGTTATAACCATACTGAATTTGAGCATCTATTTCCCTTGAACGGCCACATCCCTTGAATAGATCCCTGAACGGCCATTTCGCTTGAACGATCAAATACTTGAAAGGCCACCTATTGGGCAAATTTTGATGCAAGTTGCACGTGTACGGGTTAGGTAAAACCTGGAGTTTTTACACATTGGCACATTTAATCATGCGCAGCCAGTAATTATTTCTTAAGATTTAATATATACTAGCCACGCCCCGGGGCTTCGCTCCCATGGGAATTTCGGGATAAAAAGTACCCTATGTGCTATTCCCGGTATTTGTCTACCCGTATACTAAATTTCATCAAAATCCGTACAGTAGATTTTGCGTGATTGAGTAATAAATATCCTCACAAACTCACAGACTCACAAACTTACATCCAAACTTTCGCATTTATAATATTATTAGGATATTAGGATACAAGATTTCCCTAAAAATATTCTGAATATAGCAACACAGAGCGGTCTGGTTGCGGCCCCCAATTTACAAATAAAACGCGGGAAGCGTCCGGCCGCCGCAAAAACTGCCCGCTCCTCTGTGCATATGAATGGACCGCTTTTTGCCGACCGCCATACTATGTCGCTTCAATCACGGGACGGAATGTGTAACGGCCAACATAAGGGAAATAATTCATGAGACTGCCTTGTTCTCATATTTTAATAAGTGCTGGACCAGGTTTATACATGATCTTAACAGGGCGAAGCTGTGATCAGTTCTCAGATTCGAATTGCGTTTTTCCAAAGTTTGAAGAGTTTTGTTAGCGTGTAATTATAAAAATTACGTAATTTTAATAGACCACCATTTCTTAGTACTCTACTATCAGGAAAGCGTCGCGCGTCGTGAGGAAATCACTTCCAATTTGCAAAATGGACAAGGTGTTGTGTATGTTTGGTCCACCATGTTGTGTATTGCAATAGACTTGCGTGTGTGCATCATAATAAGACTCTTTTCTATAAAGCCTGTTAAGAAACTCATTCATTTTCAACCGACTTCCCAAAAAAGGGGAGGTTATATGTTTCAATCTATGTATGTTTTTTTTATATATATTCGCCGATTTCTCCGCCTATAGTGGACTGATTCCCGAAATTATTGTTTTATTCGAAAGAGTTTATTCTTAAGTTGGTCCCATTTTAACCACGTCAGAAATGTATTGGGTAATTTTAAAGATACCTTACAAAATATAAAAATTCAAATATTGGATTATAGAGCAAAAGCCCGCGACAGCCTGCCCTTCCTTATTTTATGAAAACTCAAGATTCTCTATGCATGTCCCCAACACAGAAATAGCGATTAGCGACTATAAAAGTTGGATCATGATTGTTTAGGCAGATAATTTGTAGTAATATTTAAAGTGATAGCGCAATTTCCTTAAAGTAAAAGTTTTATTCCGAATAATATTAGAAATCATGCCATCCATTACCAAGCAATTGGTGCAGATACAAACCCCCGCCAGTCATTGTAACTTTACTTAATTATGTTATATGTTTGTCGTCGATGCCAAATTAAAAATTAAATAATCTAAATTAACATTAGAATCATGTATAATTAAAATGCCTAATATCCTTACTCCTGCACTTGGCACCGACTTCACCTCAATCAGTAGGTAGCATGCCAAAACATTTTTCTTTTTGATTAATCTGTCTATAAGTTATTTCATGATTTTAAGTTTTACAATGGAAGTCGGTTCAATATTTTTGGAAAATTTTTATCATTAGAGACTGCAGTGTAGTACAGCAAAACATTTTATCTTCTTACCGAGAGGAACTGGCTAGATTATTATTACTTTTTATCAATATGGAGCCTGCAGGTTTAGCCAAAGTTTCATTTGATTCGTAGCGATACGATATCTAAATTCGTAATCGTTTCTACTGATGACAAAAACAATTTTCTGCCGTCATCAAAGCGAAAGCGAACGTCAATTGTATGGAAGTAAGCGATAAAACAGTTAGGTACTCTATGGTTTCGCTTCGTTTTTTCTATGAACTTGTGATGACGATGGCGATCGACCACGTGATTTAGCGCGGCCTTATGTCATCCCATACATTTTAGCGTTTTCGAACTTCGTTTTCGTTTTCAAATTCTGACTTTTTCTAAAGTTCCAGGGCAACTGCCTGATCATATTGGACTAGTTTTGCTTAAATACGACAGAATCCTATCACCAACACTACGATTAAGTACACAGAAATTTAAACTGCTGATCATAAAGGCGTAAAGTTCTCCCAAAGTCAATGCCAAAGAACTCGTACATTAGCCCAAAAGGGCGACGTCTATTTCCAAATTGGTACTAGAGCTAAACCGCGGGTAGTTTGCCTAAACGCCAGACGATAAACATGAAGCGCTGGGCGGAGGCCAACGATGGCTAGTTTTGTTCATTCAGATTCTTTAATTTCAGATTTTTTAAACTTACTACCAAGTAGGCAAATAGCACACCCTATTGGTATATTTATCAAGTTTATAATACATGTGAAAAACGCACCTTTAATTTGCAAGAAATTTGTCTCAAAAAAGAAAAAAAAATGAACAAAATAAAAAAATATGTCATAAGTAAGCAACTTACAAAAATCCTACCAAAAATATTTTCTAAAATGTTTCTAAGATAAGAACATAATATGGCTCCCACCATCATAAAGTTATCAACTCTCATGTAGAGCCAATTATCTAATTCTCACACCCTAGCTTTACAAACTCTACCTTCCATTTCGTTAACGTCGCATGGGCATTTAAGGTGATTTTTTTTCACGTTTCATTACTTTTCGAAAATACATAAACCTGAGGGTCAGCCTCGATTCGCCAACGACATTGCTATCAATTTGAACATTACACGAACACGACGCACTGCTTCAAAGAAGTGAGATCTTATACGTGGTAACGAATATAAGTGACTTGCACCGTATACTTCTTCTATCTGTTAATTTATCGTCTTATTTTAATTGAGCGTCTCATCTCGGACCGCGCATTCAATGTAAATGCGTTTAAAAGTAATGGCCTTGTCGCCAATTGACTGGCGAATATTCTAAGAGCTGGTTTAAATTAAAAAAAAACGCAAGAGGCGAGTTCGTTACCCGCCAGCCTAGTTTTTGTGCGATTAAAAACGAGGGATGTCACGTCGGACTACGGACCGGTGGTAGGGACGCGCGTGAGGCTTTGTAACCAAGTGTGGAAAAGTCGACTCATTGTATGTACAAGACTCCGAGACGAGTCTTATTGAACAAATAATTGTAAGGTGGTACACTATTGACGTCTGATTAAATGATCATAGGTATTTTAATAATCTAGATATTCGTTATACCTAGTGCTTCTTTACTTTCACTACAATATTGGTTTTTTTAAAAGAAAGAACAACTCATGTTAGGAGTAATGTAATATATACAGTTTTCTCAAATTACTTTTACAAGATTTTTTCAGGCAAAGTGAAAACGAATAGCTAAACGTTTTATTTCCCAACCGTTTAGCATGGGTTACACCGGCCATGAGATGACTGTTATTATCGGATCATGCAACTAATGCGGATGTTCAAAAGTTTTTGCAGTATTTTTTTAAAATTTAGTATATAGGACCCACTGGTGTGCAAAATAATCGCTAGTCTCTGCCTACCCCCACGGGAAAAAGGCGTGATAATATGTATGTAAGGTGTGCAAAAGCCTTCTCTTTATTTATATTATTTAGAAATTTATTGGTTTTATTTTTTTTATCATTTGAAATTTTCTTTCATGGAGAGCTCAAGTTCGCAAGCGCATCACTATCCCAAGCGCGTCGCATTACCGACGCGTGCGTCCCGCACCGAGTCGTCGTAAATCGCCGACAAAAAGCGTCCGCACCGACTGTTTTTGCAGTTTCTTGTTATTCACATTCTTTAGTTTTTGCCGGACAAGCCTCCGACAAACGAGCCCTGGGTTTTTGCTCTGAAACAATGGTGGGTACCGAGATTGCGTAGGATTTGCATCTCCGTCCAATCGCAGCCTGGAGAAACGCCCCGCGCGCTACGCCCGCCGCCCGCGCATGTCATCTCATTCCGATTCCTAGACTTGCGAAGTTATGCGCATAGCAAATCCATTGCGCGTGGTTAGTGTTAACGTTTATTTGTTTTACGTAGAGCTAGTAATGTACTAGTAATTTAGGTAGAGAGTATCTTGTGAGAGCAATACTAAATCTGCTTAGCTGTTCATAGCCGTTCTTTCGACAGTCTAGCTCAGTATTTAATTAAGATTAGTTTTTCGATTTTTAGGTTTTTATTGAAAGAACTTATAAATTGTCACAAGTAATACACTATCGTCAAAGTCAAAGTCAATTATTTTTATTCATATTGGATTAAAAATAGCACTTATAAATCGTCACTTTCTTGTTTTTTTAGTTAGTTGACGTCATAAAATTACTTAAAGCTAAGTTTGCCACCGCCTCCAAAGCGCAAGTGGAAAAGAGGCGGCGCAACAAACTCCACTGCTGCATTTTCTCCAAAGACGTCACTTTACAACATATGTCTTACAATTAAATAACTGTATATGTGGACGAATATACATTGAATATATATATTAAATGTCATATTTATAAATTAATAAAAATTATAAATTAATAAAATGTCATTGAAAAAGTAAAAGTACACAATGTACCTAGAGAGTAATATGACAGTCTTAGGAGGTCACTGTACCAGGCTCGGGCCACGCATTTTTGTCATTTACATAATCATCCGTCGTATAATATGCCTTCTTACAAAGTGTCTCCTTAATATAATGTTTAAATTTCTTGTCAGGCATATCAAGGACAGATTTTGTCAAAATCAGCTCAGCGTGTGAGGTGCCTTTATGGCATTGCGTGACAAAACAAACATCTATTATTTCGCATTTATAATATAGGGAGGACATTTAGAGGTCTACATCGAAATATTGAAGAATTTTTATTTATAAAAAGGCGCTTTCTCTATCAAACACTAGTCAGATTGGATAAATTAAGTAAGTACATTTTTAACGTAAATATCCAGTTCCGCGAGGAATCGTTTTAGATAGAAAATTGCGCCATGAAGTGGAGTGGACCACGGCATATATATTCTTTCAGATTTCAGTGATTTTTTGTTACGTAGGTAGTTCTTGATTTTTACTTCGAACTTTTTTGTTAGAAATTTTAATCTGTGAGTTTATGTCTTATTATTCAATCACGCAAAATTTACTTGATGGATTTGGTAATCGGAAAGAGTAAAATCTGGAACAGAACATAAAATGCACACACTTTAAAATTACCACGGGAGTAAAGTCAGAAGGCGCACACCTAGTAAGCAAAACAAACAAACTCACTATTTCTATTTATATTCACAAAATTATGATAAACAAAAGTAAGATGATTCCGCCAATCTGTTGTCGCACAAGAACGACGCGATAAACGCGGCTCGGATTCGGCGAAAGTATGTGCATTCACAAACTAAAAGTTTGTGCTTCGAGGCATCTGCCTCTGCCTCGAACATAGAATTACGAATAAAGACAAAGAAAGAAGTGACATAAATGACGCGCGCTGGATCCGGAAGTAATAAGGAGCGTGCTTCAAATACAATCAACTTAATCGAATGTTCGTTCGAATTTGAATCAATTTACGCGATGGTGATAGGAAATTTCCCAAGTTCGATTCCTTATCACACCTCACGAGTTAGTTTACCAATATTATTCATGTACCTATGGAATTTTAAATAGATCCACAGTGAAGGAAAACATCGCGAGGACACCTACGCTCTAGTTGATAATTACTCAGCTACTTCCATGCTGGTCTGGGGAGGCGAACAAAAAACATAGAATGTGCCAGCTGCTTCTCTTCCCGCGCAGATTGTAAAAGTCAATCGAGGCAAGGGCCCCAATCTGGGGATTCCTCCACTCATAGGCGATGGGCTAGCAACCTGTCACTATATCTAGATCTCCATTCCATCAGAGAGCCCACTATTTAGCTTTTTTTTTATTTATTTTATTTATTTATTTATTTACATCTTACAATCTATCTTTACAGGCTAACCCAATGCGATAGTGTAGCTTACTAACATAAACCTTACAACCTAACTATAACATATTATCATTAAAGATACACGTGTGAATTCACTCAGGGTACAATTAAATATGTCGATCTGGTTAGACACAACGTTAAGTGTGCGCAGCGCGCGCGTCGAGTGGAAGCTTCCCGCAGCAGCTTTGTTCGTGCCTGGGGGACCGGCAGCAGCGGCGGCCGGCGCCACAGCCACACGTATCTATTTGGCACACACAAACATAACTGACACAATATGTCCGAATGACTTATTTGTCCCCTTAGAATTTTTAAATACTAAGTGCAGAACAAGTGCCAGACTCCTTCTCACTTTCAGTTCATTATATCCAACCATATCTAAAACAAATAAGGTTGGATACATGAGGGGAGTAAAATGGATAGACTCCATATAGCGTTTCAAAAGATACAGATACCTTGCAAACTTGTTCTGCACTTTTTCTAGCATTGAGACTATATTTAGCCCTTCATGTGGGTCCCAGATGACAGAGGCTGCTTCAAGTTGGCTACGGACCAGAGCATTGTACAACGATACAATTTGCATGGATGCTTGTGAAACTCTTTAACAGTACGGAGTACAAACCCTAGAGTCCTGAACGCTTTTTTACACATTTGAGTAATATGCGCAGTAAACGACATGTTCGAGCTAAGCACGACGCCTAGGTCCCTTACTTCAGGTGAAACTTTATCTACAACTACTCCATCAATATGGTAGTCGTACTGAATTGGAGAGTTCGCGCTCGTGAGAAAGTAATTAATACGCACTTCGAGGTGTTAAACTCCTAATAGAAAGTTTTCACGACTCCAGTCTACCACTCCTGTCAATGTCTCGCTGAAGCTTTTTGACAATCATCTGGACTTCAGGTAATCGTCATCGACAACTTAAGGTCATCGGCGAACAGCAAGCACTTTGCGTCCCTCACCACTTCCGCCAGGTCATTTATTATAAGGACGAACCGTAAAGGACCAATAGTACTTCCCTGACTTACTCCTGATCCTGTGAAATATGACCTAGACGTGTGCCCCGCATACTCCACGTATTGTTTCCTGTCACTAAGACTAACTAGCAAAAAACTTTTAGCAACCGGCGGAGTGAAGCCAAATCGTGCTAATTTCACCAATAACTTATCGTTTGTCGACTAAGTCAAAAGCTTTTTTATAGTCAAAATAAGCCGTATCTACTTGTCCCCCGCGGTCCCACTATCGGAATCTACGCTAGTCACATGACTTAACAGGTTAGTGGCAGTACTTCTCTAGCTGGTCTAAAGCCGTGTTGTGCGTCAGACAGATGGGCACTCACTTGTAAAGATATTCTTTCATTTACAGCGGACTCGAATACTTTAGCCGGTGTTGATAGTACTGCCTACTGGCCTGTGACCCTCAATCTCATTTCCGTTTCTTATCTTTCGGTATAGGAACTACCCTGGTAGTTTCTCCACATGTCCGGGAATATGGGCTGGATTTCAAACTCTCTCATTGAAGATGTGTAAAAAGAGGCCTAGCCAGCATCAATATTCTACAATCCCTAAAGACGTATGGTGGGATACCGTCTGGTCCCGCAGATTTCTTGGGCTTAAGCTGTTGCAGTGCACGCAGGACGTCACTTAATTCTAACTCGTCAATTCTTGGACCCGACATGCCCCATTTTTCTCCGTTTGCCTCGTACATAGCGTTGTTTATGTCCAAGGTGGCTTTTTTGGGTTGTACACAGATTCAAAATAGATCATGCAAATTCTTTTGCGCATTGCTCATTTGTTAATACTGCATTATTTTTAGTAATCTTTCGTACATTCCTACTGCCCTTCTTAGAGTTAACAAAATTCCAAAACGACTTTGGATCTTCTGTCAACTGGACTCTTGAACGCGTTGCTGGTATTGTTTATACGCGAGCATTATTAATTGTTTAACTTTCGTCCTACATTCAGCAAACTTATTATAGATCAACAAGTTGATTTACTTGTTTTGTACAGCTTATGAAGATATGCTTTTTCTTTCAAACTATTAATAATTTCGCCGTCATACCATTCGGGATACTTTGAAGGTATGCATTTTTTCCTTTTTTTGGTACACATGTGTGTTAATAATAGTGTTTAAAGTTTCATAAAAATAATCTAACCCTTTCTCCAAATCAAAATCATATAATTGTGACCAATCTACACCTGCAATCCAAAGAGTATAATGATTTGAAATCGGCTTTGTGCAAAAATTCCAACCTAGACTAGTATGTGTGTCGTCATCAATTACATGTGTGTGCATCTGTGTAGGTATTATGACCGTGACAAACAACGAACCTCCAGCGGTGGGTGCTGCGCATCCACTGACACCAACGGTGTGGTTTCTGCTTCACACACACTCACATTTTCAATTACCGCGAACTTTGTCAACACAAGATCCAACACACGATCTTTACAATTTGCGTATTTCCGTTCCACTGAGTGAATCCACGATGTATGTCATAAAATATTCATATAGTAATCATTTATATTCGCCGGACAAGAATACATATTAAAATCCCTATCACTCAAAAATATTCTTATGTTCGTCACGTTAATATTTTTTCAAATTATTTTAAATAGTAACAAATATTCACTTTCACAACTACCGGGCGGGATATAAACCACGCACAATAAAAAATAAAAGTCTATTACGTAGGTAAACATTCGCGGAGACTAACTCGAACACATGATTGCCAATGTTTATATCAATAGGCACAGGAACTTGACGCAACTCGTAGCGCGGTGTGGCCACGAGAAGCGCGCCACCTAGTTTCCGACCGTCCTTGCGATCACATCTTTATTATCGTGTATCCGGGTGGTATTAATTCGGCATCCGTGGATGGAGTCGTTGCAGCTAGGGTCTCTGGTGATGGCAAACAAGTCACCGCCTTTGAAGATATTACACCAGTGTAAAAGTCTTCTAACTTGGTTCTTAGCCCTCTGACGTTTTGATAATAAACATCAATAGGATTATTACGACAGCTTGCGCTGGTTTGGGTGGGCGACGAAACCACACCCATTCACAGTACTCAATGTTAACTGCCCAGTTTCAGCTTCACATTACAATACCCACTATAGGACAGGCGTGTAAAACACAGCTCTGCCACCGGTGGACTCAAATCGCACAGCCAGCTCAGTGGTGCGTTATGTAGGAGACTCCGGAGTGGGTCGGTGGGTTCTTGTCGCTCTGTGGAATGTTACATTTGAAGAAAGAGACCAGGTGTATGTTGTGTTTCAATTCTAACCAAGGGGCGCCACCAACCATTAGTTGGAATCAATTAAACAAGTTAATTGTTTATATATCAAGTTAAATATATTACAGGAAAATATACATATTTGGTAAGATCACTTTTTAGTAGTTAAATATCCTTATTCATTATTACTAATTCTTCTATATATCTATATATAGAATGTTTTAACAAATCCTTTTCTTTTCTTACATGTTTCTTAAAACAAACTAGTTAAGACTAAAGTCTAATTATCATAACCTATGATAACACATGACATAGAAAGATGTCCTTATTCTTAAAGTTGGTTATGAGACCTACTATCTTAACAAAGGTTGAGAGGCGTCTCTCTCTATGTGATAAAACTAGGGAACAAATCATATTAGGCAAAGTCGCTGCCTTAAAAATAAATTCTAAAGTTTAAGTTCTAATTATAAAATGGATGTTACTTGGTAAATCCCATTCAGGTCTCCTTTTCCTTTTCTTCCAATAAAGCTGTATCACCCTCGTCACTCCCAGTAATGTTAGGAACAGCTGGGGGTCCTGGATTGTTGATTTGGAGACACCTTGGCCATGCGTGATCTAGTATCATGCATGGTGGTCGGCAATCCTCTTTGCTTTATAGGAAGTGTTATTGTTTTTCTGGGATAAATAGGGGTTATTTATCCAGAGAAGGTGATTACTCCTTAGGGTCAGGGTCATTGGTAACCAGTATGTACAACGAAAAGAAAGAAAAATATAAATGGGAACTCATTCTGAAGTAGTCATGTCACGACATCGAATTACGGAGTCCAAGCCTCCGAGGGAAAAATAGATTTAAACGAGTAAACGTTAACAAAAGTATAACACGTGGAACGTGGAATATTGAAAAATAAAGCGCGTAAACTAACAACTTAAAACCTAAGCTTAGCAGCGCGGCGTCTTCTGAAACAAAAGAGAATGCCATTAACATCGTGTCTACAATATTCATAGGGAAAGCCAGTAGTGCAGAACACCAGAGAGATGAACTTCACATGACCGCTGCATCTTATCCTCCGCTTATGGAGGTTCTGTAGATTGCGAAGGCGTGGAGCCCTGCGGCGCGTGTTCCATCCGGACGCGAAATCCAAGAAAGATCATCTTGGTCGAGGCCCTAGTTTCGCTTGTACTTCCACCTCAGCCTAGCGTTGACACGAAATCAGAGACAACATAGATTTCGATCAGAGACAAAACCATAGAAATGTGGCATTCATCTCAGGAAGAAAAATATATAGTTAATCTAATAAAATCCTTGTTTAAATTATTATTCTATAAATTTTGACCAATTACCCATATTATTTACAAATATAAGTAAATAAAAAACATTCTAGCAACACGTCCGTCAGCTCTATACAACTTGTAGCAGGGTCCATTTCCAAACGTCCACGTCAGACGTCACTGTCAAACACCCAAAGGTGACAAGTAGACTTTACGTAAACAAACAGACCGGTGTGTTTGTAAGGACGATTAATTAACACTAAAAAGCGTTAAAATAATAGTTAAACAAACAATTATGTGTAATGAATGTGCGAATCAACAGACGTAAGTGCAGTATATGTGAAATTTAACACGGTTGCGTATAATACACGCAACATACCCCCTTGGCAAGAGCGAAGAAGGGGTGAGGTACGAGGCACTACTCGCGAAACAAAAACAAAAATACTCCGAGACAAGGTCGACCAACGAATGACAACGACCCCATCGGCAAACAATTCTATTCTAATATCTTAATGGATATAAAAGCATGCAAAATTAAACAATGAGCAACAGAGTTACCAATGACATCTGAGTCTCAGTGGAATTCTATTATATAACTAATGTAGTTTACAATTAAACGTATGTATCTTAGCCTATTCTGTTTTCTTTTCTTTATTCCCCTCTTCAGCCCTATGACCTAAATCTTGGGATCAGCTTAATGCCACTGGAGAGGAGATACAAGGATATTCATCCTTCCTACCTACTATGATTCTTCAGTGTTCAATGACCTATAAAAGGTGTCATTTATGTGTATGTGAGTGCACTTCACAGTGACAACTCTTCTTATATTCTAGCGTGTGAGTGTATCCTAAAATAACAACTCTTCTTAGATTCTGTGAGTGTACTATAAACAGTAACAACTCATGGTGGCACTTACAGTACCTTCTGCAGTTGCAGAAAATTCTCTTTTTCTTACAGCTTGTGTGACACATAACTGTTAATGGAAATACATAACGTGAGAAACGTTTATAACTCATTCGAGTGTTGAAAGGAAATTATCCTAAACTAAATCTTAACTAATTGTAGGACAGAATACAAAATGACAGCGAGTGCTTTATCTTCTTTCTCAATTACTTACATAAAATAAATATAGCCAAAACGATATGATCTACCTGCGGGTTAAACAAAAATTTAGTTCACAGACTCACTACCTTTCACATTCCCTTTCAGGCTTATCTATCATACCATAGTCTAACATTCATCGTTTCACTCACCCTCTCTCACCCTATCACACTCGGTTCTCACTTTTTATTCTATGCCTACCGTATAGCTAGGTACTTATGAACTATGTTTAGGAACTGACATGTATAATGTCTTTTATGTGTGTTAGACCTATCTTTTTACCATTTATGGCACGTAAGCGATAAGTAAGATCACCTACTTTCTCCTCTACCACACATTTAATGTTCCTAGGGGCTAACTTACTAGCAAAGTTATCACTTGCCTTGGATAAGACGTAGTCCCTTTTCCAAACTACTTGGCCTACCTTAAGACCTAGATTTCTTTTTTTCTTTTGTCATAAGACTTCTTGCCTTTCGCATAGGCGTTTCTTAAGTGTTCTTTAACTTTAAGGAAAATAGTTTGCAGCTCTTTCAAAGAGTCAGCATATTCTTTACGTTCTGGAAATATCAGTTCTTGTTAATTCTTAACTCTTCTAGTTTTTCTAAGAAAGCGTGCAAATTTAATTTGCTATCTCTACCTGAGAACTTAACATTCACTTTGAGACATTACGAGATGGATCAATGGTAACCTGCAGCTCACCTGACCGTATTGCCGATGCAGCCGCTATCACCGCTGGTGAAGAAGTAGAGGGGTTGCTAACAACCGGAGGACTGACTGGAGTCACACCGCTGGATGTACTACTATGCAAATCATTGAAGCAAAATCCCACTTCACCTGTAATATCAACATTCAAAAGTTTAAATGCGTTCTCAAATTCTTGTTTTAAGAGGGAAATTCTTCCTAAAATAGACTCATCTTCTGAGACTAAACGACATACCCTATGCTGTATATGGGTTAATCGTGAAATAATTCTATCATGACCCGTAGGTGTCAATGATTCTGAAGAAATAAGTTGGACGATGTCACTAATCTTATTCTCACAAATTTCTAATTCTGATTCTATTTCTAATGTAGCAGGATCAATTGTCACTGCTAGACGATTCGATTTAGTCAACGAGGCAAGCTTGGCTCGCATCTCATCAACTGTTCTTATATTCTTGTGTCCTCGGATGAGAAGTTCATATCTCAGCTCATCGCTGAGGAGATGATAAAAGTTCATCCTTAATCGAAGCCATTTCTAAAGGATTATATTTAAATCAATTCTGAAATATAGATAACAACAACACTAACCTCAAACTTCAAAATACCAAGCGATGAAGTTGGCAGAAGAACTGATGTCACATCACTCGGCCACACGTTGGGTACGCCAAAACTATTACCCACTATAGGACAGGCGTGTAAAACACGGCCTGCCACCGGTGGACAACCGCACAGCCAGCTCAGTGGTGCGTTATGTAGGAGACTCCGGAGTGGGTCGGTGGGTTCTTGTCGCTCTGTGGAATGTTACATTTGAAGAAAGAGACCAGGTGTATGTTGTGTTTCAATTCTAACCAAGGGCGCCACCAACTATTAGTTGGAATCAATTAAACAAGTTAATTGTTTATATATCAAGTTAAATATATTACAGGAAAATATACATATTTGGTAAGCTCACTTTTTAGTAGTTAAATATCCTTATTCCTTATTACTAATTCTTTCTATAGGAATGTTTTAACAAATCCTTTCTTTTCTTACATGTTTCTTAAAACAAACTAGTTAAGACTAAAGTCTAATTATCATAACCTATGATAACACATGACATAGAAAGATGTCCTTATTCTTAAAGTTGGTTATGAGACCTACCTCTTAACAAAGGTTGAGAGCGTCCTCTCTATGTGATAAAACTAGGAACAAATCATATTAGGCAAAGTCGCTGCCTTAAAATAAATTCTAAAGTTTAAGTTCTAATTATAAAATGGATGTTACTTGGTAAATCCCATTCAGGTCCTTTCCTTTTCTTCCAATAAACTGTATCACCTCGTCACTCCCAGTAATGTAGGAACAGCTGGGGGTCCTGGATTGTTGATTTGGAGACACCTGGCCATGTGGTCTTGTATCACATGGTGGTCGGCAATCCTCTTTGCTTATAGGAAGTGTTATTGTTTTTCTGGGATAAATAGGGGTTATTTATCCAGAGAAGGTGATTACCCTTAGGGTCAGGGTCATTGTAACCAGTATGTACAACGAAAAGAAAGAAAAATATAAATGGGAACTCATTCTGAAGTAGTCATGTCACGACATCGAATTACGGGTCCAAGCCCGAGGGAAAAATAGTTTAAACGAGTAAACTAACAAAGTATAACACGTGGAACGTGGAATATTGAAAAATAAAGCGTAAACTAACAACTTAAAACCTAAGCTTAGCAGCGGCGTCTTCTGAAACAAAAGAGAATGCCATTAACATCGTGTCTACAATATTCATAGGAAAGCCAGCAGAACACCAGAGAGATGAACTCACATGACCGCTGCATCTTATCCTCCGCTTATGGAGGTTCTAGATTGCGAGGCGTGGAGCCCTGCGGCGTGTTCCATCCGACGCGAAATCCAAGAAAGATCATCTTGGTCGAGGCCTATTTCCTTTACCACCTCAGCCTAGCGTTGACACGAAATCAGAGACAACATAGATTTCGATCTGAGACAAAACCATAGAAATGTGGCATTCAACTCGAAGAAAAAATATAGTTAATCTAATAAAATCCTTGTTTAAATTATTATTCTATAAATTTTGACCAATTACCTATATTATTTACAAATATAAGTAAATAAAAAACATTCTAGCAACACGTCCGTCAGCTCTATACAACTTGTAGCAGGGTCCATTTCCAAACGTCAACGTCAGACGTCACTGTCAAACATCCAAGGTGACAAGTAGACTTTACGTAAACAAACAGACCGGTGTGTTTGTAAGGACGATTAATTAACACTAAAAAGCGTTAAAATAATAGTTAAACAAACAATTATGTGTAATGAATGAATCGAATCAACAGACGTAAGTGCAGTATATGTGAAATCCAACACGGTTGCGTATTATACACGAAACAAACATAGTTTTCCGTACATACTTTCTGGCACACTCTATAATAAACGATGAGTAGTCTCTTTTAGTTTTTATGTTTGGCTAAACGTAAAGTCTTATGCTAAGCTAAACGTGCTTTCGAGTCTCCACGACTCTTGACTCTGTCTACCCCGTATGGGAGGGATGGACAGACGGCAATGATTCTATGTATGTATGTATGTGTGTGAAATGGAGAAGGCAATGGCAGAACACTCCATTAATATTACCAAGAAAGTCGTTGCGTGTGTTTCATTCCACACATTTATTTGACACACATAGCCAAGACCCTCAATGCCATTACGATCTGTACGAGAAAAGGAGTACATACGTTCACATGTTTTTTAAAGGCGAACGTCACAGCCACAGACATAAATAAAATATATAGTCGATAGCATTTCTAGTTGTCATATAATTTCGATTTCTGCCGTTGCTTCGAGGCATAGATGATCCTGAAGCTCGAGCTTTAATGTGGTAGAAGGGTATGTTAACACGAACGGGATGGGAAACAGATGGACCGGCGAGGGCAGTAAGGGTGGGGTAAAAGTCGTAAATGCAAGTTCAACTGGAAAAGATTCAGCAAGTTAACTTTTAACTAAACATTTTTTTATGTTAAATTTGAAGCGGCGAAATACTAATGAGTAGGTTTTATTTTTGGCTGCTAAGAAGAACTGTCTCTCTGCTTATTTAATCTAAATGGTGTGCTAGTCATCAGGTCCACTCAATAGTATAAATAATATTGTGATCAAGGAAAACATTAAACCGAGGCCGTGGGCAAAAGTTTTATTATAAAAAAAGTCTTATCTGATTTCTCAACACGTGGCCGCTTCGCATAATTTTATATAATTGAAAGGGAGAAGCAAATTGCGGCATGAAATGCGGTGGCATCTCTAGAAAATGCAGAAATGATCCGGAGACAATCGCCGCGGAGGCCAAAATGGCATTATAATGATTTTGCCTATTACTCGTGTGCCCCAGAGGAGATGTGTGTGAAGACAAAGATTTTTGACATGCTAGCAATTATGTTTTCTGCATTTAATGCAGATAGTATTTGGTTAACTCACATTTATTACTACATTTATTTATTAATTAAAGATTAACCTATCATTACAGAAAACAAAATATTACATTTTAGTCAACGTAAACAAAAAGTCTCGATTTACAATTGATAAAGTTGTTTCCAGTTTGATAAGTCATCACCTTACTTTTAAGGAAATATTGGGTCCACTTGATCTAAACTTAATGTTGAATCATAATTATTGGTTGACGATCCTGCGGGTTTTTTAAAGGTCCCGCATATTAGTAAGTTAGTCTTACATTTTCCATCTGGCTGCTCGCTGAGATATAATAATAGGTAAAAAAACTGCTTTGTGAAAAGGTACATCTATAATATACATATCCTGTTTGCATACAAATTGATTTAAGTAATTCTATATATTTCGTCAGCATTCTTGTGTTGGATGACGATCTTCAAAATTTGGAAAAATCTAACGAAGTCGTCGTATTACAAAAGAAGCGCATCAAACAACAATCTGACATCTCGCTTGGGCTCTACGCTACTAGTTACTGTGAGGTGGTGTCGCGGGAGGAGAAACATAGCGTGTGCTGCTCGTTTCTGAAGTTTCACAGACGCGTGGCGGCGGACGTTTTGTTTGTATGAGGCTTTCCAATCTGCCGGCCGGGGTGGTCCTTAGTGGCTGCTTACAGAATTTCTATTTTGTCACAAACAATGCCCTGAGAAAATGGCAATGAAAAACTGTTATCCTCCTCGTACTCCTCTTTGGTTCAAGCTGAGCCATCGTAGTGGGGGCAAGCAACCGTAGAGCAGCACTCAGCTTCTTTTGCAATTTTGGGATAAACGCCGACTGTTTATTTGTTATATTCTAACCGTGTAAGAAAGAGTGAAGAAAAAGCATTATTGTAATCAATACCACTTCAGATATATTAATGAACTAGCTGTCGCCCGCGGCTTCGCTTGCGTTATCCTTTCTTAACGGATGCCTACGTCATAACATTTACCTGCATGCCAAAGTTTCAGCCTGATCCCGTCCAGTGGTTTGGGCTGGGCATTGATAGATCACTATGTCAGTCAGTCAGTCAAGCAGTCATTCATTCATCCTATCATTTTAAACAAATGAAGAATTCTAACACACTAATATACTTAATAGAACACACTTGATATAAGAAGAAGAGGAAGACACTGAGCACAGGCCGCTTTCAAATGATCTTTGTGGATGTCTTTGGAGAGACCTATGTCCAAAGCAGTACTTCTGCGGCACGAGATGATATGGTTCCATGCTTGCCTATATAGAATGTATTCTGAAAGTCGCCATGGACCGAGAAGTCGGTCGGTCATCATCACTCACATTGAATGCACTAATTGTTTTTTTAAACAATTATGAAGTTCTTCGAAATACATAGAAGACACCTCACATCACTATTTCAGAATTTCTTAAAGTTCAAAACTTGTGGTATTTATAACTGTCTCCTTTTAAGTTCAAGCCAACTTAAGGAGTAAGTTCTTGAAATTTATAGAGACATAATATAATATAAACCCATCAACGCAATCTAATGGGAGTACCATCGTAATGTAAAATGACAGAGTTCCCATACTCTCGTTTTTAATTTGTCGACCGTGTGTGATCTACTGCTAGACACAGATTAAAGATATTACAGAGAAGTTGATTTATTATCTTATTCATGTATACACGCTAGCCTTGCTTTTTCTTTCAGCCTTATTCCATCTTAACCTTCGGACTGATCGTTATTATGTTTTTTAGCCTTTAGGGAAAAATATCTCTGAGCGTTTATTTTTATCGGGCTATTCGCACTTTCCGATAATTTACATCCTGCCGTAACTTTATGATTCCACTTGTCCCTACCAGCTGTCCTCCTACTGTATCGCACAAAAAAAAACTTTTATAAATGTATGGCGGAATCACTGTATTCACAATAATATGGTATGTGAGTATTCAATTTGAGATTTAGGCAAAAAAACACCTATATTTAAAGACTTTGACATTCTAGGAATTTGACATTTCCTGTCTTTGACATAACGCTGATACGAAAAAGTCGGCCCGCGGGCCGCGGGTGAGGTGACTGAAGGGGAAACAATAACGCGGGCAGGATACAATTTTTGTATCGGTTTTCGACACCGACCGAGCGTTCCCTTTCAAAAGTGTGTTATACTCGTAACTAACACTGGTCCGTGGTACGACCGTGGATCTTATAAAACAATGGTCCATTTCTGTGCCCTAATCATTTCGTATACGGGTGTTGTGAATCGTCGCGCGTGTTCTTACGCTTCTTTACTATTATTCATACTTATTCCAATAATGGGCTGTGAAACAATAACGCACGCAGTGGCATAAATCATTCGAACATTATAGAAAAATAGAAAAACAACCAGCTATATTGCTTGTCTTGCATGCCGTGGAGTCTATATAGCTGTCTTCATTTATGTCGACGATGGGTACTTATTTTTTATGTTAGATCTCAAGTTACCAAGTTTCTTCCGATATTTTCTTTTCTAACCAATCACAGACAATAATTTTAAAGAGATGAAGAAGTTTAACAGAACTGTATTAGAACTTTTAGTACTCCTAAACTGTTTAAGGCTGAGTTTCACCTTCTTAATTTGACAGTAACCTTAACCGAACCGGTTAGGCAAATATAAGCACTTATTACCTTATTATTATTAATTATTTGCTATCAAAGTAATTAATTGTTAAATTTAGTCAAAACGGAAGATATGTTGTCGCAACTATTGTATTAGGAGAATATCCTGTAATGATAGTCTGTAAGAGTTGAAAATAAAAATAAATAAAACAAAAAATTCAATTTCGGTGCATCTATTAGCAGCAGAATTTGAACAATAGAAGCTATAGAATGACTGATAGATGATATGATTAGACCAATGCTAAGCTACCTCCTAGCTCTTGATGCTCAAGTGAATGTAACGGCACGTGCAAGTGGGGTCGCAGGATCACACGCTGCGTGCTTACTCACTCCACCACAGGCTGTATCCTGTATAATGGCCACTACTATCGAAGCGGCCGCGATATGAAATAATTTTATGAAATCCTGAATGACTCCTACTTCCGATGGGTACGTACGTATTTGATTATAATGTAGGTACAATCAGATTGTTTTAAAAATTCACATGTCCCAGAATCAGTCTGTCGCAAGTAGTGATGTGCCGTTTCCGAAATTTTCAAAGAAACAGCAAAAAGTTTCTTGGAAAGGGAATGTTGTATAACAGGCTATATCATGAGCAGTTCCCCAGAAATCTGAAATTATATCAAAAACCGATTAAGATCATCATATATTTGTTTTTTCGTGATCTTGTTATGGTACAAAAATACATTTAATATCGCTTAATATCGTATAATGACGATACTGACATGGCGCCCGTACGTATGTTCAGAAATTATGATACAGAAAATCAGATACAATGCTCGATATTTTCATTAAATTTTAGAAAATTAATTAAAGTAAATGTTCCTAACACATGTTACATGCAATGTCACAAAAACATATGTGTATTTCACATAAATATATGAATAATAAATAAAATAAACAATTCTTTCCCGCGGGCACGTATGTAATAAAAATACATTTTTGAACGTACCGGAAATCGGAACTGTCAAATGAAGCGCGTCAACGTCAAATCATAATGGATATCGGTCATTTTGGCGGAACTCGCTTAACCTTCATTACGATTTTGTTGACTAAATGTACCATAGAAAGGCTACGAATTTATCGGATTTACTTATAAGGCATTGCTACTGACCCAAAAATGAAAAGTTCAGATAAGTGCTAAGTGATATAGCCGGCTCCCCATACATTTGTGCAACAACCCCTTTCACGGAATTTTCTCGCGAACAGAATACTTTCCTAAAAACCCGAGAAATTCCTGATAATTTTCGGAAATTTCCAAAGGAAGAAATTTTCGGGAATAGGAAATTTCTCGGCGGCACATCGCTAGTCGCAAATCTGTCAGCAATCAATTTTTGCCAGTTAATTTAACCCACTTTTGAATAAAATTGACCTGAAAAGTTGTATGCAAATTGGATGACAAACAAGGCGATATTGATATAAAGTTCACCGGCAACTAACAACCATTTTTTTTTTCGAAGTTACATATGATTATATTTTGAGATATTTGGCGTTTGTTTAACAAAAAATTACTACGCAGACTCCTAATAAGAGGAGCCCATATTTGGTACGAATTTTGAGAATATTTCTTGGTTTTCTTAAAATTTTTGAAAACAGGTGACCTAAAGACCGGCTCGTCAAGCCCTTTCATTTGATACCACACACGATATGTTTTTGAAGAAAAAAAATCAAATCCCAAAAAGAATTAAAAAAATTGATGATGTCATTACATCCCACCGGTGGGATTTTCAGAACTACCACTTAAAATCGTTGTTTTCACCTAACGGGTACGCCGTGTACCAAATTTTCATATAGTAAATCGATTTGCGTTTTTTTTTTACGTAGCTGGCCCACTACAGAGGCTAAAGGGTAACATGTGATGCCAGACGTTGTGAGCTTCAAGAACTAAGTCATGTGCAACAATGATATGGGTTTAACATTAATTCTCCTCTGTACCACTTTATCATAACTTTAGTGGTTTTTGTATAAAATCAGTACAAATACCAAGATTTTGCAAAAAACATTATTTTCGTGCAGGATATATAGACATAAATCCAAAACTATCAGTCCTATCAGAATGAACTAAAAACCATTTTATAGATAATTTGATGATGTTCATTTTTGTCATTGACAGTTTTTTCCTATCTCTGATAGTTTTTTAGAAAATAAAGAAAAACGACGGTCAGGGACACATTTGAGGGGGGTTAAGGGGGCAACCAGTACCCTAGGGCCGGGGACTTTAGAGGAGATGCTTCTAGGACTCTAATGAACACTTGTGCCAAAAATCAAAACTATGTTATATATTTTGAGGTTTGGCTCAAAATTTGCTTAAATAAATCTGTAATATAATGAAGCAGCCGCATCGTGTTTGTCCTATTTGATTAAACTTGTCAAAAAATCTTAGTATCAGTCGTGAGACTAGCGGGCTCATTGGTGGAATAGACATTCAGATATAGCGACAGGTGATACATAGCTCCGTCATTAAAAATAAATATTTATAAATCCGTTTAAGGAGACCTAAAAAGTAAAAATAAACAGACTGCGATTATTATCTAGCAAGTTAAGAGAAGTGTTTTACGCTGCGCGTGTCTGGAGTTGAACGGCCTACCCCGCGTCGTTACCGATATTATTTAAGCCGGCAATCTACTCCTTATTATTACTAGACGATGGATATCGATAATGCAGGTCTCCACAACAATGGAGAACGAGTAAACGAAGGCTCTGTTCATACTGAGCCACTTTTAAAATTGCTACCTTATCAGTCGAAGACTGAAATTCATCAACACCGTCAGACCACATGGTTGGTGGATGTCCTTCGCTGTGCTTTCTGGTACGCCGCTCGTCGTCTTTCTACAACTTTTTAGCCTAAAATGGTCTTCAGTGTAGCAAACATGTTGAGCTACATCTAGCAGACTGACTGGCTGATGACATATTTATTAAACTCTTCCTTGATTTAGTTGACACATTTAAGGTTTAGTTCTCTGCTGTTCGTACATAGTAGTCTAAAAGCATATTCAGATACCTTCAACCAGCCTGAAATATCTGAACCTAGTGCCCATATTTATGTCTATCAAGCCAATTTATTTTACCAAAAGAAAGAAAAAAAGAGTGAAAGTGGAATTGCCGGAAGTCCTTCCATATGGAAGCACCCTAACCCCGCTTATCGCAGATGAGTTACGATTAGTAAATTGGCGAGCGGAGAAGGGCGCGATGGACTTTCTAATAAATTTAGTAGTGGAGGAATTGCGCATCTCTGCTAACCACCACGAACCGCGATGTTCCTGATAAAAACCTTTTGCGGGATATTGCGCGAGCCCGCATTAAAATTCCGATTAGAATTTGAAGCATTATCTCATCACCAGAATTAAAGTGCTTAAAGCTAAATATATCTATTGATCGTTGACTTCTTAACTGCTTCCGAGATCCTTTATCTAGTAGACGTTTGCCTTAGGTATGACCAGCAGACCGTGTGATGAGAATCCTATGGGAATGCTTTTTGAAATAACTGCTCTATTGCATGCTGAAATCATAAACACCACCCGTATTTTGAAAGACACGAGTAAAACCATGTATATTAAGTAAATCGTCTACCATTAAAATTAAAATATTTCTATTAGTTGACAGCAGAAAGATTTCTACTTTTAAAATAAGAAACAAGTCCAATAAGGAGCTAATACAGAACTGGCTAAGTTAGAAACAGACAAGTTAGAATAGTGGGGAGGAGTAGCTTCTGAAGGCGTTCTGATATGATTAGCAGAACTTCACCTAATGCCATTACAAAAATACAAACTTGGTCATTTCTGGGGAGAAAATTGAGCCATAGTAGAAGCACAGTTATAGGTTGACCTATTTTTGTTGAATTAAATAGAATATGAATACAGAAAATTTCTGTAAAAAAGGGCGTATAGGTAGTATATTATAATTTTATCGAAAAGGTACAAACTTCAATAAGTTCTTCAGTTGACTCAAAAGACACTTAAGTCAATAACAGATACAGAGCGTCTTTATTACTTACGGGATAGACAGAGCCTAGGAGTGTAATACTTTATCTGACTCTAAATTCCTTCTAAAGGCCCAATTTATCACTAATTTTCCTTTTCAAATGTAATCCAAGGCAATGTCTATCTTTCCAGACCAGAAAGAATATTGTCTTTACTAATTAATAAATTCTAGCAGTTATACCACGAGTTATACCCAATCCAATTGAGTTTATTCAAAAGCATTAGACACGATGCAACGGATCAGATCAGAGATGGACTTTTCCGAATCGTCTAGTCTCAGCCCAATTGATTCAAATAGGGCCGTTATCAGAAAGTCTAGATTTGGCCAGGCGTTGGACCATTAGGCGAGATGCTCAATTGATCGCCGACCAATTATACAATTGTTGCTCAGCCGTTGTTGGAAGATTCACACAAAGTGGCTCCGGGCCTCGGAAATACAAAACTGGGAGCAATTGACGCGTTTCGCTTGTTTTTGTCGCCCCGCCTGCTCCAGGGTCACCAATTTCTTTCTGTTGTTATGACACAATCCTTTTCAATTGTTAAATAAGATAAGAGTTAATCTTCCTCTAAAGTCTAAAAATCTTGTGTCATAGTGTTTGTGGTTAAACTCCTCCGAGACGGTTCGACCGATTCATATGAAATTTTATATGTAAGTAAGTAGGTTTATTTGGTAGGTATGAGAATAGGTCTGGCAGTTGTAGGTATATTTCAAACCACTAAAGTCCACGCGTGAACTATATATTAACTAGCTTTTGCCCGCGGCTTCGCTCCCGTAAAAGACATTGTTCATCGCCGGCTTACTGCATCGCCGGACAGTTCGTTCAATAAATAATAGTATTATCATTCATCATAATTAATGTCAAATAGATTTTCTGAATATATATTGGAGTATGAATATCTATAATTAAAATATATCATTTAGTAAGTATTTTTTGCGTTTCCGATACTCAAATCAAAGATGTCGGCCTTCACGTGTGTTCTGGGATGCCATTATCTAAAATAATATTACATTTAAGTAGTATATTTTTATTCTTTGATGAAAGATTGGATTAATTAGGTAATTTTTTAGCATAATATATTAGTTTTATGTATTAAGTACACTCATATCATTTCATATTTATATTTTTTAATGAAGAATTATGTATGTATTTTAATTTTTACTTAAATAATTCAATTTTTCGTTTTCTTTACCTGGTAACACTCGATTCTTCAGCGAAGCTTGATTTTGACGTTGACCGGTTGTCGTCGGTCGACATTGACACTTGGATACTTGTCAACATCTGTCAACGTCAAAATCAAGCCGTGCCCAAGAATCGAGTGTTACCAATATTGAATTATTTAAGTAAAAATTAAAATAATACATAATTCTTCATTCTAAAATATAAATATGAAGTGATATGAGTGTACTTTATAAATAAAACTAATGTATTTTGGTAAAAAATACCTAATTAATCCAATCTTTCATCAAAGAATAAACAATATACTACTTAAATGTAATAATATTTTAGATAATAATGGCATCCCAGAACACACGTAAAAGCCCGACATCTTTGATTTGAGTATCGGAAACGCAAAAAATACTTACTAAAATTGTATAT
>CM031575.1:18274316-18335316 GCA_018467065.1 Ephestia elutella | reverse complement strand
CCAGCGGATACGTCATACCTACATTATCCCGGCTACAAAATCGAGCACAAATTCGTGCCACACGCTGGCGTATGCGTATTTGTCAGGGACGATGTCTGTGTTCGCCGTCTATGCAATCTTGAAGGCAAAGACTTGTCCACTCTATGGCTTCGTGTAGATTGCGACGACCACCCTCGCGTCTACGCTTGCCTCTACAGGTCCCACAGTGGTGATGCCGAAACTGACCGACTCATGGAGCATATTGGCACTGCAACGGACTATGTGCTGCGACAGATTCCATCCGCGGAAATAATAATTCTTGGGGACTTTAACGCCCACCATATAGAATGGCTCCAATCGGGAAAAACCGATCATGCGGGTAGATCTGTTCACGCCTTTGCCGCGGCCTATAGTCTGTCTCAGATGGTTTCAGCCCCCACACGCATACCTGATGTGGAAGGCCATACGCCCTCACGGCTTGATCTCCTGCTGACTTCCCATCCGGATGGCTATGTAGTATCTGTTGGTGCCCCTATTGGCTCATCAGACCATTGCCTAATCCGGAGCATGGTGCCATCCACGTGCAAATTACGGCCTCGTTCCTGCCGGCTGTCGCCGTGTCTGGCACTTCAAGTCAGCAGATTGGGATGGGATGCGGACCTTCTTTTCATCCTACCCCTGGGGCGAAGTTTGCTTCTCGCTTCGGGATGCTTCTGCCGTTGCTGACTCTGTTGCTGATGTGATATCGCAGGGCATGGAACTTTTCGTCCCAAGTTCTGTTGTGCCCGTTGGTGGCAAGTCTCAGCCTTGGTTTGACCGCTCTTGCAAAGAAGCGTTTTGCCAAAAGCAAGCAAGTTTTCAGTCCTGGTCCAACGCGATGGCAGCTAAGGATCCTGATGCGAATGTCCTTAAAAGGGAGTATAACTTTGCCTCTAGATCTTTAAAAAAAACTGTGGCTACGGCAAAGGCAAAACACATCGGACGAATTGGTGAGAAGCTGGCCAAACTACTCCTCGGGTACACGCTCATTTTGGTCTCTTGCCAAAGCTGTCCAGGGCAATTTTTGTCAGCCATCCTTTCCACCATTGCGCACGGCAAATGACACGTTGGTCCATGATGCAAGAGAGAAAGCCGATCTCCTGGGCGCCTTTTTTGCATCTAACTCTACTTTGGACGACGGTGGGAAGCCTCCTCCGACTATACCACGTTGCGCGACTACTATGCCGGACATCCGGTTTACTCAAAAAACTGTTCGCAAATCACTTTCCCTCGAAGTCCACAAGTCTAATGGACCCGATGGAATCCCTGCCGTTGTGCTCAAAACTTGCGCTCCTCAGTTGGCTCCGGTCTTGACGCGTCTTTTTCGACACTCCTACTCTTTAGGCGTCGTCCCGTCTGCATGGAAGATTGCTTTAGTCCACCCAATACCCAAAAAAGGTGATCGCTCTGACCCTGGCAATTACAGGCCCATTGCCATTACCTCCTTGCTCTCCAAAATAATGGAGTCCATTATAAACCGCCAGCTCCTGTTGTACCTCGAGGAGCACCAGCTTATAAGCGATCGCCAGTACGGGATTTCGTCATGGACGGTCTGCTGGCGATCTTTTGGTATTCCTGACCCATAAATGGGCGAAAGCGGTTGAGAGTAAGGGGGAAGCCCTGACGGCCAGTTTGGACATGGCAAAAGCCTTCGATCGGGTCTGGCACAAAGCCCTTCTATCGAAGCTTCCTTCCTACGGGTTGCCCGAGAAATTATGCCAATGGGTTACCAGTTTCCTCACAGGGCGCAGCATTAAAGTCGTTGTTGACGGTTCATGCTCCGAATACAAGCCCGTGAATGCTGGTGTCCCTCAAGGCTGTGTTCTGTCCCCGACGCTCTTTCTTTTTGCATATCAATGATATGCTTCAATCCAGCAGCATTCATTGTTATGCGGATGATAGCACGGTGGACACCTCTTATACCGGTCAAGCTAACATTTCTCGGGCGCGCGTCTCCGAGTGTCGAACAAAACTTGTGTCTGAGGTTGAAACTTCATTACACCAGGTTTCAAATTGGGGTCACTGCAACTTGGTCCAATTTAACCCCAAAAAAACACAAGTTTGTGCGTTCACCGCGAAAAAAGCCCCTTCGTCGTATCTCCTTCGTTCCAGGGCGCTTCACTAAATACGCGGCCGAAGATCGAAATTCTAGGCGTCGAGATTTCGTGCGACGTTCAATTTCGCGGTCATCTTAAGGAAAAGGCTAAGTTGGCCTCCAAAAACTGGGTGTCCTAGGCAGAGCAAGGCAGTATTTCACATCGGCGCATCGCCTTCAGCTATACAAGGCACAAGTTAGGGCCGCATATGGAATACTGTTCCCATCTGTGGGCTGGGGCACCTCAATACCAACTTCTCCCTTTAGACCGCGTTCAACGTCGTGCGATTCGCATCGTCGATGACGAGAATCTCGTCAGCCGTCTCGATCCTCTGGCTCTGCGTAGGGATGTCGCATCCTTGTGCATTCTTTACCGAATGTATCATGGGGAGTGCTCTGATGAATTGTTCGACGTAATACCTGCCGCAGAATTTCACCACCGTACCATCCGTCACAGGCTGAAGTTTCATCCATACCATCTGGATGACTGGCTGTCAACCACCGTACGTTTTAAAAGACACTTCGTGCCACGTACGACCAAACTGTGGAACCAACTTCCTGCGGCGATATTCCCGAACCGATACGACATTGGAACCTTCAAAAAACGAGTCTACATCTTCTTGAAAGGCCGGCAACACTCTTTGTGATACCCCTGGTGTTGCAGTAGTCCATGGGCAGCGGTGATCGCTTACCATCAGGTTACCCGCTTGCTCGTTTGCCGCCCTATGTTATAAAAAAAAAAAAAAAAAAGTCAGCTACTCGGCATACACCGTCTGTACCAGGGTACAAACGGTTCACCCTTCCCATCTTCCATTTTAGTGGTGGAAGTGGCTCTTTGAAGACCACTAAGTCTCCCACCTTCAATTCCTTGTCGCGCGATTTGTTTTTATTTCTTTGTTGCATTTCCGCCAGATATTCCTTTGACCAGCGGTTCCAAAATTGTTGGCGACATGCCTCCATGACTTTGTAACGGTTGTGATGTCCGGTCTTGACGTTGTCGCAAGGCGGTTCTGGTAGCGCAGTCAGGGGGCGTCCGACGAGGAAGTGCCCCGGTGTCAACGGGGAGAGATCGGAGGGATCGGAAGATAATGGGACAAGGGGTCGAGAGTTGAGGATAGCCTCAATCTGTGTGAAAAGTGTGGTTAATTCTTCGAAAGTAAAGGTAGAATTCCCCATTATGCGTTTAAGGAGATACTTTGCTGATTTAACGTTAGACTCCCATAGTCCCCCTAGGGTTGGGGAATAGGGAGCTATGTGTGAAAACTTTATGCCTTCATTGGCAGTATATTCTTTAATTGACCGAAGACTTGCTCGCAGCACTCTACCTAACTCATTGTTCGCGCCTACGAAATTTTTACCATTATCGCAATGTATTATGTGGGGCTTGCTTCTTCTTGCAACGAAACGTTTAAGACATATTATAAAGGCCTGCGTACTGAGATCGCTCACTACTTCAAGGTGAACGGCCTTAGTTGAAAAACATATAAATAAGCATAAATAGCATTTTGAAATTCTATTGCCGCGACCCTTTTTACTAGAAATCAAGAAAGGGCCGGCGAAATCAGTACCGCAGATTTGAAATGGATAGAACTGAGAAACTCTAGTAGAAGGCAAATTACCAAGCAACGGCTCCATAGTTTTGCCTTTCAGCCTTGTACAAATAATGCATTTTCGCACAATGCTTCTGGATAAATTTCTCCCACCAATGGGCCAAAAATTGTTCTCGAAATGAACTAAGGAGCTGTTGCGGACCAGCATGAAAGAGTCGTTGGTGCTCGGCTGTCATTAAAATTTTTGTAAAATGATGCTTGCTGTCTAGCAAAGCCGGATGTTTTTTGTCATAATTAAGAGATGCATTTTCCAGTCCACCACCAACCCTCAGTATGCCAGAGGCGTCAATGAATGGAGTCAATTGTAAAATTTGAGATTTAGGTTTCAATGGTTTACCTTGACTTAATAGATTTATTTCAGATGAGAATGATTGAATTTGAGACATTTTAATGAGAAAGTTAAGAGATGTTTTGAGTTCGTGTTCTTCTAAAGGACCATAATGTTTTATTTTTGGTTTTGCAATTGTTTATGAAACGAAAAACGTAAGCATAAATTCTTTTTAACTTTAAAGCGTTAGAATAATTTTCAAATATTATGAAATTGAGAAATGAATTGTTATCTTGAACATGATGAACTTTTAACTCTGGTAAGTTTACATTGAAATTAGGAGGTTGTGGCCATTCAGAATAGTGACTTAAGAGAAACGCGGGAGCGTGCCACCAGAGAGACGAGTCTACAAGAATGGTTGGTTCAACGCCCCTTGACGCCATGTCAGCAGGGTTTAGATCTGTGGGTACGTATCTCCACGAGTCTCGTTCTGTTAGCTCATGAATTTCATTGATGCGATTGCAAACAAAGGCTTTTAGGAGTTTAGGCTGTGTTTTGATCCAACCTAACGTAATAGTTGAATCGGACCAGAAAGTTTTTGTCTTTATTTCGCAGCGCAAGGCGTTACAAATTTTTGAGACTAAGCGCGCGCCCAGAAGAGCTGCGCATAGTTCAAGTCGTGGGATAGTAACAGTTTTCAGAGGCGCAACCCTCGTTTTAGAAGATAGTAAATTGATGGTCACAACATTAAGATTATCAGTGGAGCGGAGATAAACACATGCAGCGTAGGCATTCTGAGAAGCATCCACGAAGCAGTGGATCTCCGTTGACACTGGTAAGGAACACAGAGCAAGTCTAGGAATAGACAAAGAAAGTAATGAGTTAAGTTGGTTAGTTAATACTTTCCATTTTTTGGCTATGTCATTGGGAACAGGATCATCCCACCCGAGTTTTAAGTGCCACAAGTCTTGGAGTAAAAGTTTTAATGTAATAGTGCAGGCGCTCAGAAGACCTAGTGGGTCAAATATTTTGCATGTGTTGGAGAGAATAATTCTCTTTGTTGTTTGTTGAGTATTTAAGTCTAAGTTAATTGAAAATCTAAGAGTGTCGTTACTAGGAGCCCATAGAACGCCTAAGACGCTAGACTCTTTATTAAAATCAAGTGATTGAGTTTCAGTTTTTTCTGAAAGGATTTGAGGACAATTGGTGCGAAATTTGCATATAGGAAAACAAGCTGATGCTAAAGTTTTAGTGATATTTTCATAAATATGTTTTAAATCAAGTTCATTTGATGCTCCCGTAAGGAGATCATCAACATAGAAATCCTTTCGAATTACTTCAGAGATCATTTGATCAGCACATTCATTGGCTAACTGAATTAAACACCTAGTACTTAAGAAGGGAGCTGAAGCCGTCCCATATGTCACTGTGTTCAGTTGTAGTGTGTCAAGTGGCCTTCGATCCTTCAGGGTGTCTGAAGAACCTTCATCATTGCGCCATAAGATGAGTTGTAAATGTCGTTGAGACTCGTCAATGTTGATTTGTCTGTAATGTTTAGTTATGTCACCGCTAAGCACATATTGATGCTGGCGAAAGCGAATTAAAATGTTGAATAAATCATCTTGGACAACAGGGCCAACAAGCTGAATGTCATTCAATGATAAATTTGAAGTTGTTTTCATAGAGGCGTTGAACACCACTCTGAGACGGGTTGTTTCACTAGATTCCCTTATGACTGGGTGGTGGGGCAGAAAATATCCAAAATTAGGAGTTTTAATTTTTGTTAAATGACCAAGATTTTCATATTCTTTAATAAAGTTTGTATATTGTTCTTTAAGGTTAGGGTTTTTATTTAATCGTTTTTCTAAGTTTAGGAATTGTCTTTTTGCTATAATATATGAATTGCCTAATGCCTTTTCTGGATTTTGAGAAAATGGCATCATAACAGAAAAATCTACCATTATCAAGACGTTTGGTATTATTGAGAAAATGTTGTTCACAGTATTCGTCGCTGACAGACATAGGCGGTTTAGAAAGTTGGACCTCTTCAAGATTCCAAAATTGGGATAGTTTGTCACTTATTTCCTTTGTAAAGTTACAATAAATTTTCTTTTAAATCAGACGAATCATTAAGGTTCAAGTTATAATTAAGTGGACCTACAATGACCCAACCAAGCTTGGAATCTTGAAGTATAGGCAAGCCAGATCCTAACTTGATTTGATTAGGAGATAAGATATCAAAGAAAATTTCTGCCCCTAAAAGCATGTCAACCTCGGATGGCTGATAGAAATCAGGATCAGCCAAACAAATGTTTTTTGGTAAATTAAGTAACAAGGGGTCCACAAACGCATTAGGTAAGTGACCAGTAATTTGAGGCATCACTAAGCATTTTAAGTTAGCGTTGAATGGACTAATTAATGATTTAATTTTTAATTCGCAACTTTCAGATATGAATAATGGTTCATTATTTATTCCAGTTATGTTTGTGCTAATACTTTGACTTGATAAGCCTAATTTATGTTTTAGGTTAAGTGTTAAGAATGAGGATTGGCTGCCAGCGTCAAGGAGAGCTCTAGCGCGGTAAGTAATTTTAGTTTCAGGATTAATGACATTTATTATAACTGTACCCAGTAGAACCTGGTTAGAAGATTGAGCAGATAAAGACACAGGTGAAGAATTTAAGACTGTGTTGTTATCCTTTTGAGAATTTATGTGAATTAATGTATTATGTTTTTGGTTACAGATTCTACAGGTGCCATTTAACCTACAATCATTCACATCATGACCTTTACGAAGACAGTTCAAGCAAAGTTTAATTTTTAAGACCTCATTAAATCTGTCCTCAGAAGATAAAGCGTTAAAATCACTACATTCCACTATTCTATGACCTTTGTTACAGAATGGACAAGACAGGGAACGGTTAGATTTACTTGAAGCAATTAAAGTTTTTTCTCTATGTTGAAATGTATCCCTTTTGTCATTTTCAGGTTTTTTATCTTTATGAAATATTGCTGGTTTGTCACTCTTATTAACAAACATAGTTTCAAGAATGTCTGCTTGAGTGCGCAAGAACTCAATAAAATCTGATAGTGTAGGCAAGTCGGAGCAAGTATTGTTTCTCGATTCTTCCCATTTTCTTAAAGTAATAGGGTCGATTTTAGTTGACATGATATAAATGATTAAGACATCCCATTGCTTAGTTGGCAGTCCCAAACTATCAAGGGCTCTCAAATTTTTAGTGATATGATCAATTATAAATCTAAGAGACTTGAAAGATTCACGAGTAAGAGGATCAATACTGAATATGGCTTTCAAATGATTATTGATTAAGATTTTTTGTTATCAAAACGTTGACAAAGGAGATCCCAAGCTACTTGATAATTATTTGATGTGAACTCGAGAGATTTTATAACTACAGCTGCGTTACCCTCTAAACATGCTCTCAGGTAATGAAATTTATTTATGCTGGAATTAGACTCGTTTGAATTTATCAGTGAATCAAAAGTATCTTTAAACTCGAGCCATTTTATGTAATTTCCATCAAATTTAGGTAAACTAATAGTAGGCAGTTTGATACTATTTAATTTTCCACAAGTTACTGTGGTGACAGATGGTTGTTGTTGACTGCAGTTACTGGTTTTATCGTCACACAACTTGGCATGTGATTCAAGGATTTCTTGAGCCACAGCAAGAGTGTGATAGTACTGAGCCTCAAATAAATCTCTTTCCTGATGATGAATGTCATCACTAGATAAGAGTTCAATCTTAGTTTGTGTTTCATCGAACTCACCAAATAAACTTTCAATTTTAGATAAACGAATTTTTAATTCTTTTATTTGCAAACCTGAGAGGGTGTCCACAGGGATAGTATAAAGTGGGGTAACATAATTTTTAAATTTAGTTAAAGCTCCTTTTTTGTACCTCTAATCGTAATCAAGTCCCTAAGTTGTAAATTGTTGTAACTAGAAGTCTCCGCCTTATCTATTGGATCAGACATTATTATCGAGTACCTAAAGACCTAGAAATAAAACAATGAGTCGAGCAGTCGTGCTAGAGCAATGTGCACCCCAAGGCAAATAGGTTATGATAAATGAGCGCGTTATTATGAAGGCGCGCTTATGTACCTATATGTGCACGAAGTGTCAACAGCAATTTTAAAACGTGCTATGCATTCACTAGATATGTATCGAAATACATAACCTTATATTAAGACAAGATGCAAAATGAGCCGGCGTGGCAGTCTCGTGCATGTAATGTTCATGTAACAAAATGGTGGATAGGATGGCTTGGGATTACGATGTGCACGAGAGAAAAATATGGCGCATGCAACAAGATTTTATGTACAAAATAACTTATCCTAGGCTAAAATAGTTGGCATCGTTGTTGGTAACTTATTACCAACAACACGTATACACGTCCTACGGCTAAGGAAGATGCGTTTCCCTCTTTACAAGGACAGCATGAACATGTGCTTAATGTTTCGTGTGCTGCAATTTTAAAGGCTTATGTACACACAAATTAAGAGCACAAAGGTAGATAGGTATACAGTATAATGCCTCAAGAAAATAAAGGACAAAAACTTACTGAACACTTCACACAAATTGAGGGGGAAGTGAATTTTAATAAGGAACAAGGACTCCCCTGGCACTATTCACAACACGGAACACAATTTTATTTTGATTTCATGCAATAATGGCGGCTTGCTAGAAGCGTGGGGCGTGGACGTGTCGCTGGCCTCAAGTTGAGAATTCTTGTATGATTTAAGTGATTCTTGAACGATTTAAAAACGTCCCTGTTCGGTCGCCACTTTTGGCGTCGCTCGCGCGCGTCAAAAAGATATTTTTTTTAATGAATTAGAGAAAAGGAAAATAAAGGATTGAGAATACGTTACATACACATTTGACGTTGTTTGCCGACTGACTCATGTCATCCCGGCGGAGCGAGGGTCGGCCACCCCGCCCCCCGCGCGTTCCCCCGCTCATAGTGACGGGGCGCTAGCACCTCTCTTTTTACGCACCATTTCCTACAGTCTTGTGCCAGTATCATCCTTCGCTTATTTCGCCAATATATATATTTTTTATTTACATAGTCTTGAATTTTTTTTATCGATTTCTGAATTAAATATTAAAGAGGTTTTTCACCTTTATCTTAATGTAACTTCAAAATTCTCTTTATATCATTGATAAACAGCCAACACAAGCATTTCATTAAGAGGTTTGACCCTTTATTATGGTAGTCTCTTATCATGTGCCACCAAAAATTTTAGTGTCGAAATTCGTACTGCCCTCAGAGGCTAGTCCAAACCATAAATGTCAAAAAACAAACCTCTATCCAAAACCTACAGTGACATTTTAAAATTTATAGCGCCCATAACATTTTTACTGCTTCAGTCACTGCTTTCCCACTGTTTTAAGTTTTTATTTACACTCTTTGTTGCTTTGTTGGTAAAATTTTTATTATGTTTTAGCAATAAAAAGCGTGTTATCGGTTTGATTGTCCTACCTGTGCTCGCAACCTGCCGAAATGAAGTCGTAAAAATTATCGTTAAAGTGATATTTTTTAATGTCAAGCCAAATATTGTGAAACAATGTAATCTATAAAATATTGGTATTTCTTTAACGAGCTTTTATTTATCCCAATAGTCGAGTGGTTAAGACCTGCGATCTGCAGCCTGCGGTCGAACGGTCGCAGGTTCGAATCCCACTCGTGGCTCATGAGTACCACCCACCCACGGAAAGTACTATTTTTAATTATTGAAGTACTAATGTAAACTCCATTTATTCTCTATTCTCCTATTATGTAAACAATCTTCACAAAGTCTTCACAGTACTTTTTGTTGAATTTTGTTGAAAACAAATCAAATATTAGTTAAAACCTAAACATTCTATAGTAAAACATTTATTAAACACTTGAAAAGTTATTTCCTTAAAAAGTCTATTTTTATTTTTATTATTGTAAAACCATAAAAAGACATGGTAAGATTGTTTACATAATAGGACAATTATGAATAAACGGACTTTACAGAAAGGCCACTCACCGCCCCGCACCCGTTTGAAATACCGCACCCCACCCCGCACTTCGTTGTAGAGATCACACATTATACATGCATACATTGTATACGCACACATTGGCGCGAGTACAAACGTCATTTACCTATGTAGTAGTCGATTTGCGAGCGTTGTATGGAGTTTCCTGGGTGTGTCATGCATGAGTTTATAACAATATGACTCATACATAGAGCAACACGGACTCCTTCCGTGCCGCACGCGGAAGTCCTTGTTGCTCGAAGGACTCATACGGTTTTCATATAGCCACATGTTCCCGGTGAAGGAATACACCGTGAGGTAATCTGCGCTCTAGTTGATGATTTACCAGCTCGTTTCTGAAATAGAGAAGTGAATGGTAAACCACTCCATAAACACTGCCATGAAAGTCATTACGAGTGTTTTCTTCTACGTGATAATTACGATCAGCCATTCCTCATCATACGATTCCTCATGAGAAATACACCTACAGAAGTCCAGAGTAGTACAGAGATAGTAGAAAGCATGAATAAAGAAGATACTGGTGTAAAATAATGTTGACTTCCTGAATATAACGTCAACCATCATAAAATCGTTATAAATATAATTTCCCAATAAAAATATTATGCCTTTCTTACAGTATATTGTTGTCATGTGTCCCCTCTTGGCGTTTATGGAGAGTGTCAATAAAAATTAACAAGAAGTGACCACAAGAGTACAGCCCGCCTGCAGCGCCATTCTAAGGCATGATGCACACAGAAAGATGGGCTTTAAGGATAAAGCGAAGGGCTGTTCATTAAACAATTTCCGCTGGATGGCGTTGATAGCAACATTTTCCGTTTTATTTTTTTTGTTGCGTTGTTGCAGTACTTATAGGCAAAAATTTTGAATTGGCGAGCGGTAAACATACTATTTTATTTATTTTATGGCCTACGATTATATTTCAGTCAACATAATGAAAAAAAAGCTTTAGAATAGAATCTGCCATGAATCTTCGTATCTCTACACTCACTCACACTACGACGAGAGCTTTCAAATGACATTAAATATAGCGCAAAGCATTGTTATAAATTTAAAAATACGCTACTAGATGGCACTTATTTCAAAAGAGTGTCTAACTACAATAATGCCAATCGGACTGGCTGGCAGCATAAGAAAAAAGAAAAAGAAATTTAAAAAATACAAAGAGCGAAAAAATAACCTATAATTTCTTCTTTTCATTGTCATATTTTGTAAGAAAGCAAAAAAATATATTTATGAGAATTAATATAGGTACCTATGTAGTTCAAGTTCGTATCAATTGGACTCAGCAACGAAAAAGTCCTCCAGCGCGTTGCAATGTCTAGACTTTTGTTGCAAACTGTCAAAAAGCGCAAAGTTGAATATTTGGGACACGTTTTGCGACACAACAGATATCAGCTGCTTCAACTTATGGGAAAAATAGAAGGCAAGAGATGTGTTGGAAGACGCAAAAAATCATGGCTGAGAAACATATGTGAGTGGACCAGAGTCACCACGGTTGAGGAGCTGTTTCTGCTTAGCGACGAACAGAGAAGAGTTTGCGAATCTGACGGCCAACCTTCAGTAATGGAGAGGCACTAGTTCAGTAGTGCAAAATCATAATTAGTAATAAGAAACTGTAATTTAAATACCTATCTACCAATAGTTTCAGCAGTTTGGATTTCACCACCTCTTAGATTCCCAACACAAATCTAGCAATAGTTCGAACATCCATTTTCAAAAATCAATCAGCAAGCAGCGCCGCAGACGTTATGGTCATAATGTTCTATTGAATTGTATGACTAGAATTATATTTTTTTTAATAAAACTAAATAGTACATATTGTTGACTTTTATTTTTAGTAATGAAGTGGAAATTTATTTTCCGAACTTTTTTTTATTAAAGAAAACAAAAGATTAGGTATAGTTATTCCTTTCCAACATAAATTGTTAAATATTGCAGTCATTATTCATGATGACTCCTTCCTTGCTTGGAATGATGGATGGTGATGATAAATTCTTCATCACGCACGACAAACCTGTGTTACAGTTTTTGTTTTTGTATTACAGAATTAGTGTATAAAGAAACACTTGTGCTGTGCATTTCCTACCACAGTATTGACATTTGACACGTGTCAATACTATCGATAGTCCTGCAACGCTAGTAGATAGATATGTATATAGTGTAGACTTACATCGATACCGCGACGAATATCGATATCTTTTATTGTTGATATAAATTAATATCGTTTTTAAATATGCAACAAGCTAATTATTAAAAATAAAAAACACGACTGACAAGTTTTTACTCAAAAAGTATACCTATATACAAACATATAAGTAATATACATTTTTCAAATCGCCTTTTAAAGCCCTTCAATTTAATACCCCACTCGATAAGATTGATCAAATTTTATTGTTTTTTGGTCTGCTATTTATCGCATATATAATCCGCCATTTTGTTTTTATGATGACGTCATATAGCCTATGTCACTCGGAGGAATGCAAGGAATCTAAAAATACCTCTCACATCAAAATCTGTTAAGCCATTCAGGACTTATGGTGGAATAAAGAAACTTACATACATACTTACATACATACATGAACCATGAAAACATAACACTCCTTTTATGGTCAGTCGTGTAAAAATAAATCTGCAAATAATAAATGCGTATTTTATGCATAAAGTGAAAAAGTAATACACAGGTACCTTATTTACATTTTAATTGATAATTTGTTAAGTATTAACAAATTATCAATTAAAATCCGAATCTGATCGATTAGATTCAGCACTGTCAACGGTCAATACATAATCACACTTTCAATGAAATGTATTTAAATAAAATCGGAAAAAAAATAATTAATATAAATCACGGAGGTCGAGCCCACCTCGACTTTATCGATAATTCAAAGTATCGATACTTCGTGCCCTAGAAGTTCTAGGATTAAATTAGACGTTCAGAAAACATGTTGTGAAATGCAAACTAAAAAATAATTAATCAGTAATATTTGTTTTCTTTGAAACTAAATATAAATGTATGCACATATTCCTATAGTTTATTTTTTGTAAATGAATACCTACGTGTATAATATCTACCTAATACCTATAATGTCTTTTGATAAAAGTATTTTCAAAATTAAATTGTTTAAGTTTCAGAACTATGTGTGCAGAGCAACTACGCTCTGCTGCCAGAAAATGTGCGCAGAGCGAATCCGGACAAACGAAGCGGCGGGAAGAATTCTGTACCGGAACTTCACCGGGAAAAAACCACCGGTAAAAATAAGTACCGGGAAAAAATCTCCACGCGGCACCACGTTTGCCCGACTAAAACCTAACTAACTTAACGCAGTCTGCTACCACCGTAGCTTATGAAGGGAGCTACAGGGCCCTATATGATAACCTAACCTATAAATTAACTAGAATTGAACACTTACCAAACTAAATCTTCTTTCTCTTCGGATCCAAACTTGAGTGTCTTCGGGAAGGGGGAATTCCTAATTACCCTACCTAACCCTTGAGATCTCAATTCCCCATAACAACTAAATAGATTTCTTCCCGTAGTTTCACTCGGGAACAGCCAGATGTGAACAGCCAGCCACGTTTCACCTCTCACAAGAAAAAGTCACAATAACAGAGTTTTTCACAAACACAAATTCAATAGTTATTTAACAAACAGGAAATTCACAATTATCACTCAAACTAAACAACAAGCAAAAGACGCGAGACCGCTCCGCGTATTAAAATCAAACCGATATCGCCCTGGACAATGCAATGGCGGACACCACACGCGACGCCATCCACGCTAGCAGTATGAAAACCCCGGAACGCCCTCTGGCGGCAGCAATGCGAAACGCCTGCGTTTAGTTTTACCCAATATATTACAAACATCCCCCGTCCCGGTCTGAGAAGCAGACCGCTAGCTTACTCTTACGGGAAGGCGGGGCGAGAGAGGTCACACCTCTCCTAAAATCGAACCGTCGACCAACACCTCAGCCACACGCGGAGTGCCATCTCCGCCAAGAATCAAACGTAATATGCGAGCTCGTCGCCAAAGCAATGAGGGCAAATTTGCCTCTTTTAACAATACTAAATCACCCTCCCTGGGAGGCTCAGTCCTGTCTGTCCACTTCACTCTTTGCTGCAGCAAATGCAAATATTCAAGCGACCAGCGACGCCAAAAGTCCTGGCTCATTTGCTGCAACATTTGAAAACGCGACAACCGATATACGCGTTCATCCTTCCACGGGTATTCGGGCAGGGCATTCAACGGCCCTCCCACCAAAAAATGACCAGGGGTGAGAGCTTCCAAGTCATTTGGATCTGGAGATAGCGGACAGAGAGGACGAGAGTTGAGGACCGCCTCAACTTTACAAAACACTGTGGCCAGCTCTTCAAAAGTTAGAGCCGTTTCTCCGATAATGCGGCGGAGGTGGGTCTTTGCGGATTTCACAGCCGCTTCAAAAATCCCTCCCCAATGGGGGCAACTTGGGGGACTAAATTTCCAGGTTATTCCCCTTTGGGCAGCAATTTGACTTAAACTAGTACAATTTTTATCAATAAACACGGAAACATCCTTAAGATAATTTACAGTTCCTTTATAGTTTGTGCCATTATCAGACCTAATAAGGGAAGGTAGACCTCGACGCGAAACAAAGCGATCCAACGCGGCGACGAAGGCCTCCGTAGTCAGAGCCGATACCACCTCCAAATGGACAGCCTTGGTGGCCAAACAAACAAATACACACAAATAGCCCTTCACAATACGGGCATTACGAATGTTTGTAATATAATGGGTGAAACTAAACGCAGGCGTTTCCCATTGCTGCCGCCAGAGGGCGTTCGGGGTTCTCACACTGCTAGCGTGGATGGCGTCGCGTGTGGTGTCCGCCATTGCATTGTCTAGGGCGATATCGGTTTGATTTTAATACGCGGAGCGGTCTCGCGTCTTTTGCCTGTTGTTTAGTTTGAGTGATAATTGTGAATTTCCTGTTTGTTAAATAACTATTGAATTTGTGTTTGTGAAAAACTCTGTTATTGTGACCTTTTCTTGTGAGAGGTGAAACGTGGCTGGCCGTTCACATCTGGCTGTTCCCGAGTGAAACTACGGGAAGAAATCTATTTAGTTGTTATGGGGAATTGAGATCTCAAGGGTTAGGTAGGGTAATTAGGAATTCCCCCTTCCCGAAGACACTCAAGTTTGGATCCGAAGAGAAAGAAGATTTAGTTTGGTAAGTGTTCAATTCTAGTTAATTTATAGGTTAGGTTATCATATAGGGCCCTGTAGCTCCCTTCATAAGCTACGGTGGTAGCAGACTGCGTATAGCTTAAGTTAGATTCTAGTCGGACAAGCGTGGTGTCGCGTGGAGATTTTTTCCCGGTACTTAATTTTACCGGTAGATTTTTTCCCGGTAAAGTTCCGGTACAGAATTCTTCCCGCCGCTTCGTTTGTCCGGATTCTCTCTGCCACATTTTCTGGCAGCAGAGCGTAGTTGCTCTGCACATTTTCTGGTAGCAGAGCGTAGTTTATCTACTCCTCTATTTGTTCGTTTGTAAAAAAATAATTAATTGTTTGTAAAAATTATTAGATTTTTTCTTAGTTTGTTTGTATAAGAATATTTTGTAACCTTTTTTGTATTTGTTTGCGGTTTGTACCGTGCGTTCCGGGTTTGTGCCATTCTCATACCTACCGCGGTTCTTTCGTGTAGTTGCTTGATTTTTGTTGTTTTTTATTTACCTTTTGTTATTTTTTGTTTGTGACTTGACGCGATGGCGAAGGCTCTCCAATGCTAGGGCGACACTCGCCAACGAATTGAGATGGTTTGTGACGGCCGGAGGACTCCTGTCCCGGAAGGACAGGGAGGGCGCCATACTGCTAAGAGCGGATCACCTCCACTCACGATTGATTAGCGCGGAAGCGGCCATGGCGGCGCTTACCGAAGCCGATCTTACCCCGGAGGCCTACGCAGGTCACATGGCGGACATGGACCAGATCCTGAGTCTGCACGATGATATCGCGGAGGCGGTGACCGCAATAAGGGCGAGAGCAGGCTGGCGGACCAGCCCCTCGCACACCTGTTAGACAGGAAGGACCAGCGGTTACTGGTCGGCTCCCCACCCTTCAGCTGTCCCACTTTGGGGGTAGGATGGAGGAGTGGGTAGCATATAAAAATATGTTTGAGTCCCTGGTCGTAGCACGACAGGATTTGTCGAAGGCCCAGAAGATGGCCTACCTCCTCTCCACTCTTGAGGATGAAGCGCGGTCGCTCATCCAGCACCTCCGGGTGGAGGACGACCAGTACGATACGGCTTGGGAGTTATTGAACTCCCGCTACCAAAACTTACGTTTGTTAGCGGATGCGCACGCCGCACAGTTGATGGCCCTGCCCAAGGTGGCCAACAGGGCACAGTTGCGCCTGCAGTTGCTCACGCCCGTTACAGTGGCCTGTAACGCGCTCCGCACACTGGGGCTGCCGGTGGACCAATGGTCTTTTTTGCTGGTGCACATAGTATTGGGCAAATTACCCAATGACATCCGCTCGCGATTTGAGCGCGAGAATGCGGAACGGGACAGCACCACCCTACCAACATTCACTGACTTGGTGAAGTTTTTGGAGTTTGAGGCACGGGCGGCTGAGAATACCATGACGGACTCAGCGCCATCCAGAGCGCCTGAACGTAGGCCCTTGGAACCCTCATGGCGAGGGAAGCCCCCACAGGACGGCAACCGCCACCGCGTGGAGCTGGTGTGCGGGTTGCACACACGGCAGCAGTCGCGGGGGACGCGGACTGCCTGCAATGTGGCCGGATGGGCCACAGCCTGCTGCAATGCAGGGACTGGCAGAGACTGCCAGTACAAGATCGGCGCCGCATGGCAAGGCGGCATGAACTATGCTTTTATTGTTTGGGCGGTCACTATGCACGTGACTGTCCCAGTGCCATACCATGCAGTGCATGCCGTGGGCGGCACCACGCGATGCTTTGCATGAACCGCAACGGGGATGGCACCCGGATGTTGAGGCAGGGGTCCCCTATGGGCGGGGGCGCTCCTGCGCGAAGCCCTCCCCCACCGGACGGAGGACGCGGCTTCGCTCGTCGCACCCCCCCTCGGGAGGGGGGTCGCGTACCTGCGCGGGTCTTGGCGGACCGGGACCACGCGCCCCAAGGTCATGGCCAGTACGTAGCTGGCCAGGCCCCGGATAGGGCCCCCATGGGCGGGGGCCCTAGATCGGACGTGAGAGTGGGGACACCCCCCTCCACGCGGGTTACCAATGCCCAACACATGCAGCCGCAGCGGTTTTCTCCACCGCTGCACGAGTACCCACGGCTGGAGTACCACCCGCCGTACCATATGTATGGCCGGGCCGCGGGTTATGCCCCCCCTCAGATGGGGATGTGCACTCGCCCGCCATATTATCCGGGTCAGTGGCGCGCCCCTGGTTTGGAGAGAGTGGGGAGCCCGTAACTAGCTTGCTCCCCTTGCTGGGACAGAGCCGCGGACGGTTCTGCTCCCTACCGCGGTGGTCCGCGTATGGGGTCGTGGGGGAAGCCATTAATTTGAGAGCTCTGTTGGACTCAGGGGCTCAAAGCAGTTTGGTTACCACTCGAGTGGCACGCCAGTTAGGTTTAGTCGTGGAAGACTCGCCTGTGCCACTTCTTGGAGTTGGTGGCATACAAGTGAAGTGTCTGACGGGCCAGACACTTGTCACCTTTTCTTCGCTGAAGTCCTCCACAATGAGGATCACGACTTCGGCTATGGTAATGGATACCATTGCGGGTTGGCACCCCTCGACAGACATACCGCCGGGTGTGTTGTCTTTGGTTTCGGGTCTGGATTTGGCCGACCCCTTTGTCTTTCATCCCGGCCCAGTGGACTTGCTCCTGGGCTCGGACGTATTGGGTTGGATTTTGTTGGGTACACAGAAGGCTCTGGGTTCGTCTTCACTGATGGCAGTGTCTACGATTTTTGGTTTTGCCCTGATGGGCCCTGTGTTTGATAATGGCACCGCGGAGGAGCCACCGGTTGTCGCATCTGCGTCCTTGGCCAAGACCATGCAAAGGGTTTGGGAGGTGGAGGAGCCACCTATGAGTTCCAGGATGGATCCGGAACACGCTGAGTGCGAAGCCCTTTTTCGATCGACCACGGAGAGGTTGCCCTCCGGTCGGTTTGTAACTAGGTTACCCTTTGTTGCCTCTCGTCCTAGCCTAGGGCAAAGTAGGGCGCTTGCGGAGAAACGACTGCTGTCCATGGAGCGACGTATGCAGTGTGACCACGTACTTCGCGATAAATATATTGAATTTATGCGCGAGTACGAGGATTTGGGTCACATGTCTCCGGCTCGAGTTGATTGGAGCTCAACTGAGCATTATTTTTTTGCCCCACCACGCGGTGGTGAAGGCCTCAACGGGCAAGTTGCGGACTGTCTTTGATGGGTCCGCACCCACTTCGAACGGAGTTTCGTTGAATCTATGTTTGCATTCAGGTCCCAAATTGCATAGGGACATAATTGACATCATCTTGAACTTTAGAAGACATCAAGTGGTTTTTGGCGCGGACATCCGGATGATGTTCCGCCAGACAGTCATACATCCTGAGGACAGGCGATTCCAGTTGATACTCTGGCGTGAGCGCCCTGAGGATCCTGTGACGGTGTATGAACTCAACACAAACACGTATGGTTTGAAATCTAGTCCCTATATCGCCATCAGATCATTGCTTGAATTGGCAGAGCGGGACCGGATCCGCTTTCCCCGTGGGGCTTCCGTGCTGTCACGTGACTTGTATGTTGATGACGTGTGCACCGGAGCCCAAAGTATTGAGGAGGCCCTCCTACTGCGGGATGAATTGATCGAAATATTGAAGACAGGTGGCTACGAGCTGCGTAAGTGGTTGTCTAATGAGCCTAAAGTTCTAGAAGGGATCCCGGAGGATCACCAACAGAACCCTCACCTGTTTGAGGATGTGGATGATCCCAACAGGATAGCGGTGCTGGGCATGCAGTACCAGCCGCTAACCGATATTTTTACATTCCAAGTGGACTTGGAAATACCAAAGGTCTGGACTAAGAGAACGGTGTTGTCCGTAATAGCCCGTATGTTTGATCCAAGCGGTTGGATCAGTCCAGTGATATTCTCTGCAAAGTGTCTTCTTCAGAGACTTTGGACTTTGGGCGTTTCGTGGGACGAGCCGCTGTTTGGCTCTCCATTGGATGATTGGCTCGAGTTGTTTTCATCGATTAAGGAAGTCAATCGGATTGCCTTGCCTCGTCGAATATTGCCACCCGGGAAATATCGAGCCAGCCTGCATGGCTTTTGTGACGCGTCGGAGCGAGGCTACGCCGCGTCAGTCTATATGCGGACAGTTGACGCCGATGGCCGGGTCAATGTCTCGCTTTTGTTAGGGAAGAGCAAGGTCGCCCCCATCAGGACTAGGCTGACTATCCCCAAGCTTGAGTTGAGTGGAGCTCACCTTCTCTCTAAATTGTTGCATCACGTTGCCAGTGAGCTGGCGGCCACGGTCGAGATACGAGACATCTTCGCCTGGTCTGATAGCCAGGTCGCGCTTGCATGGTTGCGCGCGGCCCCACATACCTTGGAGGTTTTTGTTGGAAACAGGGTTTCCCAAATTCAAAATATCGGAATTGATATAACATGGAGACATGTGCCGGGAGAGCTTAACCCAGCGGACTGTGCTTCCCGAGGTTGTACGGCACCAGAATTGGTGTCACACCCGCTCTGGTGGGGTCCAGAGTGGCTGATGGGATCAGAAACTTCTTGGCCTGTCTGTCAGACAGATGTTACTTCTTTGAGTTTGACCGGGCTCCGTGTACATGCTGTAGTCGCTGAGACGACGTCGGAGCCGGATTGGCTACTTGCTCGGTATAGCAGCTTGGATAAGCTTCTGGGTGTTACCAGTTGGATTAAGCGTTTCATACATAATTGTAGAAACCCACAGGCAAAGCGGTTGGAGCCGATTGCAGGTGCAGAAGAGCGCCGGAGCGCATTGTTGCATTGGGTCCGTGTCGTGCAGACCGGACGGTTTGAGTCAGAGCTTCGTATTTTGCGCGACGGACGCGCTTAAGTTGAAGGGCGCGGTCGCTCGTTTGAACCCGTACATCGACTCGGATGGGCTTCTTCGGTTGAGGCAGGCTCCGGAAGGCGGATCTTCCATATGAGACTCGCCATCCTCTGTTGTTGCCCAAGGGCGGACCCTTGGTGCAGCTTTTGGTGTCTGATCGACACATTCGTAACGCCCATGCTGGGTGCAATGCTTTGTTGGCTATTTTGCAACGCGAGTTTTGGATTTTGTCTGCCCGAAGAGCAATCCGTAGTGTCCTGTTTCGATGTATTGCATGTTATAGGTTGAAGGCATCCACGATGCAACCACAGATGGGTGATTTGCCCGCTGATCGAATCCGACCTTCGAGACCGTTTGACGGCGTTGGAACCGATTTTGCCGGTCCCTTTTCGATCAAGGCTTCTCCCTTTCGTAATGCCCGTATTGTGAAGGGCTATTTGTGTGTATTTGTTTGTTTGGCCACCAAGGCTGTCCATTTGGAGGTGGTATCGGCTCTGACTACGGAGGCCTTCGTCGCCGCGTTGGATCGCTTTGTTTCGCGTCGAGGTCTACCTTCCCTTATTAGGTCTGACAATGGCACAAACTATAAGGGAACTGTAAATTATCTTAAGGATGTTTCTGTGTTTATTGATAAAAATTGTACTAGTTTAAGTCAAATTGCTGCCCAAAGGGGAATAACCTGGAAGTTTAGTCCCCCAAGTTGCCCCCATTGGGGAGGGATTTTTGAAGCGGCTGTGAAATCCGCAAAGACCCACCTCCGCCGCATTATCGGAGAAACGGCTCTAACTTTTGAAGAGCTGGCCACAGTGTTTTGTAAAGTTGAGGCGGTCCTCAACTCTCGTCCTCTCTGTCCGCTATCTCCAGATCCAAATGACTTGGAAGCTCTCACCCCTGGTCATTTTTTGGTGGGAGGGCCGTTGAATGCCCTGCCCGAATACCCGTGGAAGGATGAACGCGTATATCGGTTGTCGCGTTTTCAAATGGTGCAGCAAATGAGCCAGGACTTTTGGCGTCGCTGGTCGCTTGAATATTTGCATTTGCTGCAGCAAAGAGTGAAGTGGACAGACAGGACTGAGCCTCCCAGGGAGGGTGATTTAGTATTGTTAAAAGAGGCAAATTTGCCCTCATTGCTTTGGCGACGAGCTCGCATATTACGTTTGATTCTTGGCGGAGATGGCACTCCGCGTGTGGCTGAGGTGTTGGTCGACGGTTCGATTTTAAGGAGAGGTGTGACCTCTCTCGCCCGCCTTCCCGTAGAGTAAGCTAGCGGTCTGCTTCTCAGACCGGGACGGGGGGATGTTTGTAATATAATGGGTGAAACTAAACGCAGGCGTTTCCCATTGCTGCCGCCAGAGGGCGTTCGGGGTTCTCACACTGCTAGCGTGGATGGCGTCGCGTGTGGTGTCCGCCATTGCATTGTCTAGGGCGATATCGGTTTGATTTTAATACGCGGAGCGGTCTCGCGTCTTTTGCCTGTTGTTTAGTTTGAGTGATAATTGTGAATTTCCTGTTTGTTAAATAACTATTGAATTTGTGTTTGTGAAAAACTCTGTTATTGTGACCTTTTCTTGTGAGAGGTGAAACGTGGCTGGCCGTTCACATCTGGCTGTTCCCGAGTGAAACTACGGGAAGAAATCTATTTAGTTGTTATGGGGAATTGAGATCTCAAGGGTTAGGTAGGGTAATTAGGAATTCCCCCTTCCCGAAGACACTCAAGTTTGGATCCGAAGAGAAAGAAGATTTAGTTTGGTAAGTGTTCAATTCTAGTTAATTTATAGGTTAGGTTATCATATAGGGCCCTGTAGCTCCCTTCATAAGCTACGGTGGTAGCAGACTGCGTATAGCTTAAGTTAGATTCTAGTCGGACAAGCGTGGTGTCGCGTGGAGATTTTTTCCCGGTACTTAATTTTACCGGTAGATTTTTTTCCCGGTAAAGTTCCGGTACAGAATTCTTCCCGCCGCTTCGTTTGTCCGGATTCGCTCTGCGCACATTTTCTGGCAGCAGAGCGTAGTTGCTCTGCACAAACGCCGTCAAACGGCCTCGAAGGTCGAATTCGATCAACGGGCAAATCACCCATCTGTGGTTGCATCGTGGATGCCTTCAACCTATAACATGCAATACATCGAAACAGAACACTACGGATTGCTCTTCGGGCAGACAATATCCAAAATTCGCGTTGCAAAATAGCCAACAAAGCATTGCACCCAGCATGGGCGTTACGAATGTGTCGATCAGACACCAAAAGCTGCACCAAGGGTCCGCCCTTGGGCAACAACAGAGGATGGCGAGTCTCATATGGAAGATCCGCCTTCCGGAGCCTGCCTCCAACCCGAAGAAGCCCATCCGAGTCGATGTACGGGTTCAAACGAGCGACCGCGCCCTTCAACTTAGCGCGTGCGTCGCGCAAGATACGAAGCTCTGACTCAAACCGTCCGGTCTGCACGACACGGACCCAATGCAACAATGCGCTCCGGCGCTCTTCTGCACCTGCAATCGGCTCCAACCGCTTTGCCTGTGGGTTTCTACAATTATGTATGAAACGCTTAATCCAACTGGTGACACCCAGAAGCTTATCCAAGCTGCTATACCGAGCAAGTAGCCAATCCGGCTCCGACGTCGTCTCAGCGACTACAGCATGTACACGGAGCCCAGTCAAACTCAAAGAAGTAACATCTGTCTGACAGACAGGCCAAGAAGTTTCTGATCCCATCAGCCACTCTGGACCCCACCAGAGCGGGTGTGACACCAATTCTGGTGCCGTACAACCTCGGGAAGCACAGTCCGCTGGGTTCAGCTCTCCCGGCACATGTCTCCATGTTATATCAATTCCGATATTCTGGATTTGGGAAACCCTGTTTCCCACAAAAACCTCCAAGGTATGTGGGGCCGCGCGCAACCATGCAAGCGCGACCTGGCTATCCGACCAGGCGAAGATGTCTCGTATCTCGACCGTGGCCGCCAGCTCACTGGCAACGTGATGCAACAATTTAGAGAGAAGGTGAGCTCCACTCAACTCAAGCTTGGGAATAGTCAGCCTAGTCCTGATGGGGGCGACCTTGCTCTTCCCTAACAAAAGCGAGACATTGACCCGGCCATCGGCGTCAACTGTCCGCATATAGACTGACGCGGCGTAGCCTCGCTCCGACGCGTCACAAAAGCCATGCAGGCTGGCTCGATATTTCCCGGGGGCAATATTCGACGAGGCAAGGCAATCCGATTGACTTCCTTAATCGATGAAAACAACTCGAGCCAATCATCCAATGGAGAGCCAAACAGCGGCTCGTCCCACGAGACGCCCAAAGTCCAAAGTCTCTGAAGAAGACACTTTGCAGAGAATATCACTGGACTGATCCAACCGCTTGGATCGAACATACGGGCTATTACGGACAACACCGTTCTCTTAGTCCAGACTTTTGGTATTTCCAAGTCCACTTGGAATGTGAAAATATCGGTTAGCGGCTGGTACTGCATGCCCAGCACCGCTATCCTGTTGGGATCATCCACATCCTCAAACAGGTGAGGGTTCTGTTGGTGATCCTCCGGGATCCCTTCTAGAACTCTAGGCTCATTGGACAACCACTTACGTAGCTCGTAGCCACCTGTCTTCAATATTTCGATCAATTCATCCCGCAGTAGGAGGGCCTCCTCAATACTTTGGGCTCCGGTGCACACGTCATCAACATACAAGTCACATGACAGCACGGAAGCCCCACGGGGAAAGCGGATCCGTTCCCGCTCTGCCAATTCAAGCAATGATCTGATGGCGATATAGGGACTAGATTTCAAACCATACGTGTTTGTGTTGAGTTCATACACCGTCACAGGATCCTCAGGGCGCTCACGCCAGAGTATCAACTGGAATCGCCTGTCCTCAGGATGTATGACTGTCTGGCGGAACATCATCCGGATGTCCGCGCCAAAAACCACTTGATGTCTTCTAAAGTTCAAGATGATGTCAATTATGTCCCTATGCAATTTGGGACCTGAATGCAAACATAGATTCAACGAAACTCCGTTCGAAGTGGGTGCGGACCCATCAAAGACAGTCCGCAACTTGCCCGTTGAGGCCTTCACCACCGCGTGGTGGGGCAAAAAATAATGCTCAGTTGAGCTCCAATCAACTCGAGCCGGAGACATGTGACCCAAATCCTCGTACTCGCGCATAAATTCAATATATTTATCGCGAAGTACGTGGTCACGCTGCATGCGTCGCTCCATGGACAGCAGTCGTTTCTCCGCAAGCGCCCTACTTTGCCCTAGGCTAGGACGAGAGGCAACAAAGGGTAACCTAGTTACAAACCGACCGGAGGGCAACCTCTCCGTGGTCGATCGAAAAAGGGCTTCGCACTCAGCGTGTTCCGGATCCACCCTGGAACTCATAGGTGGCTCCTCCACCTCCCAAAACCTTTGCATGGTCTTGGCCAAGGACGCTGATGCGACAACCGGTGGCTCCTCCGCGGTGCCATTATCAAACACAGGGCCCATCAGGGCAAAACCAAAAATCGTAGACACTGCCATCAGTGAAGACGAACCCAGAGCCTTCTGTGTACCCAACAAAATCCAACCCAATACGTCCGAGCCCAGGAGCAAGTCCACTGGGCCGGGATGAAAGACAAAGGGGTCGGCCAAATCCAGACCCGAAACCAAAGACAACACACCCGGCGGTATGTCTGTCGAGGGGGTGCCAACCCGCAATGGTATCCATTACCATAGCCGAAGTCGTGATCCTCATTGTGGAGGACTTCAGCGAAGAAAAGGTGACAAGTGTCTGGCCCGTCAGACACTTCACTTGTATGCCACCAACTCCAAGAAGTGGCACAGGCGAGTCTTCCACGACTAAACCTAACTGGCGTGCCACTCGAGTGGTAACCAAACTGCTTTGAGCCCCTGAGTCCAACAGAGCTCTCAAATTAATGGCTTTCCCCACGACCCCATACGCGGACCACCGCGGTAGGGAGCAGAACCGTCCGCGGCTCTGTCCCAGCAAGGGAGCAAGCTAGTTACGGGCTCCCCACTCTCTCCAAACCAGGGGCGCGCCACTGACCCGGATAATATGGCGGGCGAGTGCACATCCCCATCTGAGGGGGCAGAACCCGCGGCCCGGCCATACATATGGTACGGCGGGTGGTACTCCAGCCGTGGGTACTCGTGCAGCGGCGGAGAAAACCGCTGCGGCTGCATGTGTTGGGCATTGGTAACCCGCGTGGAGGGGGTGTCCCCACTCTCACGTCCGATCTAGGGCCCCCGCCCATGGGGGCCCTATCCGGGGCCTGGCCAGCTACATACTGGCCATGACCTTGGGGCGCGTGGTCCCGGTCCGCCAAGACCCGCGCAGGTACGCGACCCCTCCCGAGGGGGGTGCGACGAGCGAAGCCGCGTCCTCCGTCCGGTGGTGGAGGGCTTCGCGCAGGAGCGCCCCCGCCCATAGGGGACCCCTGCCTCAACATCCGGGTGCCATCCCCGTTGCGGTTCATGCAAAGCATCGCGTGGTGCCGCCCACGGCATGCACTGCATGGTATGGCACTGGGACAGTCACGTGCATAGTGACCGCCCAAACAATAAAAGCAAAGTTCATGCCGCTTTGCCATGCGGCGCCTATCTTGTACTGGCAGTCTCTGCCAGTCCCTGCATTGTAGCAGGCTGTGGCCCATCCGGCCACATTGCAGGCAGTCCGCGTCCCTCGCGACTGCTGCCGTGTGCGCAACCCGCACACCAGCTCCACGCGGTGGCGGTTGCCGTCCCTGTTGGGGCCTACGTTCAGGCGCTCTGGATGGCGCTGAGTCCGTCATGGTATTCTCAGCAGCCCGTGCCTCAAACTCCAAAAACTTCACCAAGTCAGTGAATGTTGGTAGGGTGGTGCTATCCCGTTCCGCATTCTCGCGCTCAAATCGCGAGCGGATGTCATTGGGTAATTTGCCCAATACAATGTGCACCAGCAAAAAGGACCATTGGTCCACCGGCAGCCCCAGTGTGCGGAGCGCGTTACAGGCCACTGTAACGGGCGTGAGCAACTGCAGGCGCAACTGTGCCCTGTTGGCCACCTTGGGCAGGGCCATCAACTGTGCGGCGTGCGCATCCGCTAACAAACGTAGATTTTGATAGCGGGAGTTCAATAACTCCCAAGCCGTATCGTACTGGTCGTCCTCCACCCGGAGGTGCTGGATGAGCGACCGCGCTTCACCCTCAAGAGTGGAGAGGAGGTAGGCCATCTTCTGGGCCTTCGACAACTCCTGTCGTGCTACGACCAGGGACTCAAACATATTTTTATATGCCACCCACTCCTCCATCCTACCCCCAAAGTGGGACAGCTGAAGGGTGGGGAGCCGACCAGTAACCGCTGGTCCTTCCTGTCTAACAGGTGTGCGAGGGGCTGGTCCGCCAGCCTGTCTCGCCCTTATTGCGGTCACCGCCTCCGCGATATCATCGTGCAGACTCAGGATCTGGTCCATGTCCGCCATGTGACCTGCGTAGGCCTCCGGGGTAAGGTCGGCTTCGGTAAGCGCCGCCATGGCCGCTTCCGCGCTAATCAATCGTGAGTGGAGGTGATCCGCTCTTAGCAGTATGGCGCCCTCCCTGTCCTTCCGGGACAGGAGTCCTCCGGCCGTCACAAACCATCTCAATTCGTTGGCGAGTGTCGCCCTAGCATTGGAGACCTTCGCCATCGCGTCAAGTCACAAACAAAAAATAACAAAAGGTAAATAAAAAACAACAAAATCAAACAACTACACGAAGAACCGCGGTAGGTATGAGAATGGCACAAACCCGGAACGCACGGTACAAACCGCAAACAAATACAAAAAAGGTTACAAATATTCTTATACAAACAAACTAAGAAAAATCTAATAATTTTTACAAACAATTAATTATTTTTTACAAACGAACAAATAGAGGGTAGATAAACTACGCTCTGCTACCAGAGAATGTGCAGAGCAACTACGCTCTGCTGCCAGAAAATGTGCGCAGAGCGAATCCGGACAAACGAAGCGGCAGGAAGAATTCTGTACCGGAACTTCACCGGGAAAAAACCACCGGTAAAAATAAGTACCGGGAAAAAATCTCCACGCGGCACCACGTTTGCCCGACTAAAACCTAACTAACTTAACGCAGTCTGCTACCACCGTAGCTTATGAAGGGAGCTACAGGGCCCTATATGATAACCTAACCTATAAATTAACTAGAATTGAACACTTACCAAACTAAATCTTCTTTCTCTTCGGATCCAAACTTGAGTGTCTTCGGGAAGGGGGAATTCCTAATTACCCTACCTAACCCTTGAGATCTCAATTCCCCATAACAACTAAATAGATTTCTTCCCGTAGTTTCACTCGGGAACAGCCAGATGTGAACAGCCAGCCACGTTTCACCTCTCACAAGAAAAAGTCACAATAACAGAGTTTTTCACAAACACAAATTCAATAGTTATTTAACAAACAGGAAATTCACAATTATCACTCAAACTAAACAACAAGCAAAAGACGCGAGACCGCTCCGCGTATTAAAATCAAACCGATATCGCCCTGGACAATGCAATGGCGGACACCACACGCGACGCCATCCACGCTAGCAGTATGAAAACCCCGAACGCCCTCTGGCGGCAGCAATGCGAAACGCCTGCGTTTAGTTTTACCCAATATATTACAAACACTATGATTGTAAAAAGAATTATCTTTTTGGGTAAAAAAAAGCAACGTTGCAATCTTACACCTCGCACAGATCGGCAACAACGTATCGATGAATGCCTGAGATGAATTCGCACAAATATTCCAGTCCAGTCATATACGTAATGGCAAGCTTGTAATAATATATTAAATCTAGGGTTCAGTACGTATTTTTATGAAAGATTTTTTTATGGTGAAATTTAAATTTGATAACTGGGATTTTTGAATATGAAGGCAGGGATATCTGAATATGACATCTTGACATCTGGATGTGAAGACCTGGGTGTCTGGTCATGTGCATATGAAATGCTGGACAGCTGAATATGAAGACCAAAGCTTCAGGAGATGATAACCTGAACATCTGGAAATGAAGATCTGAAAATGTGGAGCTGAAGACCTGGACATCTGGATATCACCTGCACATATAAATTTGAAGACGTGGGAGTCTGGTCATGTGGATACGAAAACCTGGACAGTAGGACATAAAGTCCAGGACATCACATCCAGATGTACAGGTGATGTCCAGATGTCATATTTAGATAGCCTGTCTTGATATCCAAAAGTCCCAGTAATCAAATTTAAATTTCACCATAAAAAATCTTTCATAAAAATAAGTATATTGAACCCTAAATTGTATTTAATATTGAAACTTGCTATTTTATAATTTTTTAGCATTTCATGATTTTCTTTTGTTTTTCACGTACAGCCGATGGCGCTGTCAAGGCAAGCAACATCGAGGTAGCATGCATTTAGGTCTCAAAGTGCTTTTATATAAATAGTAGTAGTCAGTAGTTTGTAATAAATCTGCTAGACGTCGCCACTAAATGTCACAAAATATTACGCACACATCAACAAGAATCTCAATTTTTGTCGTATTTTAAATGCCGTTTTTCTCGTAAATTATTATACATTATTATGTTAAATTCAACATGAGAGCACAATTACTTCATAAGAATTGGTAATTCGATTTTATTATGAGAATCATTAACGAAGTTTAGAGCATTGCTGTAGAACAAAATGTATGGACAGCCAAAGCTTGGCTTTCACCTTAAAGCTCTGTGGCCTAATTCTCGTATTCAAAGTCGCTGCGATATCCTAGCGACTTCCTAGCGACTAACAGTGTGTGAGCGGTGAGACACTATATACTGCCATACTTTTGACTATTGTCGCACCGCTCACACTGCAAGCGAATTACGCGCAGCGTGCAAAATTAGAGCGAGAGAGACTTAGAGTTGCTCTAAGAAGTGAGCGAGACGCATATATATATAAGTTTTGCACGCGTAGCGGAATTCGCGTCGTCGGTTAGACCGGAGCTTTATGATTTGAGTCCTATGGCCCCCATGTGGGGCAGAGGGCGTCGACAGTGTTTCGCCAGTTTCCTCGATCTTGGGCTACGCGCTTCACTTCGGGCCAGGTCAGCCCGATTGTCTTGAGCTCCGCTGCAATAGTGCGTCGCCAGGTCTGCTTGGGACGGCCAACTTTGCGCTTGCCCTGGGGGGTCCACTCCAGAGCTTGCCTCGGGATATGTGATCCCTTCGCAGTGTGTGACCAATCCATGACCACTTGCGGCGCCTAATTTGGAGGTCTATTGGCATTTCCCGGCATCTTTCCCACAGCTGTTCATTGGAAATTCTGTCTGGCCAGAAAATGCCAAGTATTTGACGCAGGCAGCGGTTCACAAAGACCTGGATAGGCGACGTGATCTTTTTGGTGACCTTCCACGTTTCACATGCATATACACCCGGACCTTTATACAGCTTTTACATCTCGGAAAATGAGTCATCATATAAAACCGGCAATGATTTTTAAATGAAGGACTAGAGAATAATGGAAATATCTGCTTATAGGTATGACCCGGACTGACTACCCAATGTGTATTGAGCCTTTCTTTCCATAATAAAACGATAATTAACCGTGGTGGTCGCAATTAAAGCAGCTCAGCGATAAACACGCGCGTAAAAACTTTATTAACAAAAAAAATGAGGGATACCAGCTGATCTCGTATCAATTACATTCCGTGGCAACATGCGAACTTAAATAATGATCTACTATTGCCTTCTATTTATTTATTTATTTAACTTTTTTACATAAAACATGTAAATGGCGGATTAAAGCCAGAGGCTTTTTCTACCAGTCAACCAAGAGGTGATGCAGAGAGAAAAGATATCATTTTGGGGTGAGTGCAAATGGTATATTCTATTTATGTTTTTCGGCAGACAAATTATTTTTCAATCGCTAGTTGAATGTAATAATCCTAACTAATATTATAAATGTGAAAGTGAGTTTGTTTATTTGTTTGTTTGTTACCTCTTCACGTATCATCTACTGAACCAATCTTCCTAAAATTTCGCAAACACATAGTTAGAAGTACGGAGAAGGACATAGGGTAACCTTTCATCCCGGGAAAAGGCCGCGTGAGTTTCCCACGGCACCGTTCCCGTGGGAAACTCACGCGGGCGAAGCCGCGGGCGAAAGCTAGTCCTAACTAATATTATAAATGCGAAAGTGAGTTTGTATGTTTGTTTGTTGGTTTGTTTGTTACCTCTTCACGCTTTATCTACTGAACCAATCTTCCTGAAATTTCGCATACACATAGCTGGAAGTAGGGAGAAGGACATAGGGTACCTTTCATCCCGGGAAAAAAGCACTGTTCCCGTGGGAAATTCACGCGAGCGAAGCCGCGGGCGAAAGCTAGTAATAAATAAATAGAAGGAACGTTTATTTATGAACTAGCTATAGACCGCGGCTTCGCTCCAATGTGAGTTTTGGGATTCTTAACAGCCTCCTTCTTCATAAATGTGGCTATCATATACAGAAATGACAGAAATAATCCATCTTTTAAATCCGCCGTGCAGTTCCGGAGATTAGCGTGTTGTGGGTTCAAACAAACCAACTCTTCAGCTTTATTATATAAGTATAGATTAGGAATAATGTCTTTAAGTATATTTGCTAGTTTTGTTATAAATAATTTGATAGGTATTCTATTTTAATTTTATGTAAGTAGGTAAATCCTCAGTGTAGCTTGCATACAAAACTTCAGTTACTACTTACCATCTCTGGGGCGCAGCTAGTAAAAAGATCATTTCAAAGACAACCTGTTTGATCATGCATTTTATTCACTACATATTTAGTAATTTAGCCAAATTATCGTCCTTTCTTATACTTCCGTTTCGATTTCTGATCCTGGATGAACGCTTCTATATCCCTGTCTGACGTCAGCATCTTCTTTGGGAGGATGATGGACGGGGCTCTGTGCGCCCGTCCGACTGGCGCTACGTAGCGGTCGATCACCACGTGAGGGATGGCCACGAAGTGCTGCACCTCATCAGGGTCTACGTCGTCGTAGTCGTAATACACAGGCCTGGTAAAAATGTGTTATTACAAAAAGATTTCTGGCTCAAGTTTTTTATTGCGACCTGATATATCCAGGATAGCCTACCAACTAGAGAACTTCTTATCAGTTAACTGCATGTGTACTTGAATTTTTGTTTACTCACAATTTTACTGAGGCTAATGATTATAAAAAAATTCCATCAGATATCAGATGATACTAAAGCTGAAGCCAAAAATGAAATTTTGGTAAAAAGCAATTACCCGTTATACTCCGCCCGTTTGCACCGCTGGTGGTACTTCGAACCCTTAAAAGAAGGCGGTGTGCAGCAGCAGTCAGGGCACATGTTTCCGCAGAATGATCTAGCCCCGAACATGACCCTGTGGGGACAGTGAGGGGAGGTCACCGGGTACCGCTCGGTCACTTTGTCGCTTATTCCTTCGTTGTAAAGGTTCCTTTTGCCTACATAGACAAAAGAGGAGGATTAATTGTAGGACAAAAAGGTAAATGCTAAAATTTGGAGAGAGTCATGTTTTCTCATGATGGACAACACTCAACACTAAACGGCCTACACTAAGCTTTTTCTTAGTATACAAACACAAAAACAAACATAACACACCTAAAATTGCAGACATAAATTATGTCTGCAATTTACCAAAAAACTAATATTTGCCCGCGTTAATATGATGACTGACTGGGATAACCTCCAGATGGCGGAAGGGCCTTTTTTATTTTTTTCTAAAGAATCTCGACTGAATATCCTTGATGTAGCATAAATGTTCAGATATTATAATATAACCTCTACAGTTATTAATAGGTATATAATGCTGTCAGTTGAGAAGCAAACTGTAAACAACATTGGATATTCTTTTACCTGATTCGAAATGCATATCAGGAGGTGGTGTGACACAGTGCCGACTGCACTTTCTCTTAAGGTAAGAGCAATCCTCGGTCACATCCGTATCCCTTTCTGCCTCGTCATAACTTGTTTCATAATTGTAGTAGTTACTTCTTAGAACTCCCTTCGGAATTGCAAATTTGCAAATTGGCTTTGGTGGCGGAGGCGGTGGAGCGTAATGAGTAGTTTTGCATCGCATCGAGGTTTTGGATCCCGTCAATGAAACATTTGACGCCCTTGGAGAAACTAAAGGGGTACGCGCGCTGCAACCTGCATGATTCAACTTTGCAGTCATGGTAGTCTTGTCACAAAATCTCATTATATTATCTCGAAAGGCATTTTTGTAAAATCTCGAAAAACTTTTTGTAGGACAATGTGCTGACGTGCAATTTGCACAATTGCAATTATTTTTTGACTTTTGTGTTTTTAGCTGTATTGGGATGTCTTCGCCTGAGTTCACTTCGACACACGGGTTCCATCGTAGACCCACTCGACTAGGATAAGCAGTGATACCGGTGACATACTCTTTACATTCTGTTACTTCATTTTCGGGAGGCGGTGAACGATTAGCATTTTTGCAGTAGTGTTTTTCAGAACTTTTCCGAGGTAAATCATCTGTTCCGACACTTCCGACAACCTGTTTGATCAGCTTGGCTCGGGAACTCTGCTCGGCCATTCGTGTGACATCTTCGGAGCTGTATAACAAGGATTTCTTTTGAAATTTACGTGTGGATTCGAACTCATTTTGCTTCACTGATGATTTGGCTTCAGTCATTGTAGTGTGGTAAGCATTGCTATCAATTTTCCATTTTCATTTGTGTTTTATTATCTACACTATACAAATAAACACAAAGTTTTAAAAGACAAACATACAGGCATGTCGATGGCAGAATGATCAATGTGATCATTGATGTCATGTCATCATTGATAGATTTTCCTTCACTTCACTTTTTAATTTTAAGGCTTGATCGTCTGATCAGCTCATGGAAGTAATGTAGTTGTACAAAGTACTTATTACTTCCATGGATAACTAAACAATGATTTTGCTAAATTTTGTCAAGGTTGAATACCTATGTTGAAATTCTATCAAAAGCTTGCTCGATCAAATTACTGTTTAGTAGACAAAATAAACAACAGTTATTTATTACTTAACCCGTCATATCCTATGGACAGTCCCTGACTATTGACCCTGAACATTTTCTATGAACAAACCCCGGACGCAGTACAACTGCTACAAAAAAAAAAAATACATGTGAGGCTCCGCTCCCGTAACAATTTCTGTTTTTTTCTTCCCGTGTACAAAATTTCATAGGAATCTGACGAGTAGATTTTGCGAGAGTTACTTACATCCACACACACACACACATACAGATCCAAACTTTATTTCTTTTTGCAAAATTTTTGTTATAATAATATGAAGTCATCCCAAGTATTCTGTGTGATTTGTCCGTATTATTTATTCCTCAGTCAGTAAACAGCTGATGCAACGGAAGCAGCCAGTTGACCAGGACCGCTTCAATACATACCGTCACAATACTGATTGAGTAACAGGCTCCTTACAAACTTACTTTTTCAGCTCATATCACAGCAGCTGCTAGCAAATCTAATCCAATTGACGGAAGATGTAACTTTGTCGGTCTTGGAGATTGGCCAGTTTGTCTTGATCTTCCGTGTGTCTTAGGCAGTCTTAGCTCGTGTTATTTGAATCAAATTAGGCCCTGTCTACCTCGTGATGGATAAAGATATACCTATGAATTTGTTAAAAAAATACTATATGTCGTGACTGTTTACTTGGATTAACAATTGTGGAGGCAGGTAACTAGAAAAGATTATAGTGTTTTCACGTAGGCATGTAGTAAGTATAAACTTATTGGAGTTTATTTCATTCCACGGAAACTTCAAATAATATTCCGATTTCTGAAGGGATACTTGCAAAATTCGAGATAAAACCAGTAGTAACCACAAGGTTACTATTTCTATTCAAGATTCTACTCTACATTTGTTTTAGAGGTGTGATTACAAAAATAAAAAAGCATTTATTTGACGAGATTTAAAAAAATATAGGTGGTTATAAAAGCAAGAGTCACAAGACCAGTGCCGCGGGCAGTCAAAAAGAAATTATAAAAAATACGCGTACTTTCAGTCCAGATTGAATAACAAACATCATTACTAAGATTGACCCATGCAGATCTAGTTGCCTGGCCGTCTGGGACAGATGCCGTCAATTGTCGGAGTCAGAGAGCAGAGGAAGTGAGGACAGCTGGCTGGCGCGTGCGCGTTGTTGGCTAATAATTGGTGGGGCTGTTGGTAATTAGTGAGGTATTTGAAGAAATCCCTCCTTCCACTTAGATACACTGTCTAGATCTACGAGTAGATCCGAGAATGTTTAGCGTTTAGGAGTCACTTGTGAAATATTGATAACAAGTTTCTTAGTGGAAATGGGGACAGCTGGTGTGTTGACTAAGGTGGTGCTGGTGATAATTAGTGAGTGTCTTGGAACTTCTATTGGTAGATTTTGTAGCCATGATTTACCTTATAACCACATAGGATAACTTGTAAAACTAAGATTTGTGAGCACCGAGCCACCAAGGAACAAAATAGATCAACAAGAACGTTAAAAAGCGCCTATCAAAACACGTTTTTTATACATTAAATATCTTATAAATTTATATAGAAGATATATAAATATACAAGCCAGAATTCTACTGGTGTTAATATACCTACGTTATTAGCCTATGTTGTCAATCCGATGTGGGGTATACATCGGAATGACAACATAGGATGAGGATGATAGGATAAAGTTTAGAGCTATATGCGTTGGCATCTTTTCAGTACGGAATCGGAAGGTAGAGTCGAATTCAAGATTATGTATGTATGTTTCGATTGAAGAAGCACCAATATGTATTAAAGCATAGTACATTGAGTAAACGATTTCACCTCGAGATCACCAGTGGGTGCTCCCATCAAGAAAAGGAGAAAAAGTCACCAGAAAGGATGCGTTGATGTAAATAAACATCATAATTGAGCAAGTTGCCTGCAGACGCGTGCGCGTGCGACCCCTGGTGTGGCGTGGTGGCAGGCCGGCGCAATATATAGGATATGCTAGTTTAAAAAGAACATAAAATTTTAGTGCAAAATTTTGTCGACGAGAAACTCTTATTCATGAATCCAAATCCCTTGTTATTGCTCTACTACTTCATAGATGGTTCAGAAAGCACAAACGCAAAAGACGAACGTTATACCAGCCAACAGTTGTTAACCCCTTCTTCTTCTAAGAGTGCCTCTTCAACTAGTGATGACTGTGATGATTAGCGATTAGCATATTAAACCATGTTGCGTCTCAATTATCCAGATCATCACGTGAAGTCTTATGTCCAGCAATGGTTTCGGTTTTCGAAAAGAAGAAAAAATATGTTTAAATTGCTTCCAACAGTTGGCAAACCCTGAAGCGTCTCAATTGTAAAGATTATCCAATGAAGTCTCCGCAGCTGCAACGTGCGCCAGTCAACATCAAATGTGCATTCGTTTTACTTATCCAGATTGCTTCAAATTGCGTTATAAACGTTTAATATTTGCATCAAAGATCGCCATCATATACATTATGAAAACCAACAATATAAACAACCAGAATTTCGAGTTAGTAGTCACATAAATATGAATGTCCTTATCATTCCGGCAACAAGATTCTTCTTAGCAGTTCACTTGCCTGAAAAACAGCACTGGATATTGTATTTTATGGCTACTACAAGGGTCCATCCAGCGAACTATCTATAAGTAAGTAGATATTAGTTAGTCTCGACAGTCACTCCTATGTCATACGGTCCACAGTATGAGCTGTCACAATTCATACTTTAAATACTATGTAGTTAAATATCAAAGAACAGTGTCACGTCTCACGACTACCGACCCTAATGATGCATTTTCACGAACTTTCTTTTTCTCCTACAAAAGCATCATTATTAAAACTGTATCCAGTGTCAAATGAGTGTAACATAATGAAGTACAAACGAGGGGCACGCACTGAATAAAAATTACCAACACAAAACTCTGCGGGGTGCCTGTTATCCTAACCTTTAATAACACCCTTAAACATCATCAAAATATACCTTATACGTATGGAAATAAAGGTCAGTTGGTGTGAAGAAAGGATTTGTAGGACCACAAATGTCTGTATTGTAACAGTCGTTAACTATTGTTACGCGTTTGTTAGTACTTTGATAGTTATCGTTTTTGGACAAATAGGCTCACTGGTGACGTCATTTGATGATGTCATACATACTTTTACGTCTTTTTCCCTCACGAGGCAGAAAGAGTCTTAGAATAAATCCAGAGAACTTTGTGAGCTTCAATTTGCTCGAAGAAATACTGATATAATGTCGGGTCTAGCTCTTCAATCGATTTTAACCTAGACCTTTCTCTTAGACGATACATAAATATATAATAAGACACACAACTGAAACCCAAAAATTGTGCCATGAAAGAAGAACTTTCGGTCTTAAAATTGGGCAGTTTTTCGTGCTTTTCTGTATTTATTATCTTATCTTTGTCTTTTAGCCACTGAATTGGTGATGTAGTCATTTGGCCGGTGGTTCCTTGTTCATAAACTTCGATATGATACCTGGTTCTTATTGGCTCTTCATTATTGGCCATAACATGAAACTATTTATGTATGATAATGGATTAATAGAGACACGCAGCGTGTGAAGATGGGGTGGTACAGATAGCTGCAGTGTCCGTCCCACCCCGCATCGCTTTGTAGAACTCACATTGGGCAAGTAATATCTTGTAAAGAGCAGTTAAGCCGGTGATTTTTACTAACGATGTAGAGAGATATTTATGTTGATAACAATATTACTGATATTAGATACTAGTACTAGACTAGCTGCAGATCTATCTTGGTACTTAGATTATTATTTTTTGTAATATTTCACATGACAACCTTCTTAGACAGTAGTAAAATCCAGACAGCTGTTACTACAATATTGTATAGTAGAGTTGGTATCAAAGTATTATAAAGAAACTTATTCGAGGATAGCTACCGAACTAGTTTTTTTAGATTTATATGTAATCTGGGCTTGTATTATAATTAAGATAAATCTTATCTGCTGAATGCTCCTTAACGACCTTGGAGTTTTAAAAGAGCTGCCTAAAGTCCGTCTTCGTAACTCAACCACTCGCCCATTCCACTCTACCACTGTGAACTCTGCGTCCTATCTTTATTACATCTAGCGGCAGTTGCGCACGCGTCGTAATTACATTATATCATATTTACACCTTGTGCGAGAGAATTTTTATTATATTTTCCATACAAATGCTCATCGTAATTTACTTGATGAGTTGTGTCGTAGTTTTTATTGTTGATATTTTATTTGTTTTTGTTTTACTGTTCGCCACCACTTCATCATTTCTTTTTTAGGTTTCAGTCTGTCTGTAAATCAGTATATATAATGAAAATTTTAAAACAGTGTAAGTAGGTATGTTGTAGTAGGTACATGTAATTTTTTCTGCAAAAAAGAACGTAACTATTTTTATCCATGCTTACATTATAACATACAAAAAATCAGAACATGACTTTCTATTTTTTACATTACCTAATAAACTACTCGTAAAAGTTAACAGTCGATTAATGACATTTAAAACTACATTACATAGACAATTAGTGGTTTAAACATGAATAATCGATCTTCGGGTTATTAATCAAGCGATTACAAAAAATATAAAGTACTTAGTGTATAAATTGTCCATTACATTATTATATAGATGGCTTTATTATCTGTCTTTACATTATGGTCTGCGCTTGCGACTGTGCGGGCGACAGAAACGGAGAATTATGATGTTGGAATCATAGACTTTGATAACGAAAGACATGGCTCAGCAATGTAACTGTTATTTTTTTTTTATTTGAGTGAATTATTTACATACATAGAACATCACCTCTTACAGGGTAGACAGAGCCAAGAGTCGTGAGACTCGAAGGCCACGTTTAGCTGAATAGTGGGCTCTCTGATGAAATGGAGATTCAGGTATAGTGACAGGTTGCTAGCCCATCGCCTATGAGTGAATGGAATTCCCAGTTTAAAGCCCTAAATTAAACCTTTAATTAAACATGACCTATTTGGTGTAGTGATCAACATGCCTGATCGTCGTATACAGGTCCTGGGCTCGATCTCAGTAGCGTTTGGCAATTTTTTTTTAACTTTTTGATGTGATTTCCTCTTGCTTTTCTGCAATATGCGGGACATTTTCCTAAAAAGGCAGGAGCAACCGAATAAGTCCACCCGATTAGCAACGTCATTTAGGGTTTGCAAAGTGTTTAAATACAAACCACTGGATAGAAAGCACATAAGATATTTTATTAATAGAAATCCATCATCCATCAAATCCCCTGACAATACCTCCGACCCCCGTACCATAGACCCAAACCATAAACCCTCATTCAACATCCCCCCTTTTAAGTACTTAACTTTAAAAATATTACAAACCTAAACTCAATTACTATTTCTCCAAATGTAAAAAATTACAAACATAATCATTAAGGAACCTAGGCCTTACTCTAACCCTTTCTGACCTACGCGGCTCCTCTTTATCTTGCATTACATTACTTTCCCCATCACCTCCATCAGTGATTCCCAAATCACTATCCCCACTTACAGATATATCTACAAAATCCTCATGAAATTTATCAGTTTCTTTTAAATCCTCTATCCTATTCTTTCCCATACTACCAGATTCCTTTAAAGCTAATTGTTGAAAAGGTGCTGGCACCAAATGCCAACGATTCCTTCTATAATTTACACCTTTAACTTGAACAAAATATGACCTTGGCTCTTTTGCCTTTCTGACAACAATACCATATGCCCGTAAATCAATGACCCATACATTATCACCTACCTCTATATCTTCCAAACTCACTACGTTATGACTTTTATTGTAATTCCTTGCTACTTTCTCCCTTCCTAAATTTCTCTTAACTCTAAAATCTTTATGAATATCTAATTTTACACTCAAATTATTAGGAAACACAGGTAATATTTCCCTTATTTTCCTATTAAACATTAACTCGCTAGGACTGTATCCAGTCTCCAATGGAGTATTTCTATAACTAAGTAATGCTAAATAAATATCTTTATTTTTCTTTAATAATTTTTTCGCTATCTTAACCCCGGCTTCTGCACATCCATTACTCTGTGGAAAATAAGGGCTACTAGTTATATGAATAAAATTATATTCCTTAGAAAAAAGCACAAAATTACTTTTAAATTGCGTTCCACAATCCGTTCTAACAATTTCTGGTATACCATAGCGAGCAAATGTTTCTTTACAACATTTAATAATAGCTAACTCTGTCAAATCATACAATTTAAAAATCTCTATAAATCTAGAATAATAATCAATCATGACAATAAACCAACTATTATCATACTTAAACAAATCAATACCTATTTTTTGCCATGCCCTCACAGGCATTTCTTCCACAAATAAAGGTTCTCTATGATTAACTCTTTCCCTGTATACATTCAGGACAATTTTCTATCAAAACCTTTATCTGTGATGATAAACCTAACCACCACACTGCTTGTTTAGCCTCTACATTTTGTTATTCCTAAATGACCTTTATGAATGTCATCCAATATTTGTTTTTGCAAACTTCGAGGTATTACTAACCTACTATTATAAATTAAAAATTCTTCTTGAACAGAAAAATTATGTCTAAATTGATAATAATCTTTTAATTCTAAAGCAATTTTACCCTTTTCAGGCCAACCATTTTCTGTGAAATAAACTAAAAATCGACAAATTTGACACTTTTTCTGTTCTAATTTTATTAAATTCAATTAATCATCCTGTATGCAGTTCTCAGTGATCATGTTAATTTCCTTATCATCTCCTGACTGACCAACTATAGGAGATCTGGATAAAGCATCAGCAACTACTAATCTTTTCCCTGGAACATAAATAACTGTATATAAATATCGCATTAATTGCAACCTGAACCTTGAATCTTGGAGTTAAATCATCAATGGGCTTCGTTTGCAAAATCAGTACAAGTGGTTTATGATCTGTTTCTAAAGTGACGTGAATACCTATAACATAATCTTTAAACTTATGAACAGCCCATGCTAATGCCAAACACTCCTTTTCTATTTGTGCATAATTCTTTTCCGTGTTATTTAAAGTTCTACTAGCAAAAGATACAACTTCTTTATTACCCATATGATCCTCTTGTAACAATACTGCACCTAATCCATAAGAACTACTATCCGCTGAAATAATAATTTTTTTACTTGGATCATAATGTCGCAAAACGGGAGAATTTGAAATTAATGTTTTTATCTCTTCAAATGCTTTGTTCTGGTACATTTCCCAACTAAACCTAATCCCATCTCTTAATAACTCATTTAATGGTTGCAATATATTAGTTTTATTAGGTATAAACCTTCCCACATAATTCACTAATCCTAAAAATTGCATTAATTGTTTCTTATTACCAGGAACCTGAAACTGTTTTATACTCTCTACCCTATCCGGATCTAAAGTGAGAGATAAGGCACGGCTTATCTATACTTTTACAAACTCTACACTAGAGATCAGGTACTCATGATGTTAATACTTTAGAAGTAACCCGACCGGCTGTAGAAGTAAATAATTACAGACATCTCAATTTGGTAGGAATGCGATTGGGCAGGTGGGGTCCGTATCGCTCTTCAGATTTGTTCCAGTTGGTTTTCCAAGCTTCTACCTGCAAATACTGTATTTTTTGACAATATTAACTAACTGTAATAATAATTTTCACTCTTGTGAAAAAATAGTTTTAATAAAAAGACGCGACAGAATTAGTATTCTAACAATACCATACATCTAAATCAGATTATGAGAAAAATTTGAAACTTAAATTGTAGAGAATGCTTTTAGCATTAAGTCCGCCTTTTGTACTTATTGTTGGAAAATAAAGTTTTTAAATAAGTAAATGAAATATGTTAAAGCCCACTTAACTCAAATCCGAATAAGTATGTACTTGATGTTTCAGTCTTCTATATATATTAAAAAAAAATATAATCTTTCTACATTCACATTATTTTACATCAACACCCCCAAATGAAGCCACAAATCACAAGAAATGCGAATGTAACGACACCCACACATGAAAAGATCCGAATCCGAAACTAATATTTACGATCGAACTCGGAATTAAGATATTATTATTTATGTTTATTAATGGCGGCGGTGACTAGAACGAATTTTATTGAAATCGACCGATAATTCAGACCTTTATTGTGTTAATAGCTATTAAAGATGACAAATGCCGCTGTCGAAGCTAGGAGACACATATGTTGTAAAGTGACGTCTTTGGAGAAAATGCAGCAGTGCCAATGGAGTTTGTTGCGTGTCGTCGCCTCTTCTCCAATTGCGCTTTGGAGGCGCTAACCTTAGCTTTTCTGACGTTAACAAGTTTAGGACGATTTCAAAGTGTTATTTTTAAGCCCATTTAAATAAAGCAATTTTCATTCATTCATTCAGAGAGAGACATCGAGAGTAAACAATTTTTAGTCTTGTATCTGTGGTCTTTAGTTAGTCATTCCTTAGTGACTAACTAAAGCCTATAACCAATTATATTATACGGTGATAACGGGTAGAGTAAACAGTATAGTCGTACGGTAGATTGTTAACTTTCTTACTAACCTTACTAACTATACCAAGGTAGCTGACATTAGTACTCCTCTTTATTTTTACTCCACCCGTGCCATAACAGCTGGACATTTTTAGCAAGTTTTGAAGAAACAGTGAAACAACTCAATTTTTCGTTATTATATTGTCATTATTACCAAACAGTCAATATATCTGGCACCCCGCGTCTGCTATAATTATAAACAATACGTTTTTGTGGCAGGTGGAGGATTAGAATGTTGTATTAATGTCTTATTTTGGCAAGCGAAGACATTCGGAATGGTGTGTATTGGAGTCTAATTAAGGAGCGTAAGCGGGGAAAATATGGGTTAATTAAAAAGGTTGAATTTTCAATCTCTATATGTATACTCCCTCCATAAATTTATGGAATAAATAACTTTATGTAGGTACTATATTATTAGCCTATTATTTTCAAAAATTAAATTTTTGGTTCAAGTTTTTAATTCCGGTAATCGTTCGTTACTAATTATCAAACTAGTCAAAACGTACCGAAAGGGATCATGTCGTTTTATCTTCTACTTTTGTCCTTCGGTTTCGTATTTGAAGTACATATCATATTATTAGTACAGAGTTATTACAAACGAACATATATAAATAGATTTGTAAACAAAAACGCTATAAGTGTCCTTCTTGCAGAATTTCCATACCGTGACGCGGCAGTGACTCCGAACCTTGATCCGCGGGGTTCCGACAGCGGCCCCTCATCAATTACCAGGCTACGGGACCACGGGGCCTCAGAGGGGCCGTCAACAGGTGTCGCGACCCCTAATTTAATTTTAAATTAGAAAATCCGACGCCACTTTACTAGTAGCAGCGCATAGTGGTCTCATTACAGATATAGTTTTATGTGGATTGTTATTTTGTTATGTTATCGCGTTGTGATCTTTTTGGTGGGAGGTGTGGTTCTTAATAAAGATTTAACTTTAGATTACTTAAGATTTTCTTATAAGTCATAGATATGACTTATAAGTTTCTGTATAGTTAGATCACGAGAAACCTAACCCTCCTGAGATTAGGATTCAGTAAGATAGGGGACTCAAAATTCATTTTATTTGACGTATAAGTTCTGTAAAATAGAAAAGGCAATCCAGTCCATACATTGCCTAAAACGTCCTGTGTGTTGATTTGATTGATTCTATATAACTGCACATTACTAAGTAAGAAGAATATAACGGCTCGATTGTTTTAACTATAGTGCTATTCACACTAATTCAGTTCAAAGTAGGAATAAACAAAACATGATCAAAAGTAGATTTCCACTTGAGACTATTTCCGTAACACAACAGTACATTACAACTGCGCAATATTTATGAAACATTAAGATATTCTGATAAACAAAACTTGAAATTATGACAATATTTACAAGCAAGCGTGTCACTCACCTCTTTGATAGGCAACTCGTGAATGCACGTCACTTGAACCATAAATTATCATAGTTTTATTTTGTTTACGTTACAATTTACGTAAACAATGACTGACTTCACAGCACGCTCTTTCATGGAGGAATTAGGATTGCCACAAACGGTGCAATGATTTTGTTGCTAGGATGGTAACTGATCTTAAAGTTTTAGCAAAAACACGATATTACTGGCAGTTTTCGACGATCATATGTTTTTTTGGATTGTTGCTTTGCATATCTGATTGGTAACTTTTGTTGTTTTGGTCATTAAGTGTTCCATCCAAGATACTTAACTATACAAGTTAAGTAAGTAGTAAGTGTCTTTCTTAAGTTCTAATAACCGGGACTAATGAGTTGTTGCTTTGGTAAAGATATGAAAATATTAAAATTCGAGGTAATAAAATAGAAAATTGTAACAGTGGTGGTTAAATAGTACCTGTGAGCCCAAATTCTAGTTCTACCTCAGGAGTCCGAAGACCAAACTTAAAAATATAAACACCTAAGGACTGCTTGTATAGCTGTGTTACTACCAAGTTTCAATTGAAAGATCGATTTACAAAGAAGATTTGTTGCTGTGATTTTTTACAAACAAATAGAATTCATTTGCTAAGTGTACGCGCAGCCTAAACCTCTAGGTGGCTAAGACAAGGGTGCAATAAAGTGACACAGATCGTGCCCAAACTTTACAACGGCCGTATACTAGTTTTTGTCCATAATTTGTATAGTTTTACGATGCCCCCGAATGGCCAACAACTCACAAAAGAAAGCGAGAACAATGCATCGCTTAATTTGTTTTGGTTGCTATGAATTGTGCCTTTGTTTCTTGATATATATTGATTTACATCCTGCGGCGGGGGGCAGCGTTACTGGTTCGATAGGAACTGTGTTTGCAGAAAAAAATATGAAAGTCTCAGTGAGCGATTTCGAGCAATTCTTCACAGAGTTGAGAAGTTTAACAAAAAAAATATATTGGAAGCATTTTTCGTTGTTTAACTTGGTTCAAACTTTCTAACTGAATTTAAGGTTCGTTTTACATAAATATGAACTTATTTATAAGGTGTTGATAAGACTATTTTGTATCATGATATACTTATTTTAAGGCATTCAAAGACCCTGTCTCGTTTATCAATAAATTTTCTCAAAATAAATGCGCCGAAAACGCTTACTAAACTTTGAAACTTTATTTATACGCGTTTAATGTAAAATAACATAATAAAACAGGACAAAAGATTACTGGGCCATTACGCTAGTTAGTTCATTAGAAATTAAAAAGTTTATGGCCAATAAAGTTTAATATATGAGTTTAGAGCGACAGTGAGTGAAAATGACCACACATTCATTCATTTTATAACATTACATATATTCTATGTTTATGTCTTATATGACAACAAACGGAAACACGTCTTTGCTCGGGAAATTTTTAATGAAAATAAAAAAAACATGACTTTTACGACAAAAATAATTGACTTGAAGTTTGTAAGAGAAACATTAATAACAAAGATCACCCACTAAGTCGCTCATAATATGTACATTTTAAATATATTTTCTGATTTACATTTTAATTGTCATCTACTTTTATGTGAACTTCTGTTAAGTCTACTCGGTACCTAAAGTTTTGATAGTCTGCTGTTATGTTGACGAAAACTGGTCTAATATTAGTCCATGTGACAATTTTAGTCCAGTCTTAGAAAGAAAAAGAAAAGTTTAGGAAGAAAGATTAAAAGTCAACTTACTAATTAATGCATTGACCACAGGTTAAACCACTCCGCTTGCCGACGATTTACTTTTATTTTAATAAGTTTTTAAAAAACCAATTCCGGCCTGTACATATTTTTTTTTTTTTTCTATTTATTAGGTCCTTCTTTTCTACCATTTTAATAACATGTTTTAAAATAACGATTTTTGTTTCAGAATATGAGATTTATAGTGAGTGCATTTCAGCATAATACATACACCTATTTATTATGCTGTAGATATATATTTGTAATAAAAATCTAACTAGGTAAGTAGGTAGATATGCTGGTAAAGATAGACATTCAAAAGAAAATGGCGGTAACACCCACGTAACCGGACTAACAGTAGAAAAGATCCACATTGAAATATTTACGGCTTTTAAAATTTATCTTCGGAGCTGATTGATCAAAATCAACATTTTGTCCCGAAACTAATATATAGACTATAAAACTTGCTTTTGATTCGGATTTTTTATGATTTTATTCAATGTTTTACGACGGACACACGGACGGACTGTGAGATTTCATTGATTTTTTATAAAACAACCCATTAAAAGTTTAATTGGTTTTCTTGCTTTATTATTTTCTTGGGAATTTCTATAATAATCTGACTTAAATGGCAAAAAAAATATTCGGGCAGGAATTTCATGAATTTATAGTTGATATTTTTTATCAAATACGACAGCCATAATAATAATTCATATCAAATACAAAAAAATCCAAGACAAGACGGCATTTTTACAAATAATGTTCGGGTTAAATCTAGCAAGCTAAAATAGAACTACATTCACTTGTACATAGTAGAAATTCTACGCGTGGCTTCAGTTCCGATGATCCTAACTATTATCCAAAATTACTTTTTGATCATTTACTAGTAGGAATGTATCCTAGATATCTCGCTAGGACAAACAAAACAATCAAAAGTTCCTTCAAACCTAACCTTCCGGCCTCCGATCGATCAACTGCACCATTCCACGAATGCATCGGCACGACACGTCACGCGGTGCGTCCGCGCATGTCGAGAGCCACTGTCAATGCAATGCGTAGGTACTATACAGGGGGTGTTTCTCAACAGGGGTCGTCGTTATAATAGCTGGTAACTTAGACATTTCTACAAACTTGACTGATGGAAAAGTAATAGGTACATATGTACAGTCAGCGTCACAGAATTCCCTCTATCTCACCAAATCCTATCTCAGAGGGTCAGGTTTCTCTACAGCTGATTGTACAACGGTTTTATCAATTCCATCTTCATAGCGTTAAAAATAAAAACATTTCTTGACATTTCTTTGTCATGTTCTGAAGGTCAGATCTAAGTGACGTCATTCTTAATTCATGACCTACATCTCGGTATCGAAAAGTCGACAGAAAGAGAGAGAGGTTAAGAAACGTTGCCAAAGCTAAAATAGCCTTAAATACCCTTTTATAATTTTGGTGAAGGAATTTCCTTGTTAAACGGATACAGAATCGACACAAAATGTCAACTAGTAACATTAAATTAAACAATGCAACTAACAAAAGTCATAAATTCTGTTTACATCGATTTACATTAAACAAAAGATGCACCCTATAGGGGTTCGCGTATAACGGAACGCAGGCAAACCAAGCAGTAGCTCCCAAAGAGTGATGGATCACTCGCAGGCAGAACCACGTCATAAAACTACTTAAACAAATGCCAACATCGCAACTTGAACCAGCGGGTATCTAAGACAATGATACAATAGCTGTGCCGTACCAATATAAAAAAATACATTCATAATTTCAAGGAATTCTTTGTTTGTTTTTAAATTTATGTCCTACGCAACGACAATGAGTGTAGCGTACAATGGAATACTGATTCGTTTCGTTTTGTTTCTGAACGTATGAATGTTAATTTAATCCATACTAATATTATAAATGCGAAAGTTTGGATGTGAATTTGTGAGTTTGTGAGGATGATTGTTACTCAATCACGCAAAATCTAATGGACGGATTTCGATGAAATTTGGTACAGAGGTAGATAATGACCTGGAATAGCACATAGGCTACTTTTTATCCCGGGAAAAAGCACTGTTCCCGTGGGAAATTCACGCGGGCGAAGCCGCGGGCAAAAGCTAGTTACTTCATAAATGGAACAATTTTTTTATTATTTATAAATAAATCAGAACTGAATTGAAAATTGCTGATTTGACTTTTAGAACTTAATTGACCATTTGCAAAACGATGAATTTTACTATGAAACTATAATAGGTACATTCATAGATGGCAAAATCGATAGAACCACAAAATTAAAAAGTACTTGTGTTTATTCAGGTTGGTTCTAGATTAGTATGGTTAGAGTTCCGAATAAATATATAACGCTGAAAGTTTTTTTTCCTTATTTGTTTTTTTGCATGCAAAAGTTAAAAAATCCTATATTAATAGGTTTTAATAAGATATGCTTAATTTTCTTTAATTAATGATCAGTAAAAAGCGAATTTTAAATTTAACAAAACGTAAAATGACCAGTCTATGTATGTATAAACATTTTGATTTATATTTTTTATGGTTTATTGGTCATTTTGCATAAATTCTACGTTAATTCTAATTTCGATTAGAAGTAGGAATGCGAGAGCAATATCGACTAAATTATGACTATTGATTAAGCTATTACCATTATAATATTAGGTCTGGTGACTTAAGAGGATATGTTCTGTTCGTTACGGGTCATAAAAGCACAAGCTTAAAAGCTTTATAGTTTTTTTTTCAAAAATTTACAGAAAAAATATGAAATAATATAGCTGGTATCTTGGTTATTAGAGGGATTACCATTATAGGGATTATTATTAGTAGGTAATATCATAAAGTTGAACGTTTGTGATGGATTTATATTTGGATGTTTGTAACTCTTTACGCAAAAATTACTAAACAGATTTTGATGTATTTTAGTACATAAATAACATATCAGATAGAGATCGTCTAATCTAAAACTGAACGCCCCTCCAATAACAAAATTATTTCAAATGATGTTTACAATGGAGTTTTAGATAAGACGATCTCTACTGTAGTACGGTAGAGTACGGTCTGCGTCTCGAACATGTTGCCTTAAGTAGACTTAAATATGTAATTAAGAGATTTGTTTGAGAAATTGCTGATTATTCATAAAATGAAAATATTATGTAAAACTAATGAGTGTTTATGGAATAGGTAGCTGATGAGGATTGGGAGTAATCTAAAATAATTACGTTTTGGTCGGTAGATTCCTGTCTTGACCTTATGAATAAAATTAAAATTTGTCTGTTATGATAAAACTATAGAGGCAATTCGAGTTGAAGGTATCAAAATATCATATCGTACCGCGAGTGTCAATCAAAATAGCCAAGTAAATGCCTAGAAAATATTTTTTTACGTTACAAAATCGAATACAATCCTGTGTCTATAGTTTTTCGATTTAAAAAAATCCTGAACTGTATCCATTGACCATTGACCGTTTTTTATGAAACCAAAATAAAACCACCGACTTCAAAAAGGTCAACATTTACACACAGATACGACATCACGGACAAAACATCCAACAAAAGGACACTCGTGTTTATGCTATAATATAACAGTCATCGGACGTCTATTCCTCTTGGCCTCCAGGCTCTGGGTCCTCTACACACGAATTAGGACGAAAGAAGAAGAATTAGAATATGGCAATGTTTATATGCAAACCCATAGACTTATTTATTACGCCATTATATTATAAGTTTATGTGCAAACCGACCATGCCTCTAGCGGGGGTAACGATCTGAGGAGAGTGCTGGTGATGCAGAAGTCAGTTCTCAATGGCGTTTCTGCATACAAAAAATCAGATTGACGTCTTCCTTAATACTCTTTTTGTAGTGTGTAGATGGTAAGAGCGGTCAGCTTGTTATTGTAGTTCTAGAAGGGGGCGCGCGCTTCCTACTTTTATGCCTCTACATTCCAAATGAGAGCGACAGAGGCAGATACTTTTTAACCTCTTCTTTGACTGTGCGGGTGTTACACGCACAGTCTCGTGTCAGTCTGGTCCATCAGTCTGGTCACGTATAGACTGATGGGAAAATGATGACTTTCGGAAGATATTACACGCTCAGTCTGAATATCCATAAGTCACTGCTAAAAACGCCGTCCTGATAACACGCCGACCAACCAAAAAATGGACAATCGAGAAAAAGCTTGTTTTGCTAAAATTATAGTTCTACTCTAACTGCAAAAAATAACGTGTTAAATAGAATCTTTGGGTTAAATCGTGGCTACTGAAAAGAGATTCTTTCTTATATGCAATTGAACTTATTATATGAAATAAGGGGTTCTGGGGAAGAAAATGACTACTTCAATTTTACCGGATGAAAAATGGCTCTTTTGACTATCTAATGGAAATGGTTAAGCCATAATCGTAAGGATCCATCGCTGTCAGAGCGCTGACTGAAGCTGATCAGACTGAAGAAATGTTTACACTATCAGTCTGGCATCAGTATTACCAGACTGATGAAAATTATTAAAATATTTAAAAATCCGTCAGTCTGGGGCATCAGTCCATCTGTCATTGGGTTAGACGTTCAGTCTGGCATCATTATTACCAGACGAATGGACCAGACTGATACGAGATTGAGCGTGTAACACTCAATACGAGATCAAGCTATATTTTTCAGAAAGGCACATCGAGATAAAATAAGCGATACCCACCAGTGTGTACAACTCTAATTTATTCCATTATCCAACAATGATGATTCTTGATTAATTTTGATATGGTTTATTTAACTAAGGTAACTTTAACTTAACTCAAAAATAAATGCCTTTCACTAAAACCTACTACTAACTAAAATTTATCATCAGACTATCATGAGTTAGAAATAATGAGATTCTTAAAAAGTGATGTAACAATTTCACTCGTTTTGTCTCTCAAAACAACAACTTGAAAATCCTAGCTAACCACTTGCCCCGTTGGTTATCAACGAGATCTACTTGATTTTCCCGATTACTGCTAAAGGGCATAACCCTAGGAGACAACGGGAGTATACAGACATCAGGACAGACAGACAATGGAGACTGAATGTGACAGCAAGAAAGATTACGACATCTATCACTGCATCTGAGGGATTCCTTGGATTCGTCCTGTCATTGTAGTTTAGAAATGTTTAAAAGATATAAGTACAACATAACAAAATATTTAAACAGGCACATGTACATAACATTACATTGTGGGTGACTTTTTGAAAGATTTTTTTTCATTTTTTATTTTAAGAAGAAAAGCATTTCGGGTAGGAACGATACGAAGATTCAGGATAGGAATAGGGTTACGTTCGGCATAAATATTTTTTAACAAGTTCTTAACCTAACCCGCGACCTGATCAGGAATTCGGGTAAGGATCGGAATAAATCTGTTCGTGATAATAAGTCCCATCAATATCATAGTTAATCCAGAGTAGTTGCTAATTTGTCATGCAACGCTACTTCTACAACAACAGTAGAATTTAATATTGACACATTTTTTTCCTAATTTTTACAACTGGCCCACGCTATTGAAAATCTAACACAGATTATAAATAATAGTCTCACTGCTAGAAGCGTATAATGCGGCAATAAAACAATAAACCACCCACTGCTTAGAAGGGAACGCAGCAGGAAAGGCACAGGAAAGTCTCACGAAATGGTACCTTGCATTGTAGAACGGAACGTATTTTGTTGACAGGGGAAAGCGCGCCAATGTTGACAGTTTATATGATTGGATGTTTTGATGAGTCAGCCAAAACTTTTGCCATTGACGTTGTTTCTTTGCCAATGATTCAATGTTTTTAAATACCTATACGAATTTACGACATAAAAATAAAAATTCGAATTGATCTACAAACGAAATTAAATAATATAATTGTATTTGCAATATTATAATTATTAAATAACTAGTTATTATTAACACTAGGTAAGATTCTTTATCAAAATATCACTCAAATATCGAGAATTCCTTAATTAAAGAAATCACAAAATAAATTATAAAGACTAGATATAGATACCAAAAAGTGGCCGCTCATCATTGAGACCAATACCAGACAATGGCCGCTGATCTCTCGCAGATAAATCTATTAGCTTGACGTCTCCATCCTCGACCACGACCACATTGCTTTAATGTTATTATTCAGATTATGGTCGGTCGCCATATTTATTGGTCGGTAAGCTTGTTTGATACGCCGCTTTGGGAGTTAGGGGCGGCGGCCATTGAACACATTAAACATTGCTGCTGTACGGGTCCTGCTTGGTTTCCATACACTTAAAGATGTTATGATGATTATCAGTTATAATGATTGAGATGAATGTCAGACAGACACGGGTCACGAAGATGCTAATTAAAACGACGTATGAAGCTGCCGAGTGCGTTTATTACACTAATTAAGAACTATGCTATTGGTAATGTGCACGCACGTAGTGCTGAGTAAATAACTGAAATTGATAAATTGCAACAAATAACAGGAAATCTTAAAAAGACCACATGTTACCATTTTAGATGTGTATCTAGACGTCCTTGGTTCGAATCCTACCTCCTACTCCTCATGACTTTGTATACAAATCTGACTTTTCATCACCACTTGCTTCAGGTGAAGGAAAACACCGTGAGAAAAGCTGCACTCAAATTGATGATTTTTCCCTATTCTACTCTACTCGCGTCGCATCGTGTAAGAAACATGAATAACCGTCAAGGTACATATTTTGCATGAAAGAGCAACAAACCCAATGAGAGTTATCGTTTTTTCGCTCACTAGTTGGCGAAAAAAGCGGTGGTGGTTGAGTGGTAGGGCGCCTGTGGCTGCAAAGAACTCAGGTTCTAATCCTCCCCGTGCTACCAATCTGACTCATGTACCTATGTTAGTTTTCATCGACCACCACTTGCTTCCGGTGAAGGTGAAAAACATCGTGAGGAAACCTGCACTCTGGTTGATGATTATCAGCTAGTGTGTGAAATGGAGAAGGCAATGGCAAACCACTCCATTAAAATTGCCAAGATAGTCGTTGTGTGTGTTTCTTTCCATATAATGACCACGACCCTCAGTCATGAAGAAATACGACTAAAGAGAGAGTTAGCGCTACTGTCGAGTGAGATCTGTCAGATGGAATAATCCTGTCATTAGAATTTGACAACCGATGACAGTATTGTATTATCCGACAGACCTCACTCGCCAGTTGCGCCAACTAGTGAGAGGAAAACCGATAACCCTTATTAAACTATAACGTTTACTGAAACTGATGAATGTCACATTCATCAGTTTCAGTAACCGTCCACCCTAATAATGTGTAAATGCGTCATGAAATACACGCGGGACACATCGGAGACAGGTTATCCAAGAAAGAAGCCTCAGTCCTCCTCACTACATATAACACAACCAACCTCCAACCTTACTCCTTTACAATACAATACAAAATCCAACGACACTGCTCTTAAACTCCTCCTAAACTATTTTGAAACTTATACGAAAGTTTTTAAAGTATATTTTTGTTTGTTGAGCTTCCAAAAGCTTACGAAGGCTTTGCGGGTTCGTGCTGCGAGCGGTAATTGCAAGGAGGATAAATAATAATAAATATAAGCGGTCTGCTAATTTAGTTGTCACCGAGTGGAACTGTTTATTTTTAAACAACCTTCAAGGGACATTCGGTATGCGATTATCCCGATGTCTGTGTTCGGATAAGATTATGGTATTATAAAAGACTATCTTTTTTCAGTGGCTTCGCCCACGTTAATGTTGATTTTAACCCCCTTAGGGTGTAATTTTCACAATTAGGTACTTTCTCAGTACTCAAAGAACCTCTCTGCTTTAAAGTTTCTACGTTCAGCGGTTATGGCTCAGCGTCTACTCGCATACTTCGACATTGGGTACTTAAGCACTGGAATACGTGGTACTAGGATAATTTAGAACTAACGTACATGCTGGTCTGTCTATTCCATGCTGGTCTGGGAGCAAAAAAAAACATAGAATGTGCCAGCTGCTCCTCTTCCCGCGCAGATTGTAAAAGTCAATCGAGGGAAAGGGCTTCAAACTGGGGATTCCTCCACTCATAGGCGATGGGCTAGCAACCTGTCAGTCCTGTCACTATATCTGAATCTCCATTCCATCAGAAAGCCCACTATTCAGCTAAGCGTGGCCTTCGTGTCTCACTACTCTTGGTTCTGTCTACCCCGTAAAGGATAAAGACGTGATCATATGTATGTATGTATGTACCACGGGTATGTACGTACATCGTACTCGCATACTTTAGAACCAACGTACATCGGCATTTCATACTTCGACATTCAGTAGCAAAGTCAGCTTCGACATATCAGTCAGTCATGATCATGAATATGAATGTGGGCACTGCGCTAGATGCACGACTTTAGAAACGGTAAACATATATAAATAAGCTGTAAATATATAACTGTCACAATAGATTCTGCGTTCCATCGAAATCCGATAAAAATGTGCATTTTATTGTTCACATCCACATAACAATACGCAGACATCATTCAAACAAATAAATAGCCAGGTGATCTAAAATGCTCCACAAAGAACATCTTATTTCACCTTTATATCCACACTTCACATCTTAAGGGTTAATTTTATTTTTCCATTCGATTTTGAACTCTTAGCCTTTGCAATTAGGTGTATTTATAGAGCGTGGCCGTGGGCGGGGCCAGCGGTGTGTTTGATGTTAACCCTGCCGCTTCTCCGGAAAATTGAGATCGGGTTCGTTTCCGTCTTATACAATTATAGGGATTCAGTTTAATGGCTTATAATCCGTAATGCGATTGTGTGAGATGGTGTTGGGTTTGTAGAGGCTTGGAAAATGTTCTTTTATTGACACGATATCTGTGCTATTGTCCAACCGACATGACTATTCGAATCAGACAGGAAAAACTAGGGATTAGCGCGATTTAACAAACAAAAACAAATTCAGTACAAACAGAAACAAATTCAAGGGCTAGGTTTCTGATTCAAAGGCTAGATGATTCTTCGTATGAGTCAATATTTACTTGCAAGAATAAATTAGAGTGATGATGTATAATTTAGAGTGGTGGAGTGATGAAGACTTCCGCCTGTGGTGTGGTTTAAAAGTCCCAGGTTCAAACCTGTCTCTCATGAATTTGTATACCAAACCGACTCATGAAGTCTCGAAAGGTAGTTTTCATAGGGCACCACTTGTTTCCAGAAAGGAAAATAAGGAAACCTGCCCTCTATTTGATGACTTATCAGCTAATGTGTAAAATGTAGAAGGCAATGTTAAACTACTTCATTAACATTGCTATGAAAGCCGTATTTCATTCCATGTAATGATCACGACCCTCCACTATAAAGAATAGGACTATAGAGAGAACAAAAATCCAAGAAACAGACACAATTTTTTGCGTCGTCAAGCATAAAATCTCCCCTCTGTTTGTTTGAAGATTTTTTCAAAATAAAAGTGTTTCCAATCAAGTATCAGTGTCAGAGGAAAGTTACACCCGTATTGCTTCAAATTAGAAGCTTTTTGGCGTTAAAAAGTGGCATGAAACACTGACAGCGAACAGTTGTCCAAATAAATATCATATTACTGACGCGAATGCTGGGTGAAGTAGCTGTTAAAAGACGTGTGAAAAAGGATGTTGACCTCTGTGATGCTGCTTACTTGCTAGATGGCAGTTAAAAAACAAGTCAGAAACGCAGCTTGAACATTTTTACGTAGATTTATGTACCAAGAAACAACATTTAGCAGTGCTAAAACCATACAATTGTTACGTTATGTAGGTTTAAAATAGATAACCAATAACGAGTCTTTAAATTCCTCAACTTTCTTTCAAAGTAACCTACCGCCCCCTACCAGCAGCACCTGCTTGCATTCCAAATAGCTAATCGGCCAGCTAATTACATCTTAATCAAATTAAGACATCGGCGGGCGCGCATCAATCATGGACACCTTGCCTGCCTGTCACAATGTTGCTGGCCGTTGAGAATCAGCATCTTTTTCATATCAATATTGGTGGACTCCTTTTGCCACAAAAAGAATAAATCACAGGTTAAAATATTAATTTTTGTTTATTTTTTGGCATAGTTTTTAATTTTAGCATATTTTTTATTTGTAATTGATATCTCTGCAAAATGGTTGGAAATTAATGTAAGCTAGGTAGATGTGATAGATTTTACTAAAGCGCTATCACATATAGCTTCTAATTTATTATATTTTGTACTAGCTATTACCTGGGTTACTTATCTACTCTTCGAATATTGGGAGTCGGAATAGCCTTCCCCACCAATATGGCTATCTTTATCGTAAGCCTAACTAATATTATAAATGTGAAAGTGTGTTTGTTTATTTGTTTGTTATCCCTTCGCGCTTTATCTGCTGAACCAATCTTTCTAAAATTTCGCATACACATCGTACGCGGGCGAAGCCGCGGGCAAAATTTAGTTCTCTATAATCCCTAGTCTTACACCCCACAAAAAATAGACGTGATAATATGTATGTAATATACCTACTTATTTATTCTCTAAAGTCTAAAGGATTGACTCAATTGGACCTAAAGGGAATAAACCAAAATCGGATAAAAAAGCTGAATCTTTGATCGCGGCGGGGGTGTCCCGTTTCCGAAGGGATACCCGATACACTTTATTGTGCTTTTTGAGCTTTCTACTAATAAGCTAACTGCAGCACAATGACGGATAGAGCTTTCGGCATTTTTTTGCGGTTTTGCTATATAAAACTAGCTGCGCCCCGGGGCTTCGCTCCCGTAATTCCGGGATAAAAAGTACCCTATGTGCTTTTTCCGGTATTTTTCTACCCGTCTACCAAATTTCATCGAAATCCGTCCAGTAGTAGAGTAACAAACATCCTCACAACCTCACATCCAAATTTGCGCATTTATAATGTGGTATGTTCCCTTCTCGACTTTTGTCGCATGTAATTATTGACATGACTTGTTTCCTTGATCGTCTTTGATCTCCCTTGAAGTCCACACGTCATGTTGTAGCAACTGTCTCGCGTCGGTAAAAACAACAAAATGCCGTGAACAAACAGTAGCTGTTGGCTGATCGGATTCCAGGCTATTTTTCTGTATCTCGGGTTACCTCCCCTCATCTACGAGACAAGCTGGGTTTTTGTGTCAGTTGTAATCCGAGTCGGAAAGGTGAAGGGTTGTGTAAATCAATTTGTTAGTACCATAGACTTATAATATACGTTAGTACCTACTGTTATTAAGTAGGTAAGTACATACTTTTAGAATCTATACTACTTATAACATTTACCTACCATGTTTAGAGACTGTAAAAGTTATGTATTTCTATTGTAAACTGGCTAACTTATAAACCACCCATAAGAAATTATAAATTATTTACCACAATCTAAATTATAGATACTTAGTGACAACTGCATCAAAATAAGTTGCGTAGGTAGTTTAAGAATCTAAGTGTACCTACAGACACGTTCCGGCGACTCGGACCACGGTTCCAGTGAGCCTCGGTCCCAGTCGCCGGAATACTCGAGAAGCGACTGTAAAATAAACTTTGTATTGATTGAGAAATTAGGTACAAATACATATACAATTGAAATTACTTTATTATATAGATACCTATTGTACGAGACGATCCTCATTTTAACATAACTTAATTTCATGATGGATATATGTAATGCGAATCTTTAAATATTTCTCAATTTTTTCTGCCGGTGTACTGACAATTCACATGCAAAAACACTTTCTTTACATCAAATCCGTGTGAATCTCACACCACTTAAATAACCGATTACCTGCTCAAGTACTTGTAATATTTCCTATGACTATCCAGGTCCACTCACGTGGAAGGCAGTAACGCCTGCTGACAGACGCACATTCTCACGATCCGACGACACAGACAGCCCGAAGATTGACTTGTTGACATTTTGAGAATGGTCGGCGCAAAAACTTGTATCCCTTTTCGATTCTTTGTTAGGACGTTTAATTTGGCATGCAAGGTGCGGGTTTAGTATTCTTTGGATATATAATACCTACCTATACTTACTTAAGAACAACAAAGGAATCGTTGTCCTAAAACAAGCCATTGAAGAAATTTTACGAAAAAAATCCATCACAACCACGGATCACAACTTATTCTAAACAAACTATTATAATAAAAAATATTAATTAAGTATTAAAAAAACAGAATATATTTTATCTTTACATATAATAAAACAGTAAAAATATTTTGTCTGTACATTTAGTATTTTTGACTGAAATGGATAGAGAGACACTTAAAAAAATAAAAGAAAGCAAAAAAAAATTTTTGGAATTTTTTGTCTGTACCTGTCTGTCGGTATGTATGTATGTATGCGTTTCACGCAAAAACTACTGGACGGATTTGAATGAAACTTTTTTTGTTGTATAGCTATTAAGCCTGGGCAACATATAGGATATATTTAATTTTGAAAACTGGAACACCTGATGAAGATCCGTAACAGAACAGCTAAACCATAACAAATATGGCAATGTTACCTTTGCAAAAATGTATCAATCTGACGAGAATTTACTGTTGACGTATAAAATCGAAGATAAGGATCATCTGATGAAGAATTCCAAGAGACCAGCTACACTATTACATATATGGAAATGGCGCCTTAGCAAAAGTCGTTCAACCTGATGAGCATTTTCTGCTGACGTATAAAAATTGAAGATTATGGAAAATCTGATGAAGAACTCCAAGAGAGCATTTTCATTTATATTATAGAGTAGCTGGACTCTATAATATAAATGAAAATGGGGCCTTAGCAAAAGACTTTCAACCTGATGAGCATTTTCTACTGACGTATAAATAGACAGGACACGGGATAGGACAAAGAGGGATTCGGGGTGGGAGTGGTGGTACACGAGAAATTGTAGATAACGAGCAGATAAAGATCTTTATTGAATAAAATATTACTTTTGATGCGACTGTACTACGAGTATCTAATATATTCCCGCGGGACACGGGAAAACCAAATGGCAGAAATTTTGAGTACTGGAGTTTAGGTTACTACAGTTTGGAACACAAAAAGATTTTTCATCTAAGCGAAACTCACGCGGGCGAAGCCGCGGGCTAGGCATCAGCTAGTTACGAAATAAAGTTCTATCGAAATTAAATATTTAATGAATGGATGAATGTATAGATAATACTTTGATCAGATGTTTTGAATGAGTATAGTATACTTAGTTAGTAGTACTTAGATAACGAAATGTTTTAAATTGAAATAAGTGTTTATCACCTTCAGTGGCATTATGTAACATAGTTTAAGCTTATAAATTCCTCATGAGTTTTGATGTTTTCCTTTATATGTGACGAAGGTCTGATTTATTATTTTGTTTATGAGCCCAAAAGTGAATACCAAGTGCATTTTTGACCTGTTTCAAGAAAAGCGTTTTTTAAAAAAAAATAAAAAAAAATTCTATCAAAGTGTATCCAGATCCAGATTTAATTGTATCGCTGTTAAATATTTTGTTACTGGTAGCGACATCTAGCATGAAGTAATATAACTTAACTTCAGCGCCATCTAGTAGGGAGGGGAAGCAGTAAAAGAAAGTATTATCATTAAAATAGATGGCGCTTTATGCAATTCAATAGAAATTCAAGTTGGACCAAGGAAACCTTTTTTATCAGTTTCGGACTCAGAGTAAGGACAAGGATCCAATTGAATACAAATTAAACTTGGACAAGTACTTTGTTTAAAGTTTCGAAGTATGTATTCTACAAAACAAAAATCTATGTTTTGTATCCTACAAAAAGTTGACTGTAAAAGATATTTAGTCAGGTTTTTGCTAAATAAATAAATAAAATAATTCTTTATTTTCTCTTCACATTCATAGGTTTAGAACAAAAGTAAGTGTATAAATAACTAAATACGAGTAGTTCTCTTAGTTTGTAGCTTTGATAAATTAATTAAAAAAATAACACATTTTAATAGATTCAAAAGTTTATTTCGAAGTGTATAATCAAATCACACTAATATTATAAATGTGGAAGTGTGGATGTGTAAGTATTAGTAACTATGTTCGGTATGAATAATACAATATAGGGATATTGCTCCGAAATTCATTTTTAGATGACAGGAAATGTATAATAATTATTACTGTGACAAGACTGATGTTTTCGTATTATTGCCCAACTCGCCGTAGAGGACGCCACCGTCCACAGTGACCAGCGCCCCCGTGACCAGTCGGCTTCGCTCGCTCGCCAGGTGCACCACAGTCTGGGCCACGTCGTCACCAGTACAGACCTCCCCCATTGGGATAATAGTTTTAACCACGTTGAGCCAGTCTTGGTATTCCTTTTCGGAGTAGTTCATGATGCGGGTATGGAATTTACTGATCTGAAAAGGTAATCCTATCGATCATTCAGAAATTTTGACCTTCACGTCGACGTTTGACGTTTTCAAGTCAAATTTATTTTTTTATTTTTATGGAAAACTTATACAGCTAATTATGAATTTCAATTCTAAAAAAAATGTTGACGGACGGACAACAAAGTAAATCTTATAAGGGTTCCGTTTTTGCCTTTTGAGGTACGGAACCCTAAAAAGGGGAAATCCCTCATTACCGTGACTCCAGGCAAAACACCGTTGACTCGGACACCAGATGGCGCCAGCTCCAGTGCGGTCACCCGAGTGAAGTGATCCAGAGCAGCCTAGAATTAAACACAAAAAGAATATACTTACTATCGATAGTATCAATCAACAACAATAAACTCAAAAACAAAATATTTCCACAGCTGTACCTACCTTGGACATGCCATAAGGCAAGCTGCTCACAGACACCTTAGTCGAAACGATACTAGAGATGTTGACGATGTTCCCTTTAGTCTTGATCAGCTCTGAGACCAGGAGCCTGGTGAGGTTGTAGACCCCCCGGACGTTAAGGTTGAACACGCGGTCGAAGGTCGCCATGTCTGTCGTTTGGATAGTGGTCCGCGCGCCCACTCCCGCGTTGTTTATAAGGATGTCCAGCCTGGAAACATAGTTTTTGCTAAACTCATTTTAACATAACATTTTAGTATTAATTAAAGGGGTGTTAGTTAATTCAAACTAATAACTATCAAGTCCATGTCGTCTTAAACTCTTTGGCGACTGAATTCTTTTCAAAAAAAAAACTGACCGAAAGTGTGAGTCAAACTCGCGCACCGAGGGTTCCGTATACGCAAAGCATCTTACATAATAGCTCTAAATAAAAGACCAATTAGTTTCAAAAACAAACTTCCAGGAACATATTTACAATTTTCAGATTTTATTCCAGTACAAGTTCTATTAGACCTAACTTTTTGCCAAATTTTATAATGTTACGTCAACAGGAAGTAGGTACCTACCCAAGTTTTGATTCTCGTCTGAAAACGAAAAATATGCGAAAATTCGTAACATTTACGGTGTAATTTTGATAATTTTAATGCTGAAAGTAGTCCGTGGATTCGTATGTGACATGAATTTCAACTTGATACCTTCAAGCGTTCCAGAGAAAAAAAATGTTTGGCAGACAGACGGACAACAAAGTGATCAAGGGTTCCGTTTTTGCCTTTCGAGGTTCGAAACTCTATACAAAATAATCTGGATTAAAATTTAAAATACTGGGTTTTAACTTACTTCCCAAAATGTGCAATGATCTTGTTAGCCACCAGTTCGCAGCCCGCGTCCGTCGCCAGGTCCGCGACGATCGGCAACGGAGCCTCTCTGCTCAACTCCTTGCATTTAGCCGCCACAGCCCTCAGATTTACCTCGTTGCGACCGACTAAGGCCAAGCTAGCTCCGTACTTCGCAAAAAGCAACGCAATAGACTCTCCGATACCGGCGCTTGCGCCTGTCACTAACACAACTTTATTCTTGAAACTGATTTCCATTTTGAAATTTTAAATTTCAACCATCTTAATTTTAAAAAAAGTTTTCAAGACTACAATATTTTTTATTTTATTTACTGTATTGCTTGGCCAAGCGGCGAACTTCGCAATCTGGTTCAAAATCTTGAAAAAATATTTTTTTTCACTGGCTGCTTACAAAAATATTTTCTAACAACTGCCACAACCACTAAAGTACTGTTACATCTGTATACATAACTAACTTATATATACGCGATTGGTAACAATCGTACATATCTATTCAATTACTCCCAGCTTTACAAAAATAATGACAATACTTACGTACTTAACTTATGTTGACACTAACAAAATTTTGCACTTTAAAGTTAAATATTTCACAAACGGATCTCTAAATCAAAATAATTACATTATGGTCTGGTCTATT
>CM031575.1:18149859-18274216 GCA_018467065.1 Ephestia elutella | reverse complement strand
GTCAATTAAGAAATCGGATCCAGTAATGGCGACAGCCTTTTGACTGGCTAAATAAAGAATCAGTTCAGCAACCTCCTCTGGCTCTGAAACTCTCTTTAATAGCGTCATTATCTCCCCGAGGTCTTCCCACTTTGCATCTATGTTAGAATTTTCAAGAATATTAGTTCTTACAGGTCCTGGACTTACGCTGTTCACTCTGACCCCTTTAGGTGCCAATTCCAAGGCAGCTCCTTTTGTAAAATTATCCACAGCAGCTTTACTTACAGCATAAGCTAAGTGGTTTGTCATGGTCACTCTCTTTCCTTCAATGCTCGAAATATTTACTATGCAGCCTTTTGTTTGAATTAAATAAGGTGCAGCAAGAGTCGTCAGGCTGATAACAGCTCGGATATTCACCCGCATCATTTCGTCATAAGCTTTAACTAGATCCCCATTGAGTATAGTCCCGGGAACAATTATTCCAGCATTATTGATAAGGATATCCAATTTACCGTATTTGTTTATGGTTTCCTTGATAATCCTTTTCTGCATCATTGTCTTTTCCGACGTCTGCGGCCACTACTAACGGAGTAATGCCTCCTTTGGAGCATTTCTCAGCAACATTTTTCAGTTTCTTCTCGTTTCTCCCCACCAGCACTACATTAGCTCCTCTGTGACTGAAGAGAACTCCTGTAGAAGCTCCAATGCCTGAACTGGCACCAGTCACGATCACTACTTTATTCGAGAAACTCATTGTACGACTGTCAGCTGCAGACTTGATTATCTACTGTTGTTGTTTGCTTATTTATATCCAGTTCGAGTATGCACTTAAAAATATCGATAAACAAAACCAATGACTTGAGAAGTAGCATCAACATAACATTGGTTGTAATTAAAGTTGAAATGAGTTAGGTATTTCCTAGTTTTTTTTTTTTGCCTGAGCTTAAAGTCTCAAATTTTAAAGGTTTTGTTTTGAGGACCATGTTGTTGTATTATTCTGCTCGTCCGGTGTAGTGTAGGTATTACAAATATTCTAATCCTAACTAATATTACAGAATTAATATAAGTACTATGTACTAATATTATAAATGCGAAAGTGAGTTTGTTTGTTTGTTACCTCTTCACGCTTTATCTACTGAACCAATATTCCTGAAATTTTGCATACACATAGTTTGAAGTACTGAGAAGGACGTAGGGTACCTTTCATCCCGAAAAAGCACTGTTCCCGTGGGAAATTCACGCGGGTAGCGGGCAAAAGCTAGTTACTTTATAATTGATATATTTACCTATGTACCTAATATTACTGTAAGGTTTCCCAAAGCTAAAGGTTGGTGTGATAGTGAGAAATCTGTGGTTGCATTTCTAAACACCCAATTTAACTAATTTTACAAAAATTTGAAATACTACTGCAGTCCTAGTCGTCACATAGCTTATGTTACCCGGGATAACGTAAGGAATCTGATGATACCTCACACATATCTTTCAAGGTGTTCAGGAATTATCGTGGATTAATTTTTATTTGTAGACCTTACTAATATGTAGCATTGTACATATTAGTTACGTCCAACATCACATGACTTTATTGTTTACAACAAGAGATATATAAATGCATATACATACACACACACCGCATATCGGTCATTTCTCGGTCGCATCACGTGAAAAGCATTTTTTTTTGTCGCATCAAGTTTTTTATATGTAATCGAAGCGCAGTCCGGTTTATTATCTTTCTTAGCGAGTGCATTGTAAGTACCACAGGTGTCTGATTTTTATTATTTTATTTTAACAAATTGTCCCTAGTGGATTATCTCTTGACAACTAAAAACCAACTGACTAAGAAGGTTAGAATAGATAGAAGATACAGACTTCGATTGTTTCGAACCTGGGACCTATCATCTGCGTGCGGGCGTTTCAACAACTCCACCATCACCGGTTTTTGCCTCTTTTATTTGTTTTGATAAGATGGTCCTTTCAGTAAGGGCTTACATTTCATTAAAGAGTTTAAAAGAATAGTAGAGGGGTTTCAGTTTAAAAAAATACTCAGACGCAAACACAGTCGATAAAGAATACATAAAGTCAATTTCCAAAGATCTTATCAGTAGTTTTTTCTTTACAATACAGAACATCCGTAAAGTAAGATTATATTATTATCAGTCAACCAGTCATTTGAAAATTTTCCAAAATTGGCTTTAAATATTTTAATCCTGATTACTTTCTTCGAAGGTCCTAGAAGTCTCTTTGCTTTTTAAGCATTATTCAATTGTTTGCTGACAAATTAACAGAAAATAAAGATCTTTGTTTTGGAGATAATGCTTCAAAACAAACGTAGAAAAAGGGGTTTAAGTCCCGATGGATGTCTAATCCGGTCTAACTCAGGCACTGTGATATTGAAACAATAAAGGCGCCATTCCATTGATAAGTATTATTCTAAACAAGAATAGTGACTGGGTAAAAACAAATCAATTTATTTAGTCCATAAGTCAGATACCTTTAAAGATATAATAATATGCATTGCAACTGGCGAGAGCTAGTGCAAGACCGCAAAAAAAGGCGTCATCTCGTGTCGGAGGCCAAGATCCACTTCGGGTCGCGGCACCGTCGTAGTAAGTAAGTAATATGCATTGCATATGTTTTTCAACACACAGAATATACCTACTTACTCAGTTGCGTATGAGCTTCTTACGAGACCTCGAACCAAATTGATATTCTCAATAAAAAACGTCGTAAGATAGTTAACTATAGTGCCCTTAAATCAAATAAAATTCCAAAATTATCAATTGTTTAATTTTTTATTATTCTAAGTATCATTATAAGTGAATCAATAAAATATTTTCAATTTTCTTTTAATTTAATAACATGTAAATTACTTAATTTCTCCACTTGGCGTGCCCAAGAGACTACCATTGTCGGTCAAGAAGTCAGATCCAGTGATGCCTACAGCCTTATCGCTGGCTAAATAAAGAATCAATTCAGCAGTCTCCTCTGGTTCTGATACTCTGTTTAATGCCGTTAATATCTTCCCGACGTCGTCCCAATTCACAGACATATTAGAATTTTCAAGAATGTCAGTTCTTACAGGTCCTGGACTTACGGTGTTCACTCTGACCCCTTTAGGTGCCAATTCCAAGGCTGATGCTCTTGTAAAATGGTCCAAAGCAGCTTTACTTACAGAATAAGCTATGTGATTTGTCATGCTCGCTCTCTTTCCTTCAATGCTTGAGATATTTACTATGCAACCTTTAGTTTGGATTAAGTAAGGTGCGGCAAGAGTTGTCAGTTTAATAACAGCTCGCATATTCACCTGCATGGTTTCGTCATAAGCTTTGACTAGATCTCCATTGAGTACAGTACCGGTGACAATTATTCCAGCGTTGTTGACAAGGATGTCCAATTTACCATATTTCTTGATGGTTTCGTTGATAATTCGTTCTGCGTCGTTGTCTTTTCCGACGTCTGCAGCTACCACTAGTGGCGCAATACCTCCTTTGGCGCATTTCTCAGCAACGTTTTTCAGTTTCTTCTCGTTTCTCCCCACCAGCACTACATTTGCTCCTCTATGACTGAAGAGAACTCCTGTAGAAGCTCCAATGCCTGAACTGGCACCAGTCACGATCACTACTTTGTTTGAAAAACTCATTGTACGACTGTCAGCTTTAGACTTGATTAGCAATACTTGTTGATATCATATTTATAACCAGTTCGAGTATATTTATGAATTTATCTTTCAATCGATATTGAGTACTATCGAAATGATAAGAAGTAGCATCAACATAACAGTGATTGTGTGAGTGTCTAATTTTAATGTTGATAGAAGTTAGGACGTTTTCCCTAGTCCTGTTTTTCTTGCCTGGACTTCAAGTATCAAATTTAAAGGGCTTACAAAGGACCATGTTGTTTTAGTTGTACCTATCATCATCATCAAATTTAAGAGTGAGGCTCTTGTCGGTGGAACTCCTTTCATTTTACTATTTTCATTGTCAACTGTTTCACTTCCTGATACGTACCTATTGGTATCACGATTATTTGTCGTGTATAAAAAATAAAAAAAATAAAAAGTGTCTGTTGGGCGGTGTGCGCAGGGGTCCCCAACTATTTGAAGCGAAGACGGGCAATATCCCTGCGCAGTGCGATTATACACGAACAATTACTTTAGAGAGAGCCGGATGTAATGCTCAGGATAGAGCCTCGCACTTTTGAAGTACAAGGACCTCTTGTCTAGTAAGCCTTAGGTCCTAGGAGTCATGGGCAGGATGATATCATTAATACAATATGGTTGGGATAGAATATAGCATTTTATTCCATAAACACACTAGCCGCTGAGGGCGGGCACATGTTATACTAATACCAAAATCTGATAAGTCTTTGCCGCAATTAAAAGTTAAAATTAGCATAAACCAAATATAGGGTACCTGGCCAGGTCCGTACACAAACGTCTGTGCGCACTTAGAACGTCGTTCCGTTCACCGTTATGATCCGTTGGGTTCGAGCACTGGCGCTGGTCGCGACATCAAAGCGGCGCGGTGCTCCTGCGACGCTCCGTTGTATGCGAGATAGTAGATGCTGGCTGGACCTTCCGAGGTTTGCGCTGAGCCACTACACATCGGAACGGGGGCGGCGATGCGGCCTTCGGAAATAAGGTTAGGATCCGTGTGTTGCACTTCGGGGTCGCCGGCGACGGGGCCTGCGCCGTGGCATGCGGTCCACGGTCCGGGGAAACCGCACCCTCCGGTGATGGGAGGACACTCCAGGAAGCGCCAATTCATACGGCCGGGCGGGCACGTGGATATCAACAGCTCATCCTCCTGACAACTTCGTGGCGGCAAATATCCCCTGTGTCCTTGCGCGTATCGCGGATTTTAAAGCTAAAGGTTAAACTATAGTCCCATGACGGGTGCCGAGGGCGGCGAAAGTGAAAAACCCAAAAAATTTAATGATTCTGCTCAAGCCATGTTACGTGTCGTGTCGGCCTCACCAGGAAGAGCCCGATCCCTCTCCACTCGATTTGACATTCCGCCTCGTCGCGCTCCATTCCGCCCAATTCGGACGCACGTCAAACCAACTTTTAAACATTCTTTAAAAGAACTAATGTTTAAATAAGGTATTTATTCGTTGAATATTATAACAATCTAAGTCGACGATATTAAAGGAGAATAATTAAAATTCTACAACAATCCAGCCATGATTTCTTATTTGTTTATGATAAGAAAGGTTGGTTAGGAACTGATACGGAACGTGTGTCACCAGCTGTCAATGTCAGACGTCCAACTCTGCAGATTTTGTTGACAGTCTAATTTAATCATAGAATGTTTTGTTATGAATGTTTAGTTTTTGATATAATTCCGTAAGTACACAAAATCGCGTCGAGTTATTGCTACCAATGGTTTCGGCGTGACTCAAAGAACGTTTTGATGTGCGGGTCTCCCTGTTTTCTTAATAAGTATTGTAAAAACAACATATGAAATTTGTGTACTGGTGTGTCACTTTCCCATTCAATTTGTCTGGAGACTAATGGATTTGAATGCCTGCTATTGTGGTGAGTCGAGAGCCTATCATGCAGGTAATACGCCACAGGAATAGTATCCCAATATATCAACTATTTCACCTAAAATATGACATGCAAAGTTGACCAGTTAGAAGTTCAAAATAATTCTGTAGTTATCACTACAATACCCCCTTTTCGGCAAAGAGGTTAAGTCGTACTTAGCCGAAACAGCCGGGGTAACCGGAGAAAACATTCACCTATCCTACGGCAATATATTTCTAAATATAAAACTATCAGCTATATATGAAACTAACTCTTGCTATTTCATACATTAAACTAAAATATATGTTCTAGAGTTCTAAAACTAACTCAATTTATGTTGAGTGTCAGGAATACAGCGTCTGGCCAGACCGCTGCAATTCCCCTGCATTAAAAAAAATCATACTTGGATTTCTAATCGCAAGTAGCATACTAATAATAAAGAATTATCTAAAGTAATATAGTTCTTACTTATGTATAATAAGAAAAACTATTTAAAATTTAATTAAGTATAGTAATCTAGCATTCCTACATAATTTACTAGTTAGTAATTAAATTGTAAACCTAATAAAGTCTTTAAACTAATGGAGAGCTCTCACATAAATTGAAGTTTAAAATGTATAGCCGTTGGGCTGACATTGTATAAGGGAAAAAACTTATTTTCCTTTTTTTCTCAAAAATTAAGGAGTATTAATCCATATCCTTATGTTTACTCTGGCGCCTAGAGTGTGTAGTTACAAAAGAAATTGGTTTTCATGAAAACGCTTGACAAAAAAATTTCACATGTGAGTCATGTCATATGTGAAAAATGAAGCCTCTAATTGGTTATACCAATCCAAAATAACAAAGTTCAAGATAAGAAAGTTGCTAGCTAGGGGACACACCTTGTGAGACTTTTATTATGTCCTTGACATGATATTTTCCAACTTTACCGGTTTCTATCTCCTGAAGGTCGTAAACAACATCCGAATGCTTCCTGACAACTTTACATCACAAAGCGCGGTGCTAGTTTAGCGGAGAAGAAGTGAGCTGAACGACTGGTCATTTGAAGGTATTAACGAATTTGGAATGCCGCCTCTTTTCGACAACATGCCATCCGTCATTATCTCCCGACCTTTAGCTAACAAAAATGGTGTGTGCCCGGTGGCAACATTAATAATGCTATTCAAAGATAGCTACCACTAAATAAGTCAGAAAAACATTTCAGTACTTTATGTTCTGAAGTATTCCGACTATGCTTAAAATCATCAATTCTAAGAAAAAAAATCTGTGACGTCTGAGTCACCAGAAAATTTTAAATTCCACGACCTCAAATGGTCCTCCTTTAATATGTGAATAACGCGCTCATCATCTTCCCTAGTCTCCGTAACATAGGTAGTCCTACCCATTGAGTTGGCTTGACGTACTAAACCGGGAGCTCCTAGTTGAGACAATGTGGGTTGTAACGCTTTAAGTGTGGAAGGGCCGGGTGGGTGGGTGTCAATTGCACCTCCCCGTGGTCGTGTATTAACAAATGAGGAAGTAGTAGTGGTAGGTGGTTTGTTTGCCTCCCCACTTACTTCGTGATATTGCTCTTCCCTTTCGCCGTCCGACATGTTGACAAAAATGTGAGGTTATATGTGTCAGGGTATGTACTAGATTGTAATAATTGATAAATTTCTAAATATATACAGGTTACTTCCTGTCAATAAATATAAATTAGCTCTCAAATTGAGATTAAATAGGAATTATGGCTAAGCGCTATGCTTTTTATTCATAGCGAAGCCCAAATAAAATATTAATTATTATATTATTAATTATAATATTATTTAGTAATATTATAATAATTACTATGAATTGTATTAAATGTATGCTTACAACCCTGTCGCATATATACCTAACATACACTAAGTATAATAACTTTACAGTCAATGATATCACCAAAATTTCAAAATAAGAAGTGAGCGAGTTTAAAAAATTTAAAAACTATTTTTTAGAAAAAACTGCCACTCTTACAGGACTCAAAGGCTCAAAAATATAGTAGTTCGGGCGCCATTGTCGTGTATAAAAAATAAAAAAAATAAAAAGTGTCTGTTGGGCGGTGTGCGCAGGGGTCCCCAACTATTTGAAGCGAAGACGGGCAATATCCCTGCGCAGTGCGATTATACACGAACAATTACTTTAGAGAGAGCCGGATGTAATGCTCAGGATAGAGCCTCGCACTTTTGAAGTACAAGGACCTCTTGTCTAGTAAGCCTTAGGTCCTAGGAGTCATGGGCAGGGTGATATCATTAATACAATATGGTTGGGATAGAATATAGCATTTTATTCCATAAACACACTAGCCGCTGAGGGCGGGCACATGTTATACTAATACCAAAATCTGATAAGTCTTTGCCGCAATTAAAAGTTAAAATTAGCATAAACCAAATATAGGGTACCTGGCCAGGTCCGTACACAAACGTCTGTGCGCACTTAGAACGTCGTTCCGTTCACCGTTATGATCCGTTGGGTTCGAGCACTGGCGCTGGTCGCGACATCAAAGCGGCGCGGTGCTCCTGCGACGCTCCGTTGTATGCGAGATAGTAGATGCTGGCTGGACCTTCCGAGGTTTGCGCTGAGCCACTACACATCGGAACGGGGGCGGCGATGCGGCCTTCGGAAATAAGGTTAGGATCCGTGTGTTGCACTTCGGGGTCGCCGGCGACGGGGCCTGCGCCGTGGCATGCGGTCCACGGTCCGGGGAAACCGCACCCTCCGGTGATGGGAGGACACTCCAGGAAGCGCCAATTCATACGGCCGGGCGGGCACGTGGATATCAACAGCTCATCCTCCTGACAACTTCGTGGCGGCAAATATCCCCTGTGGTCCCTGTTCGGGCGCCATTGTCGTGTATAAAAAATAAAAAAAATAAAAAGTGTCTGTTGGGCGGTGTGCGCAGGGGTCCCCAACTATTTGAAGCGAAGACGGGCAATATCCCTGCGCAGTGCGATTATACACGAACAATTACTTTAGAGAGAGCCGGATGTAATGCTCAGGATAGAGCCTCGCACTTTTGAAGTACAAGGACCTCTTGTCTAGTAAGCCTTAGGTCCTAGGAGTCATGGGCAGGATGATATCATTAATACAATATGGTTGGGATAGAATATAGCATTTTATTCCATAAACACACTAGCCGCTGAGGGCGGGCACATGTTATACTAATACCAAAATCTGATAAGTCTTTGCCGCAATTAAAAGTTAAAATTAGCATAAACCAAATATAGGGTACCTGGCCAGGTCCGTACACAAACGTCTGTGCGCACTTAGAACGTCGTTCCGTTCACCGTTATGATCCGTTGGGTTCGAGCACTGGCGCTGGTCGCGACATCAAAGCGGCGCGGTGCTCCTGCGACGCTCCGTTGTATGCGAGATAGTAGATGCTGGCTGGACCTTCCGAGGTTTGCGCTGAGCCACTACACATCGGAACGGGGGCGGCGATGCGGCCTTCGGAAATAAGGTTAGGATCCGTGTGTTGCACTTCGGGGTCGCCGGCGACGGGGCCTGCGCCGTGGCATGCGGTCCACGGTCCGGGGAAACCGCACCCTCCGGTGATGGGAGGACACTCCAGGAAGCGCCAATTCATACGGCCGGGCGGGCACGTGGATATCAACAGCTCATCCTCCTGACAACTTCGTGGCGGCAAATATCCCCTGTGTCCTTGCGCGTATCGCGGATTTTAAAGCTAAAGGTTAAACTATAGTCCCATGACGGGGTGCCGAGGGCGGCGAAAGTGAAAAAACCCAAAAAATTTAATGATTCTGCTCAAGCCATGTTACGTGTCGTGTCGGCCTCACCAGGAAGAGCCCGATCCCTCTCCACTCGATTTGACATTCCGCCTCGTCGCGCTCCATTCCGCCCAATTCGGACGCACGTCAAACCAACTTTTAAACATTCTTTAAAAGAACTAATGTTTAAATAAGGTATTTATTCGTTGAATATTATAACAATCTAAGTCGACGATATTAAAGGAGAATAATTAAAATTCTACAACAATCCAGCCATGATTTCTTATTTGTTTATGATAAGAAAGGTTGGTTAGGAACTGATACGGAACGTGTGTCACCAGCTGTCAATGTCAGACGTCCAACTCTGCAGATTTTGTTGACAGTCTAATTTAATCATAGAATGTTTTGTTATGAATGTTTAGTTTTTGATATAATTCCGTAAGTACACAAAATCGCGTCGAGTTATTGCTACCAATGGTTTCGGCGTGACTCAAAGAACGTTTTGATGTGCGGGTCTCCCTGTTTTCTTAATAAGTATTGTAAAAACAACATATGAAATTTGTGTACTGGTGTGTCACTTTCCCATTCAATTTGTCTGGAGACTAATGGATTTGAATGCCTGCTATTGTGGTGAGTCGAGAGCCTATCATGCAGGTAATACGCCACAGGAATAGTATCCCAATATATCAACTATTTCACCTAAAATATGACATGCAAAGTTGACCAGTTAGAAGTTCAAAATAATTCTGTAGTTATCACTACATATTATTATTGATATTTGCTTACTTGGTACTTACTGTAAGGTTTCAAAAAGCTTGGTGTGATAATTAGAAATCCTAGATTTGTGGTTCGATTCAAATCTAAACATGTAATAACTAACTTTACAAAAAAATTAAATAGCTTATGTTATTCAGAATAACGTTAGGAATTTGATCTTACACATCTAATCAAATCATCGTTAAAAATGCTATATTGATAGTCTTTTTTCTTTTAAAAATAATAGGATCGTCTTCTTATGCAGACCTTACATAGAATGATCCAGCGATGATTTTGTAGTAAGTAATATCATATAAAGCGCATCGTCATTTTATGTTTGAAAAGTATATCTTTGTCGAATCACAATATAATTTCGACATATTTCTTATCATGTGTTTTGTAACAACTGGTGTTAGATTTTTTTTAAATATTACATAACATAATTACTATCTTTAATTTTGTTGTTTAAAGAGACTCTGTAAAGACCTTAAATGTAAAGCCGAGAATAGAGAGGTGAGGAAGAAACTCCATCGACAAGAGCAGAGCTCTTAAAAAAGAAGAAGAAGAAGGGAATCTGAGATTCTATCTGTCTTAAAAAACATTCAGCCAGATTGAAAGTTATCACTTATGTGTATCTAGTAGATGACGGTCATGGCTTGGCAACGCATTTCAACCTGTCGATCCTATTTATTGTGATCAATACACTCAATATTTGGAAACATTTTCCTAGTGGTAACAAATCAACCACCAACCTATAAAATAAATAATAATAAATAAATATATACGGACAAATCACACAGATTGAGTTAGCCCCAAAGTAAGTTCGGGACCTGTGTTATGGGATACTAACTCAACGATACTATATTTTATGACAAATACATATATAGATAAACATCCAAGACCCAGGCCAATCTGAAAAAGATCATTTTCCATCTTGACCTGACCGGGGATCGAACCCGGGACCTCCGGTGTGGCAGTCTGGCGTGATAACCGTTAGGCCACTGAGGTCGCTATGGAACTGCGCCTTAAATGAAGATTATCTTTTGCTAATCATCAAACATACCACCTTTGAGTCTTAGCCCTAAAGACCAAAATTGAATGTTTAAATTGAAAGCGGGGTCGCGCGGTCAACGAAATGTTTCTAATAATTAGTTATCATCGATCATCGCATCTTGGCTACATTAATAAAGATATTAAATGCCTTCGCTAAACCATTAACTATCCAATTTTAACTTAAACTAACTGTGATAAAGTTGATTATGCTTCGTTGTTAGTAGAGATGGGCGGCGAGATCAAAGTTGGCGGCGTCTGTTCGACATTAAAAGCAAAACCAATCATGTGACAGCTACACGAACGATCTTAACGCATCCCCCCTCCCCCCCTCCGAACGCGGAGACAACACCGAAAAAAACAACTATGTTTGGCCATCTTTTAAGACCCATAGACTTGAAAAAATTGTAGACATTCATCATGCACTCCAAAAACTTAATCTATTTACTTACATAATACGTGACACTCGTCATCAATAACTTTTCAAAGTTAGGAAATCCAACTTGATAAGAATTGGATGAATTTGCAAAAGATAGCAGTCAAACAGCTAACTAAATAAAATCTCTAAAATACCTGATAACAAATAAGTATAATGACAATAAGAAATTGAAGATAAAAACCGAATTCGTGAACTGGAATCAAGATTATTTTTACGATAAATATTTATCAGCAATTTAACAAAAAAATGCAATTTCATATCATCTGACTATACAATATACTTACGTATAATAATAAATCTGACGGGTTTTTGTTTATTAATCTACTTCCATGCATACCCCAATCTGAAATAATTTATTTTAGAGGTAATATGTATATTTCTGTGGCCTACGTCCACGGTAAAAATCGTGATAATATGTATGTACCCACAGTATTAATTGAATAAAAATGTATATTAAAAATTTATAAAAAGTCAAAGTCTGACGAAAGAATAAAAAGTACAGTCATACATAGTACTTTACCCGGCGACAATATGGAATGTAACTGTAATGTTAACACGCCAGTGGGCAGCACTGGCAAAAAGAGTAAACAGTATTTTGACATTAACAATGACAAGTCTTTCAAAGCAAATGACATTGACTTGTACACCAAGACTAAAGTGGTTTGTTTACTGCCTGTACTGGTGTCGCCATCTGCTTAAATAAATAAATATACCCGAACAAATCACACAGATTGCGTTAGACCCAAAATTAGTTAGTTTAAATTAATAAATCAAAAAAATATTAAATAATATTATTGTCCACGTGGTCCTACTGCCTTTGTCCTACCAATCTGACTATAGAAACTGTTATTTACTTACTAGTTTGAGATAGGAGTAACGCCACCTGCATACTGCACATTAGGTAACTTACTCAAGAAATAATATTGACAAGGCGCTCGGTCCAAGTGTTTCCAAAGTCTGTGGTCCCTCTGATTAAACGCAAAACCTAATTGAGCGGAATGGCGCGACTGTGAACATCATTTTTTAAAAGGTATTTTATGGTGGAAGTAATGACAAATCATTTAGCCGTACAGTATTAAAATGTTGGCCGTAATAAGACAACTAATGGATTTAATGCTCAAAGATTAAAACAGATAAAGTATATTAACTCGCATATGTTTAAAAGTCAGCGGTTTTTTATCGAAATAATCATAATTATCGTTATATCTATATGAGATCTCGATAGTGCAACATTACTAGTGTATTTGCTAATAACATAAGAACTTGTACATAATTCGCTTCAAACTCATATTCATTACCTAATTACCTAAATAATAACGGGAATTAGTATGGCTGGGACCACGGCGACTGCAACGTCGCATGTAACATCAGCTACTGCAATAAATATGAAGGTTTATGCTAAACCCCGTTATTTTATTATAAAAATAGGTAATAATTATTAGAACTATATTAGATACCTAATACAAACTTGGAACTCCTATTGATATCTATGAACAAAATTAAAAATAAATCCAAATTATCCAATAATGTGGAAATGCTAGTTTGTCGAGATAATCATAATACATACCTATTTAATTTAAAAGATAATGTCGCTTTTAAGTGCGTAAGCCTTATATATGTTTATATATATATAGAGTGCTTGAAGTAAGTAATATTATTAATCAAACTCATACAATATAGCTCTACCATTTTACACTGGAGCCAATCTACCTTATACATTTTCAAAAAGGTTCACATTTCAATGACAAATGGTTGTGATTTTTTTCTACAATTGTAAATCAGCAAGATGAATGATGGTTGACATATTATTAGCTTAATTGATACAAGAAATGTATTCGGTTTTGCTTCGGTTTTTACGAATTAGAATGAATTGCGGTAAAAAGTTAATTTGAATTGAATTTGATATCTGAGAATATTGTGCTGTGAATAATGAGGCTATGAAAAGTACAGTTACATATTTTGAAATATGTTGGTCAACTTGCTCTCTGCTCAACACTAAGGTTTGACTGTCAGACAATGCTTTTAGCATTAAGTCCACCTTTTGTACTGTACTTTTGTATGTGTATATAATAAAGTTTAAATAAATAAATAAACTTGTATCTTTTTTTATTTATACGTCTTTTCTGTAATACATTACTTACGATACTAGATCGATATCGATTCTGCGATACACGATCTGCATCCCGAGGAAATCCCGTTGGAATTTTGGGATTGAATATTTAGGCTATTTCGGGTTATATTTATACTATTCGCATACGAAATCCGTCTAAAGAATTCGCGTGATTGATATTTTTTTTAAAAAATTACAACTCCTCACACACCATAGTGTAAACTTTCGCATTTATGAATTAGTAGGTAGGATCATACGTCTTCTTATCTATTGCTCATCAAATTACGTAAAATAAATCATATCTGCGACGATAAACATACATAAATTGAAAATAAAATGGCCGACCCAAAATCGAAACATCTCAATTGCTGTTTCGCGATACATTACCATGTATATCGTCCTAATGATGTGTGTTTGTCTGTCTGTTGATCGCAATGCGCCACTCGATGACGGCGCTGATTGATTGGGAGCCGGGACAGGGGTCGCCAATCTTTAGTAAAATAAAATAAACAGAGAAGTCAAAAAGAACAAATAAACTGATTAATGGTAGTAGGTCTTGAACCTAAATAAAAGAAAACCAAGAGATCCAGTGCCAGATTATTACTACGTATTAGCACATGGTAATTTTAATCCTGTCCGCCAACAACAATGAACTGAAGATAGCAGTCGGTGTCAAAATGATGCAGTAGAGGTATTGACGAAGAGTGACAAAGAAGGACTACTCCAAATGAGAATCAAAAATAAAGTTACTGGGGATCATTACAATATTGCCGGGAACATTACAATTTGCTAAAGTTTATTTGGAAGATATACAGAAAGATAAAAATTATGCTAGACAAACTAATAAAATAAACTACTTATAGGACCATTTCAAATTACCTAAAATCAAAGTATAAGCACATAAAACTATTTGAATTTATAAAATAAGCGTAAAAACATTAACAATTTTAAATCCAAAAATATCCCATCAAAACTGTAATAGCAATTAATACTTATTAACACGTCACATTCATCTATTTGTATGCAAATGACCACCACATGAAAAAATAGTGGCCATAGTTTAGTACCCCTGCCGCGGCGCAGCAAAGCCGGCCCGTCATTTTGACATCTTTTGATATATGCCGCCAAATAATAACAGATTTATTAAAACACACACCGTTTCATCGCTCATACGGTTGGAATTGAGATATTTAATAGCGGGATGACTTATAATCAGATAGAGGAGAGGAAATAAATGTCAATGCGATGATGGAACGGCTTGAGTTGGAAGTATGCTCGGTATTTGGCTGGTCATTGAGTCGCTGTCACAAGGGTTAAGTTAGTTGTTTAATGAGAAGTTCGCTTTTGTACTGACTTTATTTTTTAGGCTATGGGTCTACAAATTTTGGGTATGCATGGCACATCGCTATTGAAAAAGAAAACAAATATGAAAGAATAATATCCATAGATCTGCCCTTAATATACTTAATTCAAAATCTATTTTCTTAATATAACATAGGCGGCAAATGAGCAAGCGGGTCACCTGATGGTAAGCGATCACCGCTGCCAATGGACAACTACAACAGGGAATATCACAAGAGTGTTGCCGGGATTTTAAGAAGACGTACACTCGTTTTTTGAAGGTTCCAATGTCGTACCGGTTTGGAAACACCGCTGCAGGAATCTATGGATCTGCCCTCAGATCACAACAAACAAGGTCGTTTGTTGTGATCTGAGGATCTGCCTAAATAATGGCTTAGACAATTCTTATCAAAGCTCAGCCAATTAATTAAAACAATTATGGGCGTGCCGGTGCGGGCGCGTCGGAAGCGGCTAATTGCACTCATCACTACACTAGTTGTAATCTCCTCAGTACTGATGGAAATTTGATAATAGAATTATCATCTGTTACCTCGTAGGAGCCCATTAAATAAATCTAAGAAGTCAAATTATTGAGTACTCCGCGTTGGATCCCGCTTTTGACGATCCCGCGGGATGGCAAACTGTTTCTTTTCCCTTGAGATGAAATTGATCTGATGATGAAGCAGAAAGGTTAGCGTTAGAAACTCTAAAATGACACAGCCCCATCAGGTTTGATCCTGAATAAACTTACTTTCTTAAAAACTGGTAGGTACGAATTCAGTCATTGACACTGACATACTTATGCAACGCTACTTCTACAACAACAGTAGAATTTAATATTGACACGTTTTTTTCCTAATTTTTACGACTGGCCCACACTATTGAAAATCTAACACAGATTATAAATAATAGTCTCACTGCTAGAAGCGTATAATGCGGCAATAACACAATAAACCAGGGAACGCAGCAGCAGTACTTATATTAATTCTGTGCTTATGTGCTCATATTGTTCATCTTTGCTTGTCTAGCAATTTTTAATGTTTTTACCTTCATTACATTTTATTGCATGTGGACTTTAGATAGAAGTATAACTTATTTTGTGCTTTACGCAGTGAACCTATTAACAAAAGTGAACCTAGATAGTGAAGTTTTTTTTTTTTTTTTATAACATAGGGCGGCAAACGAGCAAGCGGGTCACCTGATGGTAAGTAATCACCGCTGCCCATGGACAACCACAACACCAGGGGTATCGCAGGAGTGTTGCCGGCCTTTTAAAAAGACGTAGGCTCGTTTTTTGAAGGTTCCAATGTCGTATCGGTTCGGGAACACCGCCGCAGGAAGCTGATTCCACAGTTTGGTCGTACGTGGCAAGAAGTGTCTTTTAAAACGCACGGTGGTTGACAGCCAATCATCCAGGTGGTTTGGATGAAATTTCAGTTTATGGCGGGTGGTATGGTGGTGAAATTTTGCGGCGGGTATTAGGTCAAACAATTCCTCAGAGCACTCCCCGTGAAAAATGCGGTAGAGAATGCACAAGGATCCAACATCCCTGCGCAGAGCCAGAGGATCGAGGCGGCCGACGAGAATCTCGTCGTCGACCATGCGTATCGCACGACGTTGGACGCGGTCAAAAGGGAGAAGTTGGTATTGAGGAGCCCCGGCCCAGAGGTGAGAGCAATATTCCATGTGCGGCCTGACTTGTGCCTTATACAGCTGAAGGCGATGCGCCGAAGTGAAATATCGCCTCGCTCTGCCGAGGACACCCAATTTTTAGAAGCCAACTTAGCCTTATCTTCAAGGTGACCGCGAAATTGAACGTCGCACGAAATCTCAACGCCTAAAATTACGATTTTTGGCTGTGTATGTAGGGAAGCGCCCTGGAAAGAAGGAGATAGGACAAAGGGGCTTTTTTTCGCGGTAAACGCATAGACTTGTGTTTTCTTGGGGTTAAATTGAACTAAGTTGGAATTACCCCAGTTTGAAACTTGGTTTAAAGAAGTTTCAACCTCAGATACAAGTTTATTTCGACACTCAGAGACGCGCGCCCGAGAAATGTTACCTTGACCGGAATAAAAGGAGTCCACCGTGCTATCATCTGCATAGCAATGGATGCTGCTGGGTTGCAGCATATCATTGATATGCAAAAGAAAAAGCGTTGGGGACAGAACACAGCCCTGTGGGACACCAGCATTCACGGGTTTATATGCAGAACAAGAACCGTCAACAACGACTTTAATGCTGCGCCCTGTGAGGAAACTGGTAACCCATTGGCATAATTTCTCGGGCAACCCGTAGGAAGGAAGCTTCGATAGAAGAGCTTTGTGCCAGACCCGATCGAAGGCTTTCGCCATATCTAAACTGGCCGCCAGGCCCTCCCCCTTACTCTCAACCGCTTCCGCCCATTTATGGGTCAGGTATACCAGAAGATCGCCAGCAGACCGCCCATGACGAAATCCGTACTGGCAATCGCTTATGAGTTGGTGCTCCTCAAGGTAAGATAGAAGCTGGCGGTTTATAATGGATTCCATTATTTTGGAGAGCAGGGAGGTAATGGCAATAGGCCTGTAATTGCCAGGATCAGAGCGATCACCTTTCTTGGGTATTGGGTGAACTAAAGCAGTCTTCCAAGCCGACGGGACAACGCCTGTAGCGTAGGAGTGTTGAAAAAGGCGCGTCAAAACCGGAGTCAACTCAGGAGCGCAGGTTTTGAGCACAATGGCAGGGATTCCGTCAGGCCCATTGGACTTATGAATTTCGAGGGAGAAGAGTGCCTTCCGGACAGATTTTTGAGTAAACCGGATGTCCGGCATAGTACTCGCACAACGTGAAATATTCGGGGGTATTTTCCCCCCGTCATCCAAAGTCGAGTTAGACGCAAAAAAGGTACCCAGGAGATCGGCTTTCTCTTTTGCATCGTGGACCAAGGTGTCATTTGCCGTGCGCAAAGGTGGAAAAGATGGTTGACAAAAATTTTCCTGGACAGCTTTGAAGTAGATAAAGATAAAACAATATTACTTTAATTATTTTAAGTTGATTAAAAGTAGGAAGCGCGCACCGCGCTGCCCTTCCTACTTCTTCCTTCCTACTATGATTTTAGACAATAAAGTAATCATAAATCAGCAATTTATGCTGGCGTGCTTCAAAAACGATTAAAAAATATGTGTAAGCATCAACCTCAATTAACTGACAACTGCATGCGACGGTTTTAATTCGGTTAATCACAAACGGGCCTCGTAATTTCATAAATTTAGGTGAGCATTCAGAATCTGAATATTTTTTAATAAGATAATAGGCAGATGTTGGTAACTGCAAGCATTTTGCCTGTGTAACACTAGCTGCTTCCCGGGGCTTCGCTTCCGTAGGAATTTCGAGGTATAAGGTACCCTATTATGCTATATATTACCCTATGCTATTTGCCTTTGTGCTATTCACGTTACTTTTTTACCCGTGTACCTAATTTCATCAAAATCCATCCAGTAGAGTTCTAATAGAGCATTACTTGCTTCCGGAGTGAGGAAACCTGCACTTTTGTTGTTGATTATTCAGCTTATCTCGCGGACAAGACAGCAAAATATTTTATTAACATTATCAAAGAAGTTACTCGTGTGCAGATAAACTTGGGTTAAGTTGTGAGGTAGGATAGGGGGTCAGTTTTATTTGCTTCTGACTGTACGTTGAGCTCCGGTAAATGGCAGTCATTAAGCTAAGCCACACGTAAACGTAACGAAATATCTAATTCTTTAGGGACGCAATAGTTAAAAAATAATCAGGACATTAAAAATTTAAGGGCCTCTATATTAACGACACGTTTCAATGGCCGTATATTACGCGTTGCCTTAACTGCTGTGTTATCGGATCACTTTGTTTTACGCGTAATATAGTAGTGTTGCCAGTCGTTAAACTGGCCTAGTGTAGTTGTATTTCAATTTTAGTGGCGCTTATGATGATGTTGGATACCCACAGAGAAATAATTGACAACCTGAATGGCTCTCTCTTTCGTTTTGTTGAATTAAAAGCTTTCAGGCAAGTAGGAACCCAAACTGAGTATAATTTCCTTGTGCGTAACTTCTCTTTAGTGGTATTTTCTGAATCATCATCATTTTCAGGCCACACCAACCCACAAAAAGGGAGGCCTCCCCTTTTGCACCATTTCCTACGGTCCTGTGCCAGTATCATCAATCACTTATTTTCTCCATCCATTTCCGATTTCATATCATTGATAAACTGCCAACACAAGCATTTCATTAAGAGGTGTGACCCTTTATGGTAGTCTCTTATCATGTGCCACCAAAAATTTTAATGTCGAAATTCGTACTGCCCTCAGAGGCTAGTCAAAACCATAAATGTCAAAAAACAAACCTCTATCCAAAACCTACAGTGACATTTTAAAATTTATAACGCCCATAACATTTTTACTGCTTCAGTCACTGCTTTCCCACTGTTTTAAGTTTTTATTTACACTCTTTGTTGCTTTGTTGGTTAAACTTTATTGTGTTTTAGCAATAAAAGCGTGTTATCGGTTTGATTGTCCTACCTGTGCTCGCAACCTGCCGAAATGAAGTCGTAAAAATTATCGTTAAAGTGACATTTTTTTATGTCAAGCCAAATATTGTGAAACAATGTAATCTATAAAATATTGGTATTTCTTTAACGAGCATTTATTTATCCCAATAGTCGAGTGGTTAAGACCTGCGGTCTGCAGCCTGCGGTCGACGGTCGCAGGTTCGAATTCCACTCGTGCCTCATGAGTACCTACCACCCACCCACGGAAAGTACTATTTTTAATTATTGAAGTATTAATGTAAACTTCATTTATTCTTAATTGTCCTATTGTGTTAACAATCTTCACAGTACTTTTTGTTGAATTTTGTTGAAAATCAATCAAATATTAGTTAAAACCTAAACATTCTACAGTAAAACATTTAACCACGAAAGTTATTTCCTAAAAAGTATATTTTTATTTTTATTTTTGTAAAACCATAAAAAGACATGGTAAGATTTATGAATAAACGGACTTTACAGAAAGGCCACTCACCGCCCCGCACCCGTTTGAAATACCGCACCCCACCCCGCACTTCGTTGTAGAGATCACACATTACATACATAAATTGTATAAGCACACATTGGCGCGAGTACAATCGTCATTTGCCTATGTAGTAGTCGATTTGCGAGCGTTGTATGGAGTTTCCTGGGTGTGTCGTGCATGAGTTTATACCAATCTGACTCATACATAGAGCAACACAGACTCCTTCCGTGCCGCGCGCGGAAGTCCTTGTTGCTCGAAGGACTCATACGGTAGTTTTCATATAGCCACATGTTTCCGGTGAAGGAATACACCGTGAGGTAATCTGCGCTCTAGTTGATGATTTATCAGCTAGTTTCTGAAATAGAGAAGTGAATGGTAAACCACCCCATAAACATTGCCATGAAAGTTATTACGAGTGTTTTCTTCTACATGATAATTACGATCAGCCATTCCTCATTATACGATTCCTCATGAGGAATACACCTACAGAAGTCCAGAGTAGTACAGAGATAGTAGAAAGCATGAATAAAGAAGATACTGGTGTAAAATAATGTTGACTTCCTCAATATAACGTCAACCATCATAAAATCGTTATAAATATAATTTCCCAATAAAAATATTATGCCTTTCTTACAGTATATTGTTGTCATGTGTCCCCTCTTGGCGTTTATGGAGAGTGTCAATAAAAATTAACAAGAAGTGACCACAAGAGTACAGCCCGCTTGCAGCGCCATGCTAAGGCATGATGCACACAGAAAGATGGGCTTTAAAGCTCTGTGGCCTAATTCTCGTATTCAAAGTCGCTGCGATATCCTAGCGACTAGCAGTGTGTGAGCGGTGAGACACTATATACTGCCATACTTTTGACTATTGTCGCACCGCTCACACTGCAAGTCAACGCGAATTACGCGCAGCGTGCGAAATTAGAGCGAGAGAGACTTAGAGTTGCTCTAAGAAGTGAGCGAGACGCATAGGTATCAGTGGCGTAGGGTGAATAAAGATAAAGGTAAAGCCGGGTCATATCTATCTTAATTTGTAACGTGTACAAAAACATGCAATAAATTACATACCTACCATTAATTAAGTGTGTAGGTAGACTACAACCTATTTGTAATAATGCCGCAATTTTTCACCTAACAGCCTACGTGACGACAAGAATCAAACAAACACTAAACAATATTGGTAATGTACCACAATCAAGCTTATCACTTATCACAATTATAAATTAGGATACGAATGCGCGCGAAACGATGGCAAGGTAGGGCTGACTGACCTGACAGAGGCAATCGGCAGCGCGAATAAATTGCTCTAATTGGACGAAAACTTTTGGTAAGCTAAGTAGTAGTAATTTGTATGTGTGCGTGAATTGCATACATTTTAAAATTCGAATTCCCAATATTATGAGCGGGTTCCCCAGCCGCGATACCGCGGCATGCGTCCTATCCTACGATAGTGAAATCGTGTATGTGTGTGTTTGCGCGGTTTCAAATACATTGCGTATTTTGTGTCCAGCATATTAAAGAATATATTTTCAAAGCGCGCAATGTAATTATGTGCGCTTAATTAATCACGCTCTCATATAACCTTAATGTGTAATGCCGGCGATCCTCGGCTTATAGTAAGACAGTGTCATATAGGTACATGGTATGGGTAATATGGGTATAGATTTTTATGCAAGAATAAAAATAATATTTGTACATATATTTGAATCTGCTAAGGGAAGCCGGTAGGAATCGTGTTCTAAGGAGGCTTCGCCACTGATAGGTATATATAAGTTTTGCGCGCGGAGCGGAATTCGCGTTGGTTAGACCGGAGCTTTATACAGCTCTACATCTCGAAAAAGAATCATCATATAAAACCGGCAATGATTTTTAAATGAAGGACTAGAGAATAATGGAAAAATCTGCTTATAGGTATGACCTGGACTGACTACCCAATGTGTGTTGAGCCTTTCTTTCCATAATAAAACGATAATTAACCGTGGTGGTCGCAATTAAAGCAGCTCAGCGATAAACACGCGCGTAAAAACTTTATTAACAATAAAAATGAGGGATACCAGCTGATCTCGTATCAATTACATTCCGTGGCAACATGCGACCTTAAATAGTGATCTACTATTGCCTTCTATTTATTTATTTATTTAACGTTTTTACATAAAACATGTAAATGGCGGATTAAAGCCAGAGGCTTTTTCTACCAGTCAACCAAGAGGTGATGCAGAGAGAAAAGATATCATTTTTGGGTGAGTGCAAATGGTATTCTATTTATGTTTTTCGGCAGACAAATTATTTTTCAATCGCTAGTTGAATGTAATAATCCTAACTAATATTATAAATGTGAAAGTGAGTTTGTTTATTTGTTTGTTTGTTACCTCTTCACGTATCATCTACTGAACCAATCTTCCTAAAATTTCGCATACACATAGTTAGAAGTACGGAGAAGGACATAGGGTAACCTTTCATCCCGGGAAAAGGCCGCGTGAGTTTCCCACGGCACCGTTCTCGTGGGAAACTCACGCGGGCGAAGCCGCGGGCGAAAGCTAGTCCTAACTAATATTATAAATGCGAAAGTGAGTTTGTATGTTTGTTTGTTGGTTTGTTTGTTACCTCTTCACGCTTTATCTACTGAACCAATCTTCCTGAAATTTCGCATACACATAGCTGGAAGTACGGAGAAGGACATAGGGTACCTTTCATCCCGGGAAAAAAGCACTGTTCCAGTGGGAAATTCACGCGGGCGAAGCCGCGGGCGAAAGCTAGTAATAAATAAATAGAAGGAACGTTTATTTATGAACTAGCTTTAGACCGCGGCTTCGCTCCAATGTGAGTTTTGGGATTCTTAACAGCCTCCTTCTTCATAAATGTGGCTATCATATACAGAAATGACAGAAATAATCCATCTTTTAAATCCGCCGTGCAGTTCCGGAGATTAGCGTGTTGTGGGTTCAAACAAACCAACTCTTCAGCTTTATTATATAAGTATAGATTAGGAATAATGTCTTTAAGTATATTTGCTAGTTTTGTTATAAATAATTTGATAGGTATTCTATTTTAATTTTATGTAGGTAAATCCTCAGTGTAGCTTGCATACAAAACTACAGTTACTACTTACCATCTCTGGGGCGCAGCTAGTAAAAAGATCAATTCAAAGACAATGTTTGATCATGCGTTTTATTCACTACATATTTAGTAATTTAGCCAAATTATCGTCCTTTCTTATACTTCCGTTTCGATTTCTGATCCTGGATGAACGCTTCTATATCCCTGTCTGACGTCAGCATCTTCTTTGGGAGAATGATGGACGGGGCTCTGTGCGCCCGTCCGACTGGCGCGACGTAGCGGTCTATCACCACGTGAGGGATGGCCACGAAGTGCTGCACCTCATCAGGGTCTACGTTGTCGTAGTCGTAATACACAGGCCTGGTAAAAATATGTTATTACAAAAAGATTTCTGGCTCAAGTTTTTTATTACGCCTTGATATATCCAGGATAGCCTACCAACTAGAGAACTTCTTATCAGTTAACTGCATGGGTACTTGAATTTTGGTTTACTCATAATTTTACTGAGACTAATGATAAAAAAAAAATTGCATACCGCCATAATGCTGCTCAAAGATTCAAGCCATAATGCTGGAGAAATAAGAAGTAATTTGTGACATTCATATTCACCTATAGACGCAATATCGATTGAGATCTATCAGATGATACTAAAGCTGAAGCCAATAAAACTTTTTTCCAAAAAAGTGAACCGACTTCCATCATAAAACTTAAAATCATGAAATAACAATAAAGAAAATGTATTAGCATGCTACCTACTGAATGAGGTGAAGTCGGTGCCAAGTGCAGGACTATGTAATTGTTTAGCTAGGCATTTTGTATATGTACATGATTCTAATGTTAATTTATATTATTTAATATTCAATTTGGCACCGACTTCACCTCATTCAGTAGGTAGCATGCTAATACATTTTCTTTATTGTTATTTCATGATTTTAAGTTTTATGATGGAAGTCGGTTCACTTTTTTGGAAAAAGTTTTATTTTATCATTTTTAGTGCTTCTACACCTTTTCATTTTCTTTAATAAAAACTTAAACTTTTCTTTCACTGGTGGCCGAAAATAAAGAATTAAGAATTCGAAACTTTTTATGTCAGTTTGATTTGAAATGTCAGAACATGTCAAATTGTCTATTATTTTTGGCACATAAATAGACCGTGAGCACGCGACGACCAAACCTTCCTTATTTTAAAAATGCTGAATATTTATCTGCGTGGTATATACGAGTAAAAAATATTGGCGACTAGGTATGAAGTTTGGATCTTAGTTGCTTATGCAGGTAATATGGATAGCAAGGATGATTTTTATAGGTATAAAAAGCACCCTTGGGGCCTTCCAAAGTAATATTAAATTCAGCTTTTATAATAAAACAAAAATTCAGCTTTTATAAATAACAAATTCAGCTTTTATAATAAAACAAATAATTTAGTAAAGTTACAATGTCTAGCAGGGGTTTATATCTGCACCAATTGCCTGGTAATGGATGGCGTGATTTCTTATATTATTAGGAATAAAATCTTTAAAAATCTTTACTTTAAGGAAATTGAGTTACCACTTTAAATGTTATTGCTACAAATAATCTGCCTAAGTAATCATGATCCAACTTTTATAGTCGCTAAATGTTTGGAACATACACAGAAAATCTTTAGTTTTAATAAAATAAGGAAGGGCATGCTATCGCGGGCTTTTGCTCTATAATGCAATGTTGGTATTTTTATATTTTGTTAGGTATCTTTAAAATTACCGAACAGATTCTGACGTGGTTAAAATGGGACCAACTTGGGTATATATCATTACGAATAAAAAAACAATTTCGGAAATCAGTCCACTGTAGGCGGAGAAATCGGCGAACATACATAAAAAAAGAACATACATACATCGAAACATATAACCTCCTCCTTTTTTGGGAAGTCGGTTGAAAATGAGATTTCGGTAAAAAAGCAATTACCCGTTATACTCCGCCCGTTTGCACCGCTGGTGGTACTTCGAACCCTTAAAAGAAGGTGGTGCGCAGCAGCAGTCAGGGCACATGTTTCCGCAGAATGATCTAGCCCCGAACATGACTCTGTGGGGACAGTGAGGGGAGGTCACCGGGTACCGCTCGGTCACTTTGTCGCTTATTCCTTCGTTGTAAAGGTTTCTTTTGCCTAAATAGACAAAAGAGGAGGATTAATTGTAGGACAAAAAGGTAAATGCTAAAATTTGGAGAGAGTCATGTTTTCTCATAATGGACAACACTCAACACTAAACGGCCTACACTAAGCTTTTTCTTAGTATCTCTCTCTCTCAGCCGAAAGACGTCCACAGCTGGACAAAGGCCTCCCCCAAGGATTTCCATAACGACCGGTCCTGCTCTGCCCGCATCCATGCGCATCCCGCGACCTTCACCAGGTCGTCGGTCCACCGAGTGGGAGGCCTGCCAACACTACGTTTTCCGGTTCGTGGTCGCCACTCGAGAACTTTTCTGCCCCAACGGCTATCTGTTCTACGAGCTATGTGCCCCGCCCACTGCCACTTAAGTTTCGCGATTCTGCGGGCTATGTCGGTTACTTTAGTTCTCCTACGGATCTCCTCATTTCTGATTCGATCACGCAGAGAAACTCCGAGCATAGCGCGCTCCATCGCCCTTTGGGTGACCTTGAGCCTTCTTATGAGGGCCATAGTAAGCGACCACGTCTCTGTTCCGTATGTCATTACTGGCAACACACACTGGTCAAAGACCTTAGTCTTGAGACACTGCGGTATTTTGGACGAGAAGATATCGCGAAGCTTCCCGAACGCTGCCCAGCCGAGTTGGATTCGACGGTTGACCTCTTTCTCAAAGTTGGACTTACCTAACTGAACTGTTTGTCCCAGGTATACATAATTGTCAACAACTTCGAGTGTAGAGTCTCCAACCTTCAGAGTAGTGGGTGCAACACGCTGGGTGCTTAGTATACAAACACAAAAACAAGCTAGACCGGTAAATTGCAGACATATAAATATTATGTCTGCAATTTACCAAAAAACTAGTATTTGCCCGCGCTAATATGATAACTGACTGGGATAACCCTCCAGATGGCGGACGGGCCTTTGGTATTTTTTTCTAAAGAATCTCGACTGAATGTCCCTGATGTAGCATAAACGTTCAGATATTATAATATAACCTCTACAGCTATTAATAGGTATATAATACTGTCAGTCTAAGCTGAGCTAGTAATAATTGAGAATCAAACTGTATACAACATTGGATATTAATTTGGGACTAATAAATCCAAATGCATTTCTTTTACCTGATTCGAAATGCATATCAGGAGGTGGTGTGACACAGTGCCGACTGCACTTTCTCTTAAGGTAAGAGCAATCCTCGGTCACATCCGTATCCCTTTCTGCCTCGTCATAACTTGGTTCATAATTGTAGTAGTTACTTCTTAGAACTCCCTTCGGAATTGCAAATTTGCAAATTGGCTTTGGTGGCGGAGGCGGTGGAGCGTAGTGAGTAGTTTTGCATCGCATCGAGGTTTTGGATCCCGTCAATGAAACATTTGACGCCCTTGGAGAAACTAAAGGGGTACGCGCGCTGCAACCTGCATGATTCAACTTTACAGTCATGGTAGTCTTGTCACTAAATCTCATTATATTATCTCGAAAGGCATTTTTGTAAAATCTCGAAAAACTTTTTGTAGGACAATGTGCTGACGTGCAATTTGCACAATTGCAATTATTTTTTGACTTTTGTGTTTTTAGCTGTATTGGGATGTCTTCGCCTGAGTTCACTTCGACACACGGGTTCCATCGTAGACCCACTCGACTAGGATAAGCAGTGATGCCGGTGACATACTCTTTACATTCTGTTACTTCATTTTCGGGAGGCGGTGAACGATTAGCATTTTTGCAGTAGTGTTTTTCAGAACTTTTCCGAGGTAAATCATCTGTTCCGACACTTCCGACAACCTGTTTGATCAGCTTGGCTCGGGAACTCTGCTCGGCCATTCGTGTGACATCTTCGGAGCTGTATAACAAGGATTTCTTTTGAAATTTACGTGTGGATTCGAACTCATTTTGCTTCACTGATGATTTGGCTTCAGTCATTGTAGTGTGGTAAGCATTGCTATTAATTTTCCATTTTCATTTGTGTTTTATTATCTACACTATACAAATAAACACAAAGTTTTAAAAGACAAACATACAGGCATGTCGATGGCAGAATGATCAATGTGATCATTGATGTCATGTCATCATTGATAGATTTTCCTTCACTTCACTTTTTAATTTTAAGGCTTGATCGTCTAATCAGCTCATGGAAGTAATAAGTAGTTGTACAAAGTACTTATTACTTCCATGGATCAGCTAAACAATGATTTTGCTAAATTTTGTCAAGGTTGAATACCTATGTTGAAATTCTATCAAAAGCTTGCTCGATTAAATTACTGTTTAGTAGACAAAATAAGCAACAGTTATTTATTACTTAACCCGTCATATCCTATGGACAGTCCCTGACTATTGACCCTGAACATTTTCTATGAACAAACCCCGGACGCAGTACAACTGCTACAAAAAAAAATACATGCGAGGCTCCGCTCCCGTAACAATTTCTGTTTTTTTCTTCCCGTGTACAAAATTTCATAGGAATCTGACGAGTAGATTTTGCGAGAGTTACATACATCCACACACACACACACATACAGATCCAAACTTTATTTCTTTTTGCAAAATTTTTGTTATATGAAGTCATCCCAAGTATTCTGTGTGATTTGTCCGTATTATTTATTCCTCAGTCAGTAAACAGCTGATGCAACGGAAGCAGCCAGTTGACCAGGACCGCTTCAATACATACCGTCACAATACTGATTGAGTAACAGGCTCCTTACAAACTTACTTTTTCAGCTCATATCACAGCGGCTGCTAGCAAATCTAATCCAATTGACGGAAGATGTAACTTTGTCGGTCTTGGAGATTGGCCAGTTTGTCTTGATCTTCCGTGTGTTTTAGCTCGTGTTAATTGAATCAAATTAGGCCCTGTCTACCTCGTGATGGATAAAGATATACCTTTGGGGATATTTAGTAGTGTGATGAGATGAAGTAAAGGCCGGCTGAGTATGTAGGTACAATGCTGCTTTATTTGTCGTGTTCACAACTTTGTTACACTGACCACTTAACTTATGTAATTTACTTAATCCCATATACGGATACATATGTGTATGTTCATAATCAGGATCTTTTATTTAACCGTAGGCCAAGATAATAAAATAGCCTTGGAAAATTGCCAGGCAAAAATGTACCCAAACGCGGGAGATGATTCTTATCTGCTGTCACCGCGACAGCAACTGTCACGTCCACAGACAAGACAAGATATTAGTGTTGCCACACCACCCCCCCACGGAGAAAGGAAGGTCATAGGTCGAAGGGCCGCGCAAAACGAACCTTACGGCCAGCGCGAGTAGTGTATGGAGTATTCGCACTGTCGGGTTTTGTTGGAGGGACCTGAGGTGATGATGAACTAGAGGATGGGACTTTATGAACATTTTGTGAGCTTGTTATTGGTAAATCTATTTTGGATGCATGTGAGTTTGTGATGATGTGTGGATCCGATTCTGTGTAAGCCGGCTTAACTCGATCAACGCTGATCGTTGAATTTCGGCCCCTGATGTCAACGGTTATGGTCTTGCCATCACTAGCACGCCCAATTATCTTATACGGTCCTGTGTAAGGAGGTTGTAAGGCTCGCCGTACAGAATCGTCCCGAATGAAAACGTGAGTTGCCGAGTTGAGGTCCCGAAAAATGAATTGAGCAGGACTGGCGTGGCGAGAGGCTGGAGTTGGTCGTAAACCTGACATCTTACGTCGAAGTTGCACCACAAAATCTGTTGGATCGCCAATTAGTGAATTTGCGTTCCTGGGTGGTGTTAAAAATTCCCCAGGAAGTCGTAATGGTTCACCATACAACATTTCTGCGGCTGTTGATTTCAAGTCCTCCTTGTAAGCGGCACGCATACCAAGGAGGACAAGTGGAAGTGATCGAATCCATGATTCGTTTTTATGGCACATCACAGCAGCCTTTAACTGGCGATGTACACGCTCTATCATACCGTTTGCAGAAGGGTGATAAGGGGTTGTTCTGACGCGTTTAATGGCAAAAGTGTCCATGAGCCGACGAAACAGGTCAGACTCAAATTGCGTACCCTGATCAGTGGTAACGATATCGGGTATCCCGTAGCGAGCAATCCATTCTCTTGTGAACGATTCTGCAACTTCTTCAGCAGATATTGAGCGCAATGGCCACGCTTCTGGCCACCGAGTGACACGGTCTATAGCAGTTAAGCAGTAGCGGTAATCGTTACAAATTGGTAGTGGACCAATTATGTCTATATGGACGTGCAAGAAACGTGCCGATGGAACTTCGAAATCCCCAAGAGGCGATATGTTGTGTCTAGTAACTTTGCTGCTTTGACATGCTAGACATGAACGGGCCCAATTACGTATATCTTTTTGCATAGAAGGCCATACGAATCTATCCGTTACTAATCGGCACGTAGCTCGCACGCCCGGATGACTGAGATTGTGTAATTTATCGAAAAATTGGCGCCTGAAAGGTTGTGTAAGGTATGGGCGAGGAGTTCCGGTTGATATATCGCAAATTAGAGTTGTCGTGGTACCAGGTATAGTAACTTCATGAAGTTGTAATGTAGTACCTTGGGAAAGAAGGTTTTGTAACTCCTCGTCAGTGTCCTGGGATAACCGCAAATCCGAATAATCGTCCGATAATGAAATGGCTTCGATTCCGCGAGACATAGTGTCAGCAACTACGTTTTCCGCCCCTTGATATAAACTACATCCGTAGTGAATTGGGATATAAATGTTAGTTGGTTGAGTTGGGTAGGTGGTAATTTTTCTCGCCGCTGACTAAAAGCGTATAACAAGGGTTTGTGATCCGTATATATAGTGGCATGTTGTGCTTCTAGTATATGACGGAAATGTTGCACTGCTTCATATACTGCTAGTAGTTCCCGGTAATATGCAGGCCAGGACGATTGCTGGGTTGTTAGCTTTTTGCTAAAAAATGCCAACGGTTGCCATGACTTGTCGCACATCTGCTGAAGGCATGCACCAACTTGTTTGCTGGAGGCGTCCGTGAACAACCCTAGGGGAGCACCGGGTACTGGATGAGCTAGCAAAGTTGCTTGAGCCAGGCTCTTTTTGCAGGAATGGAAGACTTCTTCCAGATCTGGTGTCCAAGGCATTGGCTTGGAGCCTTTAAGTTGTGAGGCTGATAATGCCTCAATGAGTGGTGCTTGAGTCTCAGCGGCTTTTGGTATAAACCGCCGGTAGTAATTTATCATTCCAAGAAATCTACGGACGCCTTGTGCAGTTTTTGGAAGTGGGAATTCTTGGAGTGCATTAATTTTATCTCTTGGTGGGGAGGTACCCATTTTAGAAACTTTGTTTCCTAAGAAGATAACCTCGCTTGCTCCTAGAACGCATTTTGCCGGGTTGACGACTACTCCGTATGCTTGTAGCCGTTCAAAAAGCAGACGAAGGTGCTCTAGGTGTTGTTCCGGGTTGCGCGAAAAAACCAATATGTCATCCACATAAGTAAAACAGAAATCCAGTCCAAATGTCACCTCGTCCATAAACCTTTGAAAAGTTTGCCCTGCGTTACGTAATCCGAACGTCATATAGGGGAACTCAAACAGGCCAAAAGGGGTTATAATGGCCGTTTTGCAAATGTCATTTTCGTTAATAGGAATCTGTTGATACGCTTTTACCAGATCTAAGGTACTGAATATGGTTGCACCAGCTATATTGTGGCTGAAGTCCCCTATATGACGAACAGGATAACGATCCGGAACGGTGCGAGCATTAAGTAGGCGGTAATCTCCGCAGGGGCGCCATGTTGAGTCTTTCTTTTCGGCCAAATGCAATGGCGAGGACCACGCACTTTTCGACGGTCTGGCAGTCCCACATCGGACCATGTCCTCGAATTCCTTTTTGGCCACGATTAGTTTTTGAGGTCCAAGGCGGCGTGCGCGACATGAAACAGGAGGCCCCTCGGTGGTTTTTATGAAATGTTCGGTATTATGTTTGATGTCTCTAAGAGGCCCAGGTGGTCGCGTGATTGATGGGAATTTAGAAAGCAGTTCATGGAACTGCGTTTCTGAGGTTACTTGGACCGCTTTGACACTGGTTTGTTCAGTTGAAGCTACTATAGCTGGGGTGGAAAGGCCCGTTTGGCCGTCCAAAAGGCGCTTGTTCCGACAGTCAGGGAGGAGGTGGTAATGAGCCAGGAAATCCGATCCAATAATGGCTGTACTGACGTCAGCAATGATGAAATGCCATTTGAAATCACGACGTAAACCTAGATTCAGACTGGCCGGGAAAGTGCCATATGTGTGAATAGCGGTGCCATTTGCTGCGGTTAAGTCATAGCCTGATGGATGACTTGCAGGACAGCTTTTGAGGAGCTTCCGGGGAATGCAACAAAGATCCGAGCCAGTGTCTATTAAAAAACGATTTTGACTATTTTTGTCGACAACAAATAGGCGGCGCGATTTAGGAATCGGGCAGTCAGTGGCCGCCACTACTGACTGCTGTTTTGGTTTTCCTGATTCGCAGGTTTCCAGGAGCATGGTTGAGTGCATTTGGATGCCTTTTGGGCGAATTTTTCATGGTACTCAACATAAGCCGGAAGGCGCTGAAGGCCGTCCTCTGCTAGCGGAGCGGGATCTACTGCGTTCCTGCCTATTATATCTAAGAGCCGCGACGTCCCTGGCTAATTGGTCGATGCGCGTCGATAACTCAGATAATGCGTCAGGGGTGCTCGAGGCGGACATAACAGTAGAGGAGGTAGAGGGGAAAGATGTTGGGGAAACATCCATAATCCGGTCAGCCAAATCCGCCACTTTGTCTAGAGGAAGATCAGCTTGAGCAGCTAAGATGGCTTGCAGATGTTGTGGAAGACGGCGCATCCACAATTGTCGAATTAAATTCTCATCACCAAAGGTAGAGCTCGCTAGTGATTTAAGATATCTTAAGAACTGAGATGGTTTACGATCCCCTATTTCAGCTTCATTAATTAATTGACGGACTCGCTGTTCTTCTGAGATGCTAAGACGACGGATAAGTTCTGCCTTGAGCACATCATAACAACAATCCTTTGGGGGAGGTTTAACTATAATATCCTCCACCTCTGCTGCATACTTAGTATCTAATTGAGATACTATATAACTATATTTAGTTGATTGTCCTGTAATGCCAGACACAACAAATTGAGCCTCGGCTTGTGCAAACCATACAGCTGGTTTGTCGGGCCAGAAGGGGGGTAATTTTGCAGTTACTTTAAATACACTTGCGGCTGTTGGATGTTTAGATGAATTTCCTACTTCCTCACTGGATACGCATTGATCTGTTTTATCAATTTTGCTTTTTAGTAAAACATTTTCGTTTGCAGTGGTCTGTAGTTGTCCTTGTAAAAGTTCTAATTGGTTTTGTAAGGTGAGAATCTTTTCCTCAAGTGTAGTTGGATCTGCCATTTTTAAAGAAAATTTTTGTCTATATCTAAATTGTGAGGGTGTGGTGTGTATGTGCAACAAAATATCTTTAATGCAGGTGAGGGAAAATGCGGCAGTATTACCCGTGTTAGTAAGCACACAGTTATTATTGCAAGCGGCTCAACAAAAATTCCCGATTATAACCAGTTAATTAAGCGATTAAAATTAAAACTTATATTAAAACTTAGATTATTAACCATTGATTAATCTCTGATATTACTATAAGTAAAACTTTATATGAATAAAAATAATACTTTATAAACACACAAAAATAGTAGCAGAGACACAAGTGTCAAAATGCCATGAAACAAATTTATACCTGAATAAATACTCAAAAATGGTATTTTAGTATTAAAAAAAAAATATTATGCAAATGAAAAATGTGAAAACAGGCAGGTAACAAAAAACACATGCAAAGTTTATATAATACACAATCAATATTGGTGCCTACTTGAAATCTTGAAATTTAATCGATGAAACTTACTTATTAAATTAGAAAAAAATATTAAAACATTAGTAAACATGCACAGTATAGTATAAAAGTACAATTAGTAAATAGCACTTAATCACTTTGAGAATCATAAAATAGTTTTCTAGTTATGTTCTGATAGGTACTAGTTATGAACTAAGTAGTTATGAGACAGGAATGCAATTAAAACTATATAATGTTATTATTTGCAAGGTACTGTTCACTTCTATCACTTAAGATGCTGAAACAGTTCTGAAGCACTTAAGGTGGAACTGAGGTTGATTGCTGACTCGTTCTAACTCTTTATATCGAAAAGGAAATTTTGACCTGGTAGTTAGTAGAGCTGCGACGGTACCTTTCATTGACGGCATGCGGTGTTAGTATAGCAGGCATGCAGTGGGTGATTGCAGCAGGTACGCATGCGACTGTCTGCATGCAATGTGCTGCCCGGTTGGATTACTGTCACAGCCAGGAAGGGATCTTCAAATGTCGGGGTCACCAGTTTGGGGATATTTAGTAGTGTGATGAGATGAAGTAAAGGCCGGCTGAGTATGTAGGTACAATGCTGCTTTATTTGTCGTGTTCACAACTTTGTTACACTGACCACTTAACTTATGTAATTTACTTAATCCCATATACGGATACATATGTGTATGTTCATAATCAGGATCTTTTATTTAACCGTAGGCCAAGATAATAAAATAGCCTTGGAAAATTGCCAGGCAAAAATGTACCCAAACGCGGGAGATGATTCTTATCTGCTGTCACCGCGACAGCAACTGTCACGTCCACAGACAAGACAAGATATTAGTGTTGCCACATACCTATGAATTTGTTAAAAAATACTATATGTCGTGACTGTTTACTTGGATTAACAATTGTGGAGACAGGTAACTAGAAAAGATTATAGTGTTTTCACGTAGGCATGTAGTAAGTATAAACTTATTGGAGTTTATTTCATTCCACGGAAACTTCAAATAATATTCCGATTTCTGAAGGGATACTTGCAAAATTCGAGATAAAACCAGTAGTAACCACAAGGTTACTATTTGTTAGAAATGAAAGATTGTCCAACCGCGTAATTGCGTTTTATTTGTCAGTAAACTCATAAATACAAATACAAGGAAACTTTTAGGAGGATTAGCCTTTATAAACTAACACAGCGACACTTAAACACTACTACATCGCTTGATAAATTGTAGACAGAGAATGAGCCCGGGCGGTGAGGCGTGAAAATACTTATATATGCTCTGCAGGGGCGCGGGGCGCCTGTCGCGTGTTCGTTAAAATTGTACCAATCACAGCAGAGAGTCTCAAACATTACCAAATATGGTTACAAAATTCGCTCGGCGTTTAGAAGTACTTACACGCTTTTGCCCGCCATAGAGTATACATACAACAGATAGATTGCGCATAGAGTATAAATATAACAGATAGAATAAAGGTTGATGTGTCGGTAACATCTCTCCCGCCGTGTGAACGCAGTAAACATATAGGCAGTATTCCGCTACCGACACATGCGCCTTGTTGGTGACAAGTGTGCAGAGCAACTACGCTCTGCTGCCAGAAAATGTGGCAGCGAGAATCCGGACAAACGAAGCGGCGGGAAGAATTCTGTACCGGAACTTTACCGGGAAAAAATCTACCGGTAAAATTAAGTACCGGGAAAAAATCTCCACGCGACACCACGCTTGTCCGACTAGAATCTAACTTAAGCTATACGCAGTCTGCTACCACCGTAGCTTATGAAGGGAGCTACAGGGCCCTATATGATAACCTAACCTATAAATTAAATACAATTGAACACTTACCAAATTAAATCTTCTTTCTCTTCGGATCCAAACTTGAGTGTCTTCGGGAAGGGGGAATTCCTAATCACCCTACCTAACCCTTGAGATCTCAATTCCCCAGGACAAATAAATAGATTTCTTCCCGTAGTTTCACTCGGGAACAGCCAGATGTGAACAGCCAGCCACGTTTCACCTCTCACAAGAAAAAGTCACCATGACGGGTACACAAACACAAAGTTCAATAGTTATTTAACAAACAGGAAATTCACAAACACAACTCAAGCTAATTAGCAATCAAAGAACGCGGAACCTCTCGCGTATTAAAAATCAAACCGATATCGCATAGGGCAATGCAATGGCGACCGTCCGCGAGCCATTCGCACGAGCAGTGTGAAAACCCCGAACGCCCTCTGGCGGCAGCAATGCGAAACGCCTGCGTTTAGTTTTACCCAATATATTACAAACATCCCCCCGTCCCGGTCTGAGAAGCAGACCGCTAGCTTACTCTACGGGAAGGCGGGCGAGAGAGGTCACACCTCTCCTTAAAATCGAACCGTCGACCAACACCTCAGCCACACGCGGAGTGCCATCTCCGCCAAGAATCAAACGTAATATGCGAGCTCGTCGCCAAAGCAATGAGGGCAAATTTGCCTCTTTTAACAATACTAAATCACCCTCCCTGGGAGGCTCAGTCCTGTCTGTCCACTTCACTCTTTGCTGCAGCAAATGCAAATATTCAAGCGACCAGCGACGCCAAAAGTCCTGGCTCATTTGCTGCAACATTTGAAAACGCGACAACCGATATACGCGTTCATCCTTCCACGGGTATTCGGGCAGGGCATTCAACGGCCCTCCCACCAAAAAATGACCAGGGGTGAGAGCTTCCAAGTCATTTGGATCTGGAGATAGCGGACAGAGAGGACGAGAGTTGAGGACCGCCTCAACTTTACAAAACACTGTGGCCAGCTCTTCAAAAGTTAGAGCCGTTTCTCCGATAATGCGGCGGAGGTGGGTCTTTGCGGATTTCACAGCCGCTTCAAAAATCCCTCCCCAATGGGGGCAACTTGGGGGACTAAACTTCCAGGTTATTCCCCTTTGGGCAGCAATTTGACTTAAACTAGTACAATTTTTATCAATAAACACAGAAACATCCTTAAGATAATTTACAGTTCCTTTATAGTTTGTGCCATTGTCAGACCTAATAAGGGAAGGTAGACCTCGACGCGAAACAAAGCGATCCAACGCGGCGACGAAGGCCTCCGTAGTCAGAGCCGATACCACCTCCAAATGGACAGCCTTGGTGGCCAAACAAACAAATACACACAAATAGCCCTTCACAATACGGGCATTACGAAAGGGAGAAGCCTTGATCGAAAAGGGACCGGCAAAATCGGTTCCAACGCCGTCAAACGGTCTCGAAGGTCGGATTCGATCAGCGGGCAAATCACCCATCTGTGGTTGCATCGTGGATGCCTTCAACCTATAACATGCAATACATCGAAACAGAACACTACGGATTGCTCTTCGGGCTGACAAAATCCAAAACTCGCGTTGCAAGATAGCCAACAAAGCATTGCACCCAGCATGGGCGTTACGAATGTGTCGATCAGACACCAAAAGCTGCACCAAGGGTCCGCCCTTGGGCAACAACAGAGGATGGCGAGTCTCATATGGAAGATCCGCCTTCCGGAGCCTGCCTCCAACCCGAAGAAGCCCATCCGAGTCGATGTACGGGTTCAAACGAGCGACCGCGCCCTTCAACTTAGCGCGTGAGTCGCGCAAGATACGAAGCTCTGACTCAAACCGTCCGGTCTGCACGACACGGACCCAATGCAACAATGCGCTCCGGCGCTCTTCTGCACCTGCAATCGGCTCCAACCGCTTTGCCTGTGGGTTTCTACAATTATGTATGAAACGCTTAATCCAACTGGTAACACCCAGAAGCTTATCCAAGCTGCTATACCGAGCAAGTAGCCAATCCGGCTCCGACGTCGTCTCAGCGACTACAGCATGTACACGGAGCCCAGTCAAACTCAAAGAAGTAACATCTGTCTGACAGACAGGCCAAGATGTTTCTGATCCCATCAGCCACTCTGGACCCCACCAGAGCGGGTGTGACACCAATTCTGGTGCCGTACAACCTCGGGAAGCACAGTCCGCTGGGTTAAGCTCTCCCGGCACATGTCTCCATGTTATATCAATTCCGATATTCTGGATTTGGGAAACCCGATTTCCCACAAAAACCTCCAAGGTATGTGGGGCCGCGCGCAACCATGCAAGCGCGACCTGGCTATCCGACCAGGCGAAGATGTCTCGTATCTCGACCGTGGCCGCCAGCTCACTGGCAACGTGATGCAACAATTTAGAGAGAAGGTGAGCTCCACTCAACTCAAGCTTGGGAATAGTCAGCCTAGTCCTGATGGGGGCGACCTTGCTCTTCCCTAACAAAAGCGAGACATTGACCCGGCCATCGGCGTCAACTGTCCGCATATAGACTGACGCGGCGTAGCCTCGCTCCGACGCGTCACAAAAGCCATGCAGGCTGGCTCGATATTTCCCGGGGGGCAATATTCGACGAGGCAAGGCAATCCGATTGACTTCCTTAATCGATGAAAACAACTCGAGCCAATCATCCAATGGAGGACCAAACAGCGGTTCGTCCCACGAGACGCCCAAAGTCCAAAGTCTCTGAAGAAGACACTTTGCAGAGAATATCACTGGACTGATCCAACCGCTTGGATCAAACATACGAGCTATTACGGACAACACCGTTCTCTTAGTCCAGACTTTTGGTATTTCCAAGTCCACTTGGAATGTGAAAATATCGGTTAGCGGCTGGTACTGCATGCCCAGCACCGCTATCCTGTTGGGATCATCCACATCCTCAAACAGGTGAGGGTTCTGTTGGTGATCCTCCGGGATCCCTTCTAGAACTTTAGGCTCATTAGACAACCACTTACGTAGCTCGTAGCCACCTGTCTTCAATATTTCAATCAATTCATCCCGCAGTAGGAGGGCCTCCTCAATACTTTGGGCTCCGGTGCACACGTCATCAACATACAAGTCACGTGACAGCACGGAAGCCCCACGGGGAAAGCGGATCCGTTCCCGCTCTGCCAATTCAAGCAATGATCTGATGGCGATATAGGGACTAGATTTCAAACCATACGTGTTTGTGTTGAGTTCATACACCGTCACAGGATCCTCAGGGCGCTCACGCCAGAGTATCAACTGGAATCGCCTGTCCTCAGGATGTATGACTGTCTGGCGGAACATCATCCGGATGTCCGCACCAAAAACCACTTGATGTCTTCTAAAGTTCAAGATGATGTCAATTATGTCCCTATGCAATTTGGGACCCGAATGCAAACACAGATTCAACGAAACCCCGTTCGAAGTGGGTGCGGACCCATCAAAGACAGTCCGCAACTTGCCCGTTGAGGCCTTCACCACCGCGTGGTGGGGCAAGAAATAATGCTCAGTTGAGCTCCAATCAACTCGAGCCGGAGACATGTGACCCAAATCCTCGTACTCGCGCATAAATTCTATATATTTATCGCGAAGTACGTGGTCACGCTGCATGCGTCGCTCCATGGACAGCAGTCGTTTCTCCGCAAGCGCCCTACTTTGCCCTAGGCTAGGACGAGAGGCAACAAAGGGTAACCTAGTTACAAACCGACCGGAGGGCAACCTCTCCGTGGTCGATCGAAAAAGGGCTTCGCACTCAGCGTGTTCCGGATCCATCCTGGAACTCATAGGTGGCTCCTCCACCTCCCAAAACCTTTGCATGGTCTTGGCCAAGGACGCAGATGCGACAACCGGTGGCTCCTCCGCGGTGCCATTATCAAACACAGGGCCCATCAGGGCAAAACCAAAAATCGTAGACACTGCCATCAGTGAAGACGAACCCAGAGCCTTCTGTGTACCCAACAAAATCCAACCCAATACGTCCGAGCCCAGGAGCAAGTCCACTGGGCCGGGATGAAAGACAAAGGGGTCGGCCAAATCCAGACCCGAAACCAAAGACAACACACCCGGCGGTATGTCTGTCGAGGGGTGCCAACCCGCAATGGTATCCATTACCATAGCCGAAGTCGTGATCCTCATTGTGGAGGACTTCAGCGAAGAAAAGGTGACAAGTGTCTGGCCCGTCAGACACTTCACTTGTATGCCACCAACTCCAAGAAGTGGCACAGGCGAGTCTTCCACGACTAAACCTAACTGGCGTGCCACTCGAGTGGTAACCAAACTGCTTTGAGCCCCTGAGTCCAACAGAGCTCTCAAATTAATGGCTTCCCCCACGACCCCATACGCGGACCACCGCGGTAGGGAGCAGAACCGTCCGCGGCTCTGTCCCAGCAAGGGAGCAAGCTAGTTACGGGCTCCCCACTCTCTCCAAACCAGGGGGCGCCACTGACCCGGATAATATGTCGGGCGAGTGCACATCCCCATCTGAGGGGGGCATAACCCGCGGCCCGGCCATACATATGGTACGGCGGGTGGTACTCCAGCCGTGGGTACTCGTGCAGCGGCGGAGAAAACCGCTGCGGCTGCATGTGTTGGGTATTGGTAACCCGCGTGGAGGGGGGTGTCCCCACTCTCACGTCCGATCTAGGGCCCCCGCCCATGGGGGCCCTATCCGGGGCCTGGCCAGCTACATACTGGCCATGACCTTGGGGCGCGTGGTCCCGGTCCGCCAAGACCCGCGCAGGTACGCGACCCCCTCCCGAGGGGGGTGCGACGAGCGAAGCCGCGTCCTCCGTCCGGTGGTGGAGGGCTTCGCGCAGGAGCGCCCCCGCCCATAGGGGACCCCTGCCTCAACATCCGGGTGCCATCCCCGTTGCGGTTCATGCAAAGCATCGCGTGGTGCCGCCCACGGCATGCACTGCATGGTATGGCACTGGGACAGTCACGTGCATAGTGACCGCCCAAACAATAAAAGCAAAGTTCATGCCGCTTTGCCATGCGGCGCCTATCTTGTACTGGCAGTCTCTGCCAGTCCCTGCATTGCAGCAGGCTGTGGCCCATCCGGCCACATTGCAGGCAGTCCGCGTCCCCCGCGACTGCTGCCGTGTGTGCAACCCGCACACCAGCTCCACGCGGGGGCGGTTGCCGTCCCTGTGGGGGCTTCCCTCGCCATGAGGGTTCCAAGGGCCTACGTTCAGGCGCTCTGGATGGCGCTGAGTCCGTCATGGTATTCTCAGCAGCCCGTGCCTCAAACTCCAAAAACTTCACCAAGTCAGTGAATGTTGGTAGGGTGGTGCTATCCTGCTCCGCATTTTCGCGCTCAAACCGCGAGCGGATGTCATTGGGTAATTTGCCCAATACAATGTGCACCAGCAAAAAGGACCATTGGTCCACCGGCAGCCCCAGTGTGCGGAGCGCGTTACAGGCCACTGTAACGGGCGTGAGCAACTGCAGGCGCAACTGTGCCCTGTTGGCCACCTTGGGCAGGGCCATCAACTGTGCGGCGTGCGCATCCGCTAACAAACGTAAGTTTTGATAGCGGGAGTTCAATAACTCCCAAGCCGTGTCGTACTGGTCGTCCTCCACCCGGAGGTGCTGGATGAGCGACCGCGCTTCATCCTCAAGAGTGGAGAGGAGGTAGGCCATCTTCTGGGCCTTCGACAAATCCTGTCGTGCTACGACCAGGGACTCAAACATATTTTTATATGCTACCCACTCCTCCATCCTACCCCCAAAGTGGGACAGCTGAAGGGTGGGGAGCCGACCAGTAACCGCTGGTCCTTCCTGTCTAACAGGTGTGCGAGGGGCTGGTCCGCCAGCCTGTCTCGCCCTTATTGCGGTCACCGCCTCCGCGATATCATCGTGCAGACTCAGGATCTGGTCCATGTCCGCCATGTGACCTGCGTAGGCCTCCGGGGTAAGATCGGCTTCGGTAAGCGCCGCCATGGCCGCTTCCGCGCTAATCAATCGTGAGTGGAGGTGATCCGCTCTTAGCAGTATGGCGCCCTCCCTGTCCTTCCGGGACAGGAGTCCTCCGGCCGTCACAAACCATCTCAATTCGTTGGCGAGTGTCGCCCTAGCATTGGAGGCCTTCGCCATCGCGTCAAGTCACAAACAAAAAATAACAAAAGGTAAATAAAAAACAACAAAATCAAGCAACTACACGAAGAACCGCGGTAGGTATGAGAATGGCACAAACCCGGAACGCACGGTACAAACCGCAAACAAATACAAAAAAGGTTACAAATATTCTTATACAAACAAACTAAGAAAAATCTAATAATTTTTACAAACAATTAATTATTTTTTACAAACGAACAAATAGAGGGTAGATAAACTACGCTCTGCTACCAGAAAATGTGCAGAGCAACTACGCTCTGCTGCCAGAAAATGTGGCAGCGAGAATCCGGACAAACGAAGCGGCGGGAAGAATTCTGTACCGGAACTTTACCGGGAAAAAATCTACCGGTAAAATTAAGTACCGGGAAAAAATCTCCACGCGACACCACGCTTGTCCGACTAGAATCTAACTTAAGCTATACGCAGTCTGCTACCACCGTAGCTTATGAAGGGAGCTACAGGGCCCTATATGATAACCTAACCTATAAATTAAATACAATTGAACACTTACCAAATTAAATCTTCTTTCTCTTCGGATCCAAACTTGAGTGTCTTCGGGAAGGGGAATTCCTAATCACCCTACCTAACCCTTGAGATCTCAATTCCCCAGGACAAATAAATAGATTTCTTCCCGTAGTTTCACTCGGGAACAGCCAGATGTGAACAGCCAGCCACGTTTCACCTCTCACAAGAAAAAGTCACCATGACGGGTACACAAACACAAAGTTCAATAGTTATTTAACAAACAGGAAATTCACAAACACAACTCAAGCTAATTAGCAATCAAAGAACGCGGAACCTCTCGCGTATTAAAAATCAAACCGATATCGCATAGGGCAATGCAATGGCGACCGTCCGCGAGCCATTCGCACGAGCAGTGTGAAAACCCCGAACGCCCTCTGGCGGCAGCAATGCGAAACGCCTGCGTTTAGTTTTACCCAATATATTACAAACAACAAGTAAATAACTTAAGTTATCGGCTGACTAAATGAAATATAAACAAATTATAGAATCGGTTACAATGTCATTACTAAACTGTTGAACACTTGCCACCTCTGACTTAAAGTACTTATCGACAATTACTACTAAATCTATGGACTCTACATTTTAGAGAAAATATGTAATAAGATTTAGCTAATCCCGATCTCTATATAAAGCAAATAACCATATTAAATAGAGAAGTATAGTTTGATTCTATGAACATTAGCATACAATATTAGTTAAATTAAACTAAACTCTTTCCACAAGTAAACAAACGACTGTGCTATTTACTTGCGGAGAGGCCAAGAAATAAATAATACTTTAAGGGTAGTTGTTATGTTGTCGGTACTCTGCGAAATAATTACACCGTAAAGGCCGGCAATACCTTCATCACAACAACGCCAACACAAATATACATAAAACCATGACAAATTTATAATATTGTAAACATCAATATGCAATATTAAATGACTTAAACTAAACTCTTTCCACAAGTAAACAAACGACTGTGTTGTTTACTTGCGGAGAGAGCAAGAAATAAATAATACTTTTAAGGGTAGTTGTTATGTTGTCGGTACTCTGCAAAATAATTACACCGTAAAGGCCGGCAATACCTCCATCATAACAACGCCAACACAAATACATAAAACAACGACAAACATAAACAAATCTGACTCTAAGGGTAGTTGTTATGGTCAGTATTCTGCAAAAATAATTACACCACAAAAGTCAGCAATACCTTCCATAACAACGCCAACAAAATATGCATAAGAAAAATGACAAACATAAACAAATCAGTTTAACATTCTACTGGTAGTATAACTAAACGTTTAGTCGGACGACGCATCAGGCCATTCTTTGTTTTGACGTCTACGACCCGTATCACTCCGTCCGTGCCTGGATAGACCTGCTCCACTCTGCCCTTCGGCCATACATTTCGTGGTAACGTCGAGTCCACTATGACGACTACATCACCCACTTTTATCGCCTCGCCGCGCCCATGCGGCTCTCGTCGATGATGAAGTAGAGGTAGGACTTCTCGCACCCAGCGCTGCCAGAATAGATCAGCCAGTCGTTGAGCTGCCTTCCAATGTGACCGTCCTAGCTCATCCACCTTGGAGAATGTCCCTGGCAATGGGACCTTCGAAGGTCCGCCTAATAAGAAGTGGTTAGGGGTTAAGGCGGTGTCGTCTTCTGGTGCGACCGACACATGTGACAGCGGTCGAGAATTGACTGTATGTTCGACTTCCGTAAGTAAAGTGTGAAGGACGTCTTCGTGAGGGTGACGTTCGTGCAATGTAGTTGTCAGTGCGGTTTTAACTGAGCGCACCAACCGCTCCCATGCTCCGCCCATGAACGGCGCCCCCGGTGGTATGTAGTGCCAGTTTATTTGTCGAACGTCTGCTTCCTGTAGCATAGAGGTTAGAGCCGCCTTTCGAAGTTCAGCATCAGCTCCATGAAAGTTAGAGCCATTGTCACTCCATATAGCGTCGGGGCAACCACGTCTAGCCATCATGCGACGTAATGCGAGCACGGCAGCATCAGCAGAGAGTGACGACGCTATTTCCAGATGAACTGCCCTTGTCGTCAAGCAGGTGAATAGGGCAACGTAGCGTTTCTCGTGGTGTCTCGCGATAGTGACTGTTAATGGCCCGAAATAATCCAGTCCCGTTTGTGTGAATGGCCGCTGATGATGGGCGAGGCGACATGGTGGCAGGTTCCCCGTCAACGGCTCAGTAGGCGTGGCACGACGTAGTCTGCATGGCTGGCATCGTCTGATGACTGTTCTTACTGTTGGTCTAATGCGTAGTATCCAATACCTTTGGCGTATCTCGTTGGTGACACATTCGACCCCGCTATGATGTAACTGTCGGTGGATCCAGTTGATATACAGTCGGCTATAGGCGTGGTTTCCATCTAATACTGCTGGGGACAGAGTTTCCTCGTTGATATCAGTAGCGACGGCCGTTCTAGAGCGTAACCTCAATACGCCATATTGATCTGTAGTCAAGGATAGGTGTCGAAGGCGACTGTCTTTGGATAATCTCCTCCCGCCGGTGATGTCACGCAGCTCAGAAGGAAAGCAGTCCTCCTGAAGGGCACGCGTCCATAAGAGTTCAGCTCGGCGTGTGTAACAAGCTGCGAGAGGCACGTAGGTGCGGGCTGCACTCGCATGGCTGTTGTCACGCTGTGGAGTCGCTCTGGTGCTAGCGCGGGCTGGCCGGGGCTGGGCGCCAGTCCAGTCCGGGTCCTCAGATGAAATGCGGCGTGTGCGTTTTCTACGCACGGCGGTGACAGTGTGAGTTTTGCAGCGGTCGATGAATTGTAGTACGCGTGCGGTCGATCTGATTAGACGGATCCACGACGAGAACCTCGACACGTCGGGTAGAGCTTCTTTGAGTTGCGGGTGAGTGGTAGTCATGGCAACACGTTCTTCGCCAGTTTTCGTGGAGTGGAGCGGGTCGTTATCGCGCGGCCAGAGTTTTTCTTCTTTGTATAGAAATTCCGGGCCTCGAAACCATCGATGTGAAGCTGTGAACTCGGTCGGTACGCTGCGAGTAGCGTCGTCAGCGACGTTGTCGGCTGTGGGTACCCATCGCCACTCCGTGGTTGCCGTTGTCTCTTCCAGTTCGGCCACGCGGTGCGCTACGAACGGCTTGAAAGACCGCGCACCCGCGCGCAGCCACGACAGCACGGTGCGTGAGTCAGTCCACAGCACGCGGCGGTCCGGGCGACGCGAGTGTTGGAGCGAGACGGTGTGCGCCAGCCGACCACCCAGAACTGCCGCCTGTAATTCAAGTCTAGGTATAGAAACAATCTTAAGGGGGGCCACACGTCCTTTTGCTGCCGCGAGTGAGATCTGTACCTCGCCTTTATTATTTACTGATCGCCAATAAGCCGCTGCGGCGTAGGCGACTTCGCTCGCGTCAACAAAAACGTGTAGCTCAAGTATCTCTGCCGAACTAAATAATGGGTAACTTCGTGGTAAAGCCACATCCTTCAAATTCTGTAAAGATATTAACCAAGTTAGCCAGGCTTGCTCTAATTTAAATGGTAAGGGATCATCCCACCCGACGTTACTACGCCATGCCTCTTGTAATATTTGTTTGCCTTGGATGGTTACTGGTGTTACTAAACCTAATGGATCATAGAGAGACATAGCTTCTTTCAATAGTTGACGTTTAGTAATTTTATCGTTAAAGGGAAATTTAGATAAATTAAAACCCAGGGTGTCGTCGGCTACTCGCCAAACGAGCCCCAATACTTTTTCCTCATTGTTGATGTTGACATTAGGAGTCATGGGCTCCACTGCGAGACCGGCGATGGCACTGCTGTCGTTCGATGCCCATTTCTGTAGCACGAAGTTGCCTCGGCGGTGCACGGCATCCACTGCTCGAGCCACACGATTCGCCTCGGCCGCGGTGTCAAAACTCTGTAAATAGTCATCCATATAGTGATTATTTATTATAGGATCCAAGGCTTCTGGAAACTCGTCTTGATGTAAAAGGGCATTATAGTTCTTAACGTAAATTGCCGTACTAGGTGATGATGTGGCGCCAAAGAGGAGAGATGTCATTCTGTACTCCATGGGTGCGTGGTCTGTCTCGTCACGCCACAGAAAACGTAAAGCGTCTCTATCTTCCTCTCTTATTTTTATGCGGAGAAACATGTCTTTTATGTCAGCCGCTATTGCAACTGGTTTTTCTCTAAATCGCATAAAGACACCTAGCAGAGATTGTAACAAATCAGGGCCAGTTAATAAATAATCATTAAGGCAAACACCATCGGTATGTGCAGCTGCGTCTTTAACTATACGAACTTTACCGGGTTTTGAGGGATTTAAAACCGGAAAATGAGGCAGGTACCAGGTGTGTCCAACAGGTGGCGGTGTTGGAGCGAGCTCAGCATATTTGTTTTCAAACAGGGAATTCATTTGATCCTTGTATTTTTGTTTTAGAGGTGGGTCTTTCGCCAGTCGTTTTTCTACGCCTACCAACCTTCCGAGAGTAGCCTGGTAATTATTTGGGAAGGGCTTACCGTTTTCCTTCCATAATAGTCCCGTTTCATAGCCACCCTCGGTCAGCGCTTTTGTCGTTTTTTGTAATATCTGCAGTGCGCGCGTGTCAGGGTCAGCTTGAGGTCGACGCGGTTCTACGCCCAACGCCTCTAAATCAAAGTGCTCCTTTACTAATTGTTCAAGGGCTTCGTCTTTCGTATGTGCATGGCTACAACGAAAACGTTCTTGTAGCATGTAGCCACCGCGACTTTTCTGTCCGTGTAATACCCAGCCAAGGGGTGTGTGTGACGCTACTGGTTGTTCCTGCTTACCTCGTCTTACCTCAGATGCAATGAGCAGGGACCAATTGTCTTGTCCTATTAATATGAGCGGTTCTGCAGTTGCATAGACGAGTTGGTCGCTAATATCCTGTAGATGTTCACAATGAGCCAGAGCTTCGGTTGGCACAGACTGCGGGGATATGTTTAGGCTGTCAATGGTTCGCGCCTCGATGTTAATTTTATTATTTGTATACTTGCCTTTAATAGAGAACTTTACCCGTCGGGAACTGACAGCGTCGATGTGCGCTCCCGCTATGGCTTCTATGACAAAAGGTGCTGCTGGCCCCGTAACGCCAATCTTGTCTGCCAGTCTTGACGTCAGCAGTGTGATGGTGGACCCATCATCTAATAAAGCATAAGTATCTATCTTACCATGTGGTCCCGATATTTGAACAGGTAAAACTTTAAGGAAGGTCTGCACCGAGCGCGGCACTCCCGCCGCTGTTGTAGTTGCGTTGCTACACGACTCGAATACAGGTGCTGCCTCGGTGCTGTCGCCCTCCGCTCGCTGTCGTAGTGTAGTTGTGCTGCTGTCACTCTGCACTCGCTGTGCTGCGTCGTTGTGCAACAGCTTGTGGTGGTAGTACTCGCAGCCTCGCGCTTCGCACTTCTTTCCTTTGCAACGGTGGTTCCATGTCCGTCTACCGAGGCATCTGAAACATAATTTATTTTTACGAGCTGTCTCCCACCTTTCTGAAACGGGTATGGATAAAAATTTAGAACATGCGCCTGGAGTGCTATGGCTTGTGGCATTGCATATAGGGCACATACTGACTTTTGTGTTTGTGGTACCACAGTGATGGCGCTTGTGATCTTTTCGCTCTTCGACTATCTCACATTTGGCATGCCTTGAATTGAGGTCAGCCTCCCTGTCTAGGAAACGAGCGATGACAAGCAGCCTAGGTTCAGATGCGTCTGCCATAACCTCAAAGTCATACCAGCGGTGTCGTAAAACTGTCGTCAATTTATCGCATACAATGTTTGTAATTTCTGGATTATGTAAGTACTCGATTTTATTTAATGCATTTATAGTAGAAATAATATTATTTACTTTAGAAGCAAAAATACACACTTCCTTTGGACTATCTGTCAACTTTGGTAAGTGGCGTAACTTTTTCCAGCTCGTTTGTAACCAAAGCGTGTGGTCGACCGAAGCGTGCTTCTAACCTTTCCACTATTTTTTGTGCGTTTATACCGCCTACAAATAAACCCTTTACCGATTCTAAAGCTACTCCTTTTAAGCATTTGCGTAGCCGTGCCATATTTTCTGCCTCCGTAAAAGCAGATTGTGACTCGTTAAATGCACTTTTAAAATATAACCAATCACCAGTATTTCCATTAAAATAAGGCAAGTCAGCATACCTGTGTGTCGCGGGGCGAGCCCCACGAACTACCTCTAATAAAGCCGCCGTTAGGTCTCTCAACGGTTGGCTGGTGTCGTTCAGCTGTGGTCCTCCCGTTGTGGTGGCGTGCGACCCACTGGGCGCAGTTGTGACGGGAGCGACGGGTGCCGAAGTGTCACCGGGTGTCAGCGGCGCTGCGGCCGTGTCGTGCAGCGCGCCATGCTCAAAGCTGCCGCCGGTGACTGTTGGTGTCGCTGGTCGAGGTGACTCCATGACCGAAGATGGCTCCTCCTGTTGTTCCCTCGCCGTGCTCCTTGTTCCCACCATTGTGGTGAAATTGAATTTCACTGGTAGGTACTAAAACACTTGACTAGAGTCCACATAAAACGCGGAACGCGACGCGGTTGAATTACTATTATCCGACTCGAATGGACCAGTTGTTAGAAATGAAAGATTGTCCAACCGCGTAATTGCGTTTTATTTGTCAGTAAACTCATAAATACAAATACAAGGAAACTTTTAGGAGGATTAGCCTTTATAAACTAACACAGCGACACTTAAACACTACTACATCGCTTGATAAATTGTAGACAGAGAATGAGCCCGGGCGGTGAGGCGTGAAAATACTTATATATGCTCTGCAGGGGCGCGGGGCGCCTGTCGCGTGTTCGTTAAAATTGTACCAATCACAGCAGAGAGTCTCAAACATTACCAAATATGGTTACAAAATTCGCTCGGCGTTTAGAAGTACTTACACGCTTTTGCCCGCCATAGAGTATACATACAACAGATAGATTGCGCATAGAGTATAAATATAACAGATAGAATAAAGGTTGATGTGTCGGTAACACTATTTCTATTCAAGATTCTACTCTACATGTGTTTTAGAGGTGTGATTACAAAAATAAAAAAGCATTTATTTGACGAGATTTAAAAAAATATAGGTGGTTATAAAAGCAAGAGTCACAAGACCAGTGCCGCGGGCAGTCAAAAAGAAATTATAAAAAATACGCGTACTTTCAGTCCAGATTGAATAACAAACATCATTACTAAGATTGACCCATGCAGATCTAGTTGCCTGGCCGTCTGGGACAGATGCCGTCAATTGTCGGAGTCAGAGAGCAGAGGAAGTGAGGACAGCTGGCTGGCGCGTGCGCGTTGTTGGCTAATAATTGGCGGGGCTGTTGGTAATTAGTGAGGTATTTGAAGAAATCCCTCCTTCCACTTAGATACACTGTCTAGATCTACGAGTAGATCCGAGAATGTTTAGCGTTTTGGAGTCACTTGTAAAATATTGATAACAAGTTTCTTAGTGGAAATGGGGACAGCTGGTGTGTTGACTAAGGTGGTGCTGGTGATAATTAGTGAGTGTCTTGGAACTTCTATTGGTAGATTTTGTAGCCATGATTTACCTTATAACCACATAGGATAACTTGTAAAACTAAGATTTGTGAGCACCGAGCCACCAAGGAACAAAATAGATCAACAAGAACGTTAAAAAGCGCCTATCAAAACACGTTTTTTATACATTAAATATCTTATAAATTTATATAGAAGACTAGCTTTTGCCCGCGGCTTCGCCCGCGTGAATTTCCCACGGGAACAGTGCTTTTTCCCGGGATAAAAAGTAGCCTATGTGCTATTCCAGGTCATTATCTACCTCTGTACCAAATTTCATCGAAATCCGTCCAGTAGATTTTGCGTGATTGAGTAACAAACATCCTCACAAACTCACAAATTCACAAACTCACAAACTCACATCCAAACTTTCGCATTTATAATATTAGTATGGATATATAAATATACAAGCCAGAATTCTACTGGTGTTAATATACCTACGTTATTAGCCTATGTTGTCAATCCGATGTGGGGTATACATCGGAATGACAACAAAGGATGAGGATGATAGGATAAAGTTTAGAGCTATATGCGTTGGCATCTTTTCAGTACGGAATCGGAAGGTAGAGTCGAATTCAAGATTATGTATGTATGTTTCGATTGAAGAAGCACCAATATGTATTAAAGCATAGTACATTGAGTAAACGATTTCACCTCGAGATCACCAGTGGGTGCTCCCATCAAGAAAAGGAGAAAAAGTCACCAGAAAGGATGCGTTGATGTAAATAAACATCATAATTGAGCGAGTTGCCTGCAGACGCGTGCGCGTGCGTCCCCTGGTGTGGCGTGGTGGCAGGCCGGCGCAATATATAGGATATGCTAGTTTAAAAAGAACATAAAATTTTAGTGCAAAATTTTGTCGACGAGAAACTCTTATTCATGAATCCAAATCCCTTGTTATTGCTCCACTACTTCATAGATGGTTCAGAAAGCACAAACGCAAAAGACGAACGTTATGCCAGCCAACAGTTGTTAACCCCTTCTTCTTCTAAGAGTGCCTCTTCAACTAGTGATGACTGTGATGATTAGCAATTAGCATATTAAACCATGTTACGTCTCAATTATCCAGATCATAACGTGAAGTCTTATGTCCAGCAATGGTTTCGGTTTTCGAAAAGAAGAAAAAATATGTTTAAATTGCTTCCAACAGTTGGCAAACCCTGAAGCGTCTCAATTGTAAAGATTATCCAATGAAGTCTCCGCAGCTGCAACGTGCGCCAGTCAACATCAAATGTGCATTCGTTTTACTTATCCAGATTGCTTCAAATTGCGTTATAAACGTTTAATATTTGCATCAAAGATCGCCATATCGCCATCATATACATTATGAAAACCAACTATATAAACAACCAGAATTTCGAGTTAGTAGTCACAGAAATATGAATGTCCTTATCATTCCGGCAACAAGATTCTTCTTAGCAGTTCACTTGCCTGAAATACAGCACTGGATATTGTATTTTATGGCTACTACAAGGGTCCATCCAGCGAACTATCTATAAGTAAGTAGATATTAGTCAGTCTCGACTGTCACTCCTATGTCATACGGTCCACAGTATGAGCTGTCACAATTAATACTTTAAATACATAGTATGTAGTTAAATATCAAAGAACAGTGTCACGTCTCACGACTACCGACCCTAAGGATGCATTTTCACGTTTTTTCTAACTTTCTTTTTCTCCAAGAGTGTAACATAATGAAGTACAAACGAGGGGCACGCACTGAATAAAAATTACCAACACAAAACTCTGCGGGGTGCCTGTTATCCTAACCTTTAATAACACCCTTAATCATCATCAAAATATACCTTATACGTATGGGAATAAAGGTCAGTTGGTGTGAAGAAAGGATTTGTAGGACCACAAATGTCTGTATTGTAACAGTCGTTAACTATTGTTACGCGTTTGTTAGTACTTTGATAGTTATCGTTTTTGGACAAATAGGCTCACTGGTGACGTCATTTGATGATGTCATACATACTTTTACGTCTTTTTCCCTCACGGGGCAGAGAGAGTCTCAGAATAAATCCAGAGGACTTTGTTTGGTTTTGGAGCTTCAATTCGCTCGAAGAAATACTGATATAATGTCGGGTCTATCGTCTAGCTCTTCAATCGATTTTAACCTAGACTTTTCTCTTATTAGACGATACCTAAATATATAATGAGACACACTTAAACTGAAACCCAAAATTGTGCCATGAAAGAACTTCGGTCTTAAAATTGGGCAGTTTTTCGTGCTTTTCCGGATTTATTATTTTATCTTTGTCTTTTAACCACTGAATTGGTGATGTAGTCATTTGGCCGGTGCTCTTCCTTGTTCATAAACTTCGATATGATACCTGCTCTTCATTATTGGCCATAACATGAAACTATTTATGTATGATAATGGATTAATAGAGACGCAGCGTGTGAAGATGGGGTGGTTGATAGCTGCAGTGTCCGTTCCACCCCGCATCGCTTTGTTGAACTCACATTGGGCAAGTAAAATCTTGTAAAGAGCAGTTAAGCCGGTGATTTTTACAAACGATGTAGAGAGATATTTATGTTAGTTTTTAATGATTACAATATTACTGATATTAGATACTAGTACTGCAGCTGCAGATCTATCTTGGTACTTAGATTATACATTTTTTTGTAATATTTCACATGACAACCTTCTTAGACAGTGGTAAAATCCTGACAGCTGTTACTACATACAATATTGTATAGTAGAGTTGGTATCAAAGTATTATAAAGAAACTTATTCGAGGCTAGCTACCGAACTAGTTTTTTTAGCTTTATTTGTAATCTGGGCTTGTATTATAATTAAGATAAATCTTATCTGCTGAATGCTCCTTAACGACTTTGGAGTTTTAAAAGAGCTGCCTAAAGTCCGTCTTCGTAACTCAACCACTCGCCCATTCCACTCTACCACTGTGAACTCTGCGTCCTATCTTTATTACATCTAGCGGCAGTTGCGCACGCGTCGTAATTACATTATATCATATTTACACCTTGTGCGAGAGAATTTTTATTATATTTTCCATACAAATGCTCATAGTAATTTACTTGATGAGTTGTTTTGTAGTTTTTATTGTTGATATTTTATTTGTTTTTGTTTTACTGTATGCCACGACTTCATCATTTCTTTTTTAGGTTTCTGTCTGTCTGTAAATCAGTATATATAATGAAAATTTTAAAACAGTGTAAGTAGGTATGTTGTAGTAGGAACATGTAATTTTTTCTGCAAAAAAGAACGTAACTATTTTTATCCATGCTTACATTATAACATACAAAAAATCAGAACATGACTTTCTATTTTTTACATTACCTAATAAACTACTCGTAAAAGTTAACAGTCGATTAATGACATTTAAAACTACATTACATAGACAATTAGTGGTTTAAACATGAATAATCGATCTTCAGGTTATTAATCAAGCGATTACAAAAAATATAAAGTACTTAGTGTATAAATTGTCCATTACATTATTATATAGATGGCTTTATTATCTTTCTTTACATTATGGTCTGCGCTTGCGACTGTGCGGGCGACAGAAACGGAGAATTATGATGTTGGAATCATAGACTTTGATAACGAAAGACATGGCTCAGCAATGTAACTGTTATTGTTTTTTTTTTTATTTGAGTAAATTATTTAATTTGTTTTAATTAAACATGACCTTTTTGGTGTGGTGGTCAACATACCTGATCGTCGTCTGCAGGTCCTGGGCTCGATCTCAGTAGCGTTTGGCAAATTTTTTTAAACTTTTAGATGTGTATTTCCTCTCGCTTTCCTGCAATATGCGGGACTTTTTCCTAAAAAGGGTCGAAATGCGAAGCCGAGCTATTTTAATGACCTATTGATTTACCAGTTTAGATACAAGTATAGCTTTTATAGATCTAGAAAAGGCGTTTGATAAGATTGATTGGGAAAAGATGATGCAAACATTGAAAGATGCGGGCTTGGATTACATAGATGGAAGATTATATATGAGTTATACAAGAAACAGGAAATGCTGATTGAAGTAGGAGAAGATAAGGAAATGGCTAAAATAAGACAAGGTGTACGGCAAGGATGTCCACTATCGCCTTTAATTTTAAATATATTTATAGAATGTGCAGTCAAGAAAATTATAGAAACAGATATAGGTGGTGCTAAATTGAACGGAGAGAAAATATTATTTATTAGAAGAAACTTCAGAAGAACTAAAAAACCTTCTACATATTATGGACACTGTTTTCAAACAACATGGACTTAGAATTAATAGCAATAAAACTAAAATAATGAAAACCACTAAAACAGATATTACTAAAAAGGCGAAACCGTTAAAACCAGATCCTCCAATTGAAATCAACAACACAATATTAGAACAAGTACAACATTTCAAATATCTAGGAAGTACAAAATTACTGCTGATGCCAGAAGCACCCAAGACATAATAATCAGAATAGCCATAGTTAAAAAGGTGTTTCATCGAAAGAAACATCTTTTGACGGCCAAAATATCAAAGTCTGTACGAAAGCGTCTCATTAAAGTATATACAATGGAGCATAACTTTGTACGGATGCGAGACATGGACACTCACCAAAAAAGAAAGAAAGAAGTTGGAAGCATTTGAGATGTGGTGTTGGCGTAGATTAGAAAGGATTACCTGGACAGAAAGAATAACAAATGAGGAGGTCTTAAATAGAATAGGAGAAAAAAGAAGCATTATTAAAACTATTGAAAGCAGAAGAGGGAAAATGTTAGGGCACCTGATACGACGCGATGACTTCATTAGAAACATTATAGAAGGAAAAGTAAAAGGAAGAAGGGGCCCAGGAAGACCAAGACAAGGCTACATGAGGCAAATAAAGGAAAAAGTGAGCGTCGGGTCGTATCAAGAAGTAAAACAGTTGGCAATGGAGAGAGAAAAATGGAAGGAACTCCACCGACAAGAGCCTCGCTCTTAAATTTGATGATGATGATTGATTTTACCAAGGTTGTTGTTGAATTCGTTAGTTATTTGTCACATACCCACTGGTAAGAGTTCTGTGCTTGATTCAATACATGTATCTATCAAACATGTAACAAGCTAGAAGATATTAATATATTACTTGTATGCGACTCGTATGTCACTTTTGTGATTGGTATTCTGCTGTATACTATTCTATAAACAATGTATAGCATTCTGTATTTCCGTGCTAATTACCCAATCACATGTTCGAATTTAAATATTTTCCATTGATCCGAGTGAGAGATAAGGCACGGCTTATCTATACTTTTACAAACTCTGCACTAGAGTTCTGCTCATGATGTTAATACTTTAGAAGTAACCCGACCGGCTGTAGAAGTAAATAATTACAGACATCTCAATTTGGTAGGAATGCGATCGGGCAGGTGGGGTCCGTATCGCTCTTCAGATTTGTTCCAGTTGGTTTTCCAAGCTTCTACCTGCAAATACTGTATTTTTTGACAATATTAACTAACTGTAATAATAATTTTCACTCTTGTGAAAAAATAGTTTTAATAAAAAGACGCGACAGAATTAGTATTCTAACAATACCATACATCTAAATCAGATTATGAGAAAAATTAGAAACTTAAATTGTAGAGAATGCTTTTAGCATTAAGTCCGCCTTTTGTACTTATTGTTGGAAAATAAAGTTTTTAAATAAGTAAATGAAATATGTTAAAGCCCACTTAACTCAAATCCGAATAAGTATGTACTTGATGTTTCAGTCTTCTATATATTAAAAAAAATTATAATCTTTCTACATTAACATTATTTTGCATCAACACCCCCAAATGAAGCCACAAATCACAAGAAATGCGAATGTAACGACACCCACGTATAAAAAGATCCGAATCCGAAACTAATATTTACGATCGAACTCGGAATTAAGATATTATTATTTATGTTTATTAATGGCGGCGGTGACTAGAACGAATTTTATTGAAATCGACCGATAATTCAGACCTTTATTGTGTTAATAGCTATTAAAGATGACAAATGCCGCTATCGAAGCTAGGAGACGCATATGTTGTAAAGTGACGTCTTTGGAGAAAATGCAGCAATGCCAATGGAGTTTGTTGCGTGTCGTCGCCTCTTCTCCACTTGCGCTATGGAGGCGCTTTCCTTCTTTTCTGACGGTAACAAGTTTAGGACGATTTAAAAGTGCTATTTTTAAGCCTATTTAAATAAAGCAATTTTCATATATTCATTCAAAGGGAGACATCGAGAGGAAACAATTTTTAGTCTTAGTATCTGTGGTCTTTAGTTAGTCATTCCTTAGTGACTAACTAAAGCCTATAACCAATTATATTATACGGTGATAACGGGTAGAGTAAACGGTGTAGTCGTACGGTAGATTGTTAACTTTCTTACTAACCTTACTAACTATACCAAGGTAGCTGACATTAGTACTCCTCTCTATTTTTACTCCACCCGTGCCATAACAGCTGGACATTTTTAGCAAGTTTTGAAGAAACAGTGAAACAACTCAATTTTTCGTTAGTCTATTGTCATTATTACCAAACAGTCAATATATCTGGCTCCCCGCGTCTGCTATAATTATAAACAATACGTTTTTGTGGCAGGTGGAGGATTAGAATGTTGTATTAATGTCTTATTTTGGCAAGCGAAGACATTCGGAATGGTGTGTATTGGAGTCTAATTAAGGAGCGTGAGCGGGGAAAAATATGGGTTAATTAAAAAGGTTGAATTTTAAATCGCTGAGTGGTAGGGCGCCCGCCTGTGGCTGTAAAAGTCCCAGGTTCGAATCCTGCCCGTGCTGAGTTTGTATACCAATTTGACTCATGTACCTATGTTAGTTTCCATCGACCACCACTTGCTTCCGGTGAAGACATCGTGAGGAAACCTGCACTCTGGTTGATGATTATCAGCTAGTGTGTGAAATGGAGAAGGCAATGGCAAACCACTCCGTTAAAATTGCCAAGAGAGTCGTTGTGTGTGTTTCATCCTATATAATGACCACGACCCTCATGTCATGAGGAAATACGACTAAAGAGAGATATATATATACGGGAGTATATAGAGATTAAAATTTCAACCTTTTTAATAAGCCCATATTTTCAGGAAGATAAGTTCAGAAAGATAAAGATTAAGTAACTTTATGATATGCTCTTTTGTCAGCCTATTATTTTAAAATTATTAAATTTTTGGTTCAATTTTTTTATTCCGGTAATCGTTCGTTACTAATAATCAAACTAGTCAATAGTAACGTAACAAAATTTAGGATCAAGCCGTTTTATCTTCTTCTTTGGTTCTTCGGTTCCGTATTTGAAGTATCTTCTTCTTCTTCTTGAATTTGAAGTATAAACAAACGTATTTAAAGGTAGATTAATTTTGTAAACTAAAACGCTATAAGTGTCCTTCTTGCAGAATTTCCATACCGTGACGCGGCAGTGACTCCGAACCTTGATCCGCGGGGTTCCGACAGCGGCCCCTCATCAATTACCAGCCTACGGGACCACGGGGCCTCAGAGGGGCCGTCAACAGGTGTCGCGACCCCTAATTTAATTTTAAATTAGAAAATCCGACGCCACTTTACTAGTAGCTGCGCATAGTGGTCATTACAGATATAGTTTTATGTGGATTGTAATTTTGTTATGTTATCGCGTTGTGATCTTTTTGGTGGGAGGTGTGGTTCTTAATAAAGATTTAACTTTAGATTACTTAAGATTTTCTTATAAGTCATAGATATGACTTATAAGTTTCTGTATAGTCAGATCCAGAGAAACTTGACCCTCCTAAGATTAGGATTCAGTAAGATAGGGGACTCAAAATTCATTTTATTTGACATATAAGTTCTGTAAAATAGAGAAGGCAATCTAGTCCATACATTGCCTAAAACGTCCTGTGTGTTGATTTGATTGATGCATATTACAAAGTAAGAAGAATATAACGGCTCGATTGTTTTAACTATAATGCTATTCACACTAATTCAGTTCAAAGTAGAAATAAACAAAACATGTTCAAAAGTAGATTTCCACTTGAGACTATTTCCGTAACACAACAGTACAATTCAACTGCGCAATATTTATGAAACATTAAGATATTCTGATAAACAAAACTTGAAATTAGGACAATATTTACAAGCAAGCGTGTCACTCACCTCTTTGAGAGGCAACTCGTGAATGCACGTCACTTGAACCATAAATTATCATAGTTTTATTTTGTTTACGTTACAATTTACGTAAACAATGACTGACTTCACAGCACGCTCTTTCATGGAGAAGGAATTAGGATTGCCACAAACGGTGCAATGATTTTGTTGCTAGGATGGTAACTGATCTTAAAGTTTTAGCAAAAACACGATATTACTGGCAGTTTTAAACAATCATATATGTATTTTCGGAATGTTGCTTTGCATATCTGATTGGTAACGTTTGTTGTTTTGGTCATTATATGTTCTAAAATACTTAACTCTACCAAAAATTCTAATAACCCGGACTAATGAGTTGTTGCTATAGATATAAAAAAATAAAAAATCTAGGTACTTAATAAATAGAAAATCGGTGAGCCCAAGTTCAAATTCTAGCTCTACCTCAGGAGTCCGATTACCAAACTTAAAAAAATATAAACAGGACTGCTTGTAAAGCTGTGTTACTACCGCAAGTTTCAATTGAAAGATCGATTTACAAAGAAGATTTGTTGCTGTGATTTTTTTACAAACGAATAGAATTCATTTGCTAAGTGTACGCGCAGCCTAAACCTCTAGGTGGCTAAGACAAGGGTGCAATAAAGTGACACAGATCGTGCCCAAACTTTACAACGGCCGTATACTAGTTTTTGTCCATAATTTGTATAGTTTTACGATGCCCCCGAATGGCCAACAACTCACAAAAGAAAGCGAGAACAATGCATCGCTTAATTTGTTTTGGTTGCTATGAATTGTGCCTTTGTTTCTTGATATATATTGATTTACATCCTGCGGCAGGGGGCAGCGTTACTGGTTCGATAGGAACTGTGTTTGCTTTGCAGAAAAATATGAAAGTCTCAGTGAGCGATTTCGAGCAATTCTTCACAGAGTTGAGAAGTTTAACAAAAAAAAAATACATTGGAAGCATTTTTCGTTGTTTAACTTGGTTCAAACTTTCTAACTGAATTTAAGGTTCATTTTACATAAATATGAACTTATTTATAAGGTGTTGATAAGACTATTTTGTATCATGATATACTTATTTTAAGGCATTCAAAGACCCTGTCTCGTTTATCAATAAATTTTCTCAAAATAAATGCGCCGAAAACGCTTACTAAACTTTGAAACTTTATTTATACGCGTTTAATGTAAAATAACATCAATAAAACAGGACAAAAGATTACTGGGCCATTACGCTAGTTAGTTCATTAGAAATTAAAAAGTTTATGGCCAATAAAGTTTAATATATGAGTTTAGAGCGACAGTGAGTGAAAATGACCACACATTCATTCATTTTATAACATTACATATATTCTATGTTTATGTCTTATATGACAACAAACGGAAACACGTCTTTGCTCGGGAAATTTTTAATGAAAATAAAAAAAACATGACTTTTACGACAAAAATAATTGACTTGAAGTTTGTAAGAGAAACATTAATAACAAAGATCACCCACTAAGTCGCTCATAATATGTACATTTTAATTATATTTTCTGATTTACATTTAAATTGTCATCTACTTTTATGTGAACTTCTGTTAAGTCTAGGTACTAGGTACCTAAAGTTTTGATAGTCTGCTGTTATGTTGATGAAAACTGGTCTAAAATGATTTCATGGACACAGGTCCAGGTCCATGAGACAATTTTATCCCAGTTTTAGAAAGAAAAAGAAAGTTTTAGGAAGAAAGATTAGAAGTCCACTACTGATTAATGCATTGACCACATTTTAAGGCCACTCCACTTGCCGACGATTTACTTTATTTTTAATTAGTTTTATAAAAATCAATTCCGGCCTGTACATATTTTTTTTTTTAGGTCCTCCTATTCTTTTATTTCAATAAAGTGTTTTAAAAAACCGAAATTTGTTTCAGAATATGAGATTTATAGTGCATTTCAGCATAATACACTTACCTAATTATTATGCTGTAGATATAATGTAATCTATGCAAATAAATGATTCTATTCTATTCTATTCTAATATATTTGTAATAAAAATCTAACTAGGTAAGTAGGTATGCTGGTAAAGATAGACATTCAAAAGAAAATGGCGGTAACACCCACGTAACTGAACCAACAGTAGAATGGAAAGATCCACATTGAAATATTTACGGCTTTTAAAATTTATCTTCGGAGCTGATTGATCAAAATCAACATTTTGTCCCGAAACTAATATATAGACTATAAAACTTGCTTTTGATTCGGATTTTTTATGATTTTATTCAATGTTTTACGACGGACACACGGACGGACTGTGAGATTTCATTGATTTTTTTACAAAACAACCCATTAAAAGTTTAATTGGTTTTCTTGCTTTATTATTTTCTTGAGAATTTCTATAATATATGACTTAAATGGCAAAAAAAATATTCGGGCGGAATTTCATGAATTTATAGTTGATATTTTTTATCAAATACGACAGCCATAATAATAATTTAGTTCATATCAAATACAAAAAAATCCAAGACGGCATTTTTACAAATAATGTTCGGGTTAAATCTAGCAAGCTAAAATAGAACTACATTCGCTTGTACATAGTAGAAATTCTACGCGTGGCTTCAGTTCCAATGATCCTAACTATTATTCAATTACTTTTTGATCATTTACGAGTAGGAATGTATCCTATATATCTCGCTAGGACAAACAAAACAATCAAAAGTTCCTTCAAACCTAACCTTCCGGCCCCCGATCGATCAACTGCACCATTCCACGAATGCATCGGCACGACACGTCACGCGGTGCGCTCGCGCATGTCGAGAGCCACTGTCAATGCAATGCGTACTATACAGGGGGTTGTTTTTCAACAAGGGTCGTCGTTATAGTAGTTGGTAACTTAGACATTTCTAGAAACTTGACGGATGGAAAAGTAATAGGTACATAATGTGCAGTCAGCTTCACAGAATTCCCTCTATCTCACCAAATCCTATCTCAGAGGGTCAGGTTTCTCTACAGCTGTACTGCGACTGTACGACGGTTTTATCAATTTCATCTTCATAGCGTTAAAAATAAAAACATTTCTTGACATTTCTTTGTCATGTTCTGAAGGTCAGATCAAAGTGACGTCATTCTTAATTCATGACCTACACCTCGGTATCGAAAAGTCGACAGAAAGAGAGAGAGGTTAAGAAACGTTGCCAAAGCTAAAATAGCCTTAAATACCCTTTTATAATTTTGGTGAAGGAATTTCCTTGTTAAACAGATACAGAATCGACACAAAATGTCAACTACATAGTAACATTAAATTAAACAATGCAACTAACAAAAGTCATAAATTCTGTTTACATCGATTTACATTCAACAAAAGATGCACCCTATAGGGGTTCGCGTATAACGGAACGCAGGCAAACCAAGCAGTAGCTCCCAAAGAGTGATGGATCACTCGCAGGCAGAACCACGTCATAAAACTACTTAAACAAATGCCAACATCGCAACTTGAACCAGCGGGTATCTAAGACAATGATACAATAGCTGTGCCGTACCAATATAAAAAAATACATTCATAATTTCAAGGAATTCTTTGTTTGTTTTTAAATTTATGTCCTACGCAACGACAATGAGTGCAGCGTACAATGGAATACTGATTCGTTTCATTTTGTTTCTGAACGTATGAATGTTAATTTAATTACTTCATAAATGGAACACTTTTTTATTATTTATTTTATACATGAATCAGAACTGAATTGAAAATTGCTGATTTGACTTTTAGAACTTTATTGACCATTTGCTAAACGATAAATTTTACTATGAAACTATAATGTACATACATTCATAGATGGCAAAATCATCGTTTGGCTGAACGATGGAACCATAAAATTAAAAAGTACTTGTGTTCATTCAGTTTGGTTCTAGATTAGTATGGATGGTTAGAGTTCCGAATATACATATAACGCTGAAAGTTTTTTTTGTTTTCTTATTTGTTTTTTTGCATGCAAAAGTTAAAAAATCCTATATTAATAGGTTTTAATAAGATAATTAAGAGATGCTTAATTTTCTTTAATTAATGTTTAGTAAAAGTGAATTTTAAATTTAACAAAACGTAAAATGACCAGTCTATGTATGTATAAACATTTTGATTTATATTTTTTATGGTTTATTGGTCATTTTGCATAAATTCTACGTTAATTCTAATTTCGATTAGAAGTAGGAATGCGAGAGCAATATCGACTAAATTATGACTATTGATTAAGCTATTACCATTATAATATTAGGTCTGGTGACTTAAGAGGATATCTGTTCGTTACGGGTCACAAACGCACAAGCAATAGTTTTTTTTTTTAAGAATTTGGTGAAAAACACATGATATAATATGGCTGGTATCTTGATTATTAGAGGGATTACCAAATCATATTAGTTTTTAGAATATTAGTAGGTAATATCATCAACGTTAATGTTTGTGATGAATGTATGTTTGGATGTAACTCTTTTACGAAAAAACTTCTAAACGGATTTCGATGTATTTTGGTACATGGATAGAAAAAAATCAGAAATAACGTAACAGGTAGAGATCATCTATACATATAATAAAACAGAAAAAATATTTTGTCTGTACAATTAGTATTTTTGACTGAAATGGATAGAGGGACACTTAAAAAGAATAATAGAAAGCAAAAAACATTTTTTGGAATTTCTTGTCTGTCTGTCTGTCTGTCTGTCTGTCTGTCTGTCTGTATGTATGTACGCGTTTCACGCAAAAACTACTGGACGGATTTGAATGAAACTTTTTTTGTTGTATAGCTATTAAGCCTGGGCAACATATAGGCTATAATTGATTTTGAAAACTGGAACACCTGATGAAGAACCATAGCAGAACAGCTAAACTATAAGAAATATGAAAATGGCGCCTTATTAAAAGTCGTTCAACCTGATGAGCATTTTCTGCTGACGTATAAAAATTGAAGATCTGGAACATCTGATGAAAAGCTCCTAGAGAGATTTTTCATCTAAGCGAAACTCACGCGGGCGAAGCCGCGGGCGACAGCTAGTCTAATCTAAATCTAAACGCCCCTCCACTAACAAAATTGTTTCAAATGATGTTTACAATGGATGAGTTTTAGATACGACGATCTCTACTGTAGCAAAGAAAAAATACTGTAGTACGGTAGATACAAAATTCGACGGTCTATATACAAAATTTGTCAAAATACGTATCTACGTATTTTGTCAATTTTTTTGTAATGATATTATGATAATAGATTTTGATAAATGATAATAGATTTTGTAATGATTTTACCAAACTATGTGGTCGACGTCTCGAACATGTTGCCTTAAGTAGACTTAAATATGTAATTAAGAGATTTGTTTGAGAAATTGCTGATTATTCATAAAATGAAAATATTATGTAAAACTAATGAGTGTTTATGGAATAGGTAGCTGATGAGGATTGGGAGTAATCTAAAATAATTACGTTTTGGTCGGCAGATTCCTGTCTGGACCTTATGAATAAAATTAAAATTTGTCTGTGATAATAAAACTGTAGAGGCTATTGGAGTTGTCTTGAAGGTATCAAAATATCATAACGTACCGCGAGTGTCAATCAAAATAGCCAAGTCAATGCCTAGAAAATAAATTTTTACATTACAAAATCGAATACAATCCTGTGTCTATAGTTTTTCGATTTAAAAAAATCCTGAACTTTATCCATTGACCGTTTTTTATGAAACCAAAATAAAACCACCGACTTCAAAAAGGTCAACATTTACACACAGATACGACATCACGGACAAAACATCCAACAAAAGGACACTCGTGTTTATGCTATAATATAACAGTCATCGGACGTCTATTCCTCTTGTCCTCCAGGCTCTGGGTCCTCTACACATGAATTAGGACGAAAGAAGAAGAATTAGAATATGGCAATGTTTGTATGCAAACCCATAGACTTATTTATTACGCCATTATATTATAAGTTTATGTGCAAACCGACCGTGCCTCCAGCGGGGGTGTCGGTCTGAAGGAGGGGGCCGGGGATGCAAAAGTCAGTGCTGCGCAATGGCGTTGTTGCATACAAGAAATCAGATTAACGTTTTCCTTCACACTACTTTATAGTGTGTAGATGGTAAGGTAAGAGCGGCCAGCTCGTTATTGTAGTTCTAGAAGGGGGCGCGCGCTTTCTACTTGTATGCCTCTAAGTTTGTAAATTATAGCTTGATCTATATATGACAGCAGGATGAACTGATACATTTGACGCAAGAGCGACAGAGACAGATGTATCATTTTAATAACATATCTTGCAGTCTTGATATAGATTTATTTACTACAAGTGTAGCAAGAGCTAAGCGACTTGTCAGAACACCTACAGGTTTAATACTTCTTTTTGTATCTTTAATATTCATACACCCACTGTATTTGTTTTAAGTAGTGTAAAAAAATAAATAAACAAAAAACCGGCCAAGTGCGTGTCGGACCACGCATAAAGTAGGGTTCCGTAGGTAGTCATTTTTGGCACCGCGCTGTTTTGCATTTCTTGCAAGAAAAAAGTATATATTTTTATTTTATTTATAATTTCAAAAGTATTTATCACAGGATACCCGAAACAATTTTAAATAAGAGTTTCCGCGCCTATTTCTTTACGTGAGTGATTTGAAGTTTATAGGTCCGTGTAAATGACTTTGGCGGGCGATATCTCGCAAATGGTAAAGCTGATAAAAAAGTGTTGTATGGAAACCCTACCTTATTTTCATAGTCCTTTTCAACCACTTTAACGATACCCCACACAAGGGGGTGCACTCAAAAAAATAATTCACCCCCCCCCCCTTTACATGTATGGGGAGGTACCCTTAAAAAGGGGTAATTTTCATTTTTTGTATTTTTAAAAATCCATACTAATATTATAAATGCGAAAGTTTGGATGTGAGTTTGTGAATTTGTGAGTTTGTGAGGATGTTTGTTACTCAATCACGCAAAATCTGCTGGACGGATTTCGATGAAATTTGGTACAGAGGTAGATAATGACCTGGAATAGCACATAGGCTACTTTTTATCCCGGAAAAAATGGTTCCCGTGGGCATGGGATACCAATTATGGTAACGCCATCTATTTTTTGACAAAATGGACGTCATGTCAAAATGACGTTACGTCAAAGAGACGTTACGTCAAAGTGACCACGTCAAAGTGTCGTTACGACAGCCTCCCCACTACTTCCATCCCCCCACTACTTCCAAAATGGGCCGTTGCACCGGGCGGCCGGCAGTATTCCCGGATACGTCTAGGTGTGTGGACCGCTGCTGAGTGCACGGACTAATGGCACTCTGCTCAAACTTCTATATATTATGTGTGTGAAGGAACATCAGTAAGTTTGTTGTGATGTACATTGCGTGCGGAGGTGGGGCGCACAACATAGCCGTAAGAGGTACAGTAATTTTTTTTCATTACATCTAATTTGTCATTTGATGGCGCTTTAATTAAATACTTGCCTTTAGTTCTCACGGCCTGCCACGAGATGACACTTTACCGCGGACAAGTTCTTTCAATATTTTTTCGCGAAGAATGTTCTTTCGAGTAATATTTTTATAAATGTTTATGTATACCATATAGTGTAGCGAAAACAGAAACACTACAGAATAGTAAGTAGTACTAACGTACATATCGGTCACTCACCGCCCCGCACTCATTTCAAATACCGCACTCCACCCAGCCCAGTACTTCGCTGTAGACATCATTGACACGGTTTAGGCGCGATTGGTCCAAAGTTCCAAAAAATGTCCAATTCGCGGTTGGTTCAATTCGTAGTTGGTCCAATTCGCGGTTGGTCTAAAAATAAACAATGTTTTCGAAATTGTAAATTTCTTGAGTGTTAAATGTTGTATATTAAGAAGCTAAGATCATATAGTAGTAGGTTTAGGTTTTTTTATTTTAGACCGCCCGGAAAGTCTTTGACGGCAGAAACGAAGTTAGATTCAGGTTATTTTTTTTATTACTGCCCGGAAAAACTTGAAGGCAGAAAATAAGTTAGGTTCAGGTTACTCTTTATGACCACCCGGAAAGACTTTGAGGGCGGAAAAGAAGTTAGGTTCAGGTTATTTTTTTTTATTACCGCCCGGAAAGACTTGAAGGAGAAAATAAGTTAGGTTCAGGTTACTTTTTATGACCTATTGGCACGTTTTTTTTATTATTTTATATCTTTATCAATATATCTATCGATACGCTGTACGGTAACAATGAAATTTTCGAGCAATTTTGATTGAAAATTTCACAAGCAACAGTTTCACAGGGGCGGGATAATGATTAATCTTTTTTGCCGCGGGCGAAGCCGCGGGTAACAGCTAGTGAGATCTATATGTGAAGTATCCTCGAACGAAGTTACATGTAAATCAGTCCATAAACGTAGAAGATATTCTGCTGTGACAGACTAGGTCGGATGGACGGACTGAACGATCTTATAAGGGTTCGGACTACGGAACCCTAAAAATGTTCAACTGCGTTGTTACCTATGTAATATTTTTCTATTTTTGAGGACCTATAATTGGCTTCTTTAGTTCTTAAGTGTTAACCGAATAGCCGTCACCGAAGATGCCATAGAAGTGGCGGAACACTTTTCGGGTACAATTTGAATCGTTACTGAACGTGACTGCTAAAGGGAGTAACCCTAGGAGACAACGGGAGTATACAGACATCAGGATAGACAGACAATGGAGACTGAATGTGACAGCAAGAAAGATTACGACATCTATCACTGCATCTGAGGGATTCCTTGGATTCGTCCTGTCATTGTAGTTTAGAAATGTTTAAAAGATATAAGTACAACACAACAAAATATTTAAATAGGCACATACATAACATTACATTGTGGGTAACTTTTGGAAAGAAACCACACGATACTTCGATTTAACACATTTCTTATTTCAAGAAAAGCACTTCGGGTAGGAACGATACGAAGAGTCAGGATAGGAATAGGGTTACGTTCGGAATAAATATTTTTTAACAAGTTCTTAACCTAACCCGCGACCTGATCAGGAATTCGGGTAAGGATCGGAATAAATCTGTTCGTGATAATAAGTCCCATCAATATCATAGTTAATCCAGAGTAGTTGCTAATTTGTCATGCAACGCTACTTCTACAACAACAGTAGAATTTAATATTGACACATTTTTTTCCTAATTTTTACAACTGGCCCACGCTATTGAAAATCTAACACAGATTATAAATAATAGTCTCACTGCTAGAAGCGTATAATGCGGCAATAAAACAATAAACCACCCACTGCTTAGAAGGGAACGCAGCAGGAAAGGCACAGGAAAGTCTCACGAAATGGTACCTTGCATTGTAGAACGGAACGTATTTTGTTGACAGGGGAAAGCGCGCCAATGTTGACAGTTTATATGATTGGATGTTTTGATGAGTCAGCCAAAACTTTTGCCATTGACGTTGTTTCTTTGCCATTGATTCAATGTTTTTAAATACCTATACGAATTTACGACATAAAAATAAAAATTCGAATTGATCTAAAAACGAAACTTAAATAGTATATAAATGTATTTGAAATATAATTATTATTAAATAACTAATTATTATTAACACTAGTAAGGTTCGTCATCAAAAAATCACTATAAATATCGGGAATTCTTTAATAAAGAAAATCATCACGAAATAAATTCTATAGACTAGATATAGACATTAACCAAAAAGTCGCCTCTCATCATTCAGACCAATACCAGACACTGATCGCCGGCCGCTGATCTCTCGCAGATAAATCTATTAGCTTGACGTCTCCATCCTCGACCACGTTGCTTTAATGTTATTATTCAGATTATGGTCGGTCGCCATATTTATTGGTCGGTAAGCTTGTTTGATACGCCGCTTTGGGAGTTAGGGGCGGCGGCCATTGAACACATTAAAAACATTGTTGCTGTACGGGTCCTGCTTGGTTTCCATGCTATGATGATTGTCAGTTAAAATGATTGATATGAATGTCAGACAGACACGAGTTGCGAAGATGCTAATTAAAACGACGTATGAATCTGCAGAGCGCGTTTATTACACTAATTTGTAACTGTGCTATTGTTAATGTGCACGTAGTGCTGTTAAGATAACTGAAATTGATAAATTGCAACAAATAACACGAAATCTTTTCAACCACATGTTATCATTTAGGATGCGTATGTAGACGTCCTTAGTTCGAATCCTACCTCCTACTCCTCATGAATTTGTATACAAATCTGACTTTTCATCACACTTGCTTCAGGTGAAGGAAAACACCGTGAGAAAAGCTGCACTCAAATTGATGATTTTTCCCTGTTCTACTCTACTCGCGTCGCATCGTGTAAGAAACATGAATAACCGTCAAGGTACATATTTTGCATGAAAGAGTAACAAACCCAATGAGAGTTATCGTTGTTTCGCTCACTAGTTGGCGAAAAAAGCGGTGGTGGCTGAGTGGTAGGGCGCCTGTGGCTGCAAAGGTCCCAGGTTCTAATCCTCCCCGTGCTACCAATCTGACTCATGTACCTATGTTAGTTTTCATCGACCACCACTTGCTTCCGGTGAAGGTGAAAAACATCGTGAGGAAACCTGCACTCTGGTTGATGATTATCAGCTAGTGTGTGAAATGGAGAAGGCAATGGCAAACCACTCCATTAAAATTGCCAAGATAGTCGTTGTGTGTGTTTCTTTCCATATAATGACCACGACCCTCAGTCATGAAGAAATACGACTAAAGAGAGAGTTAGCGCTACTGTCGAGTGAGATCTGTCAGATGGAATAATCCTGTCATTAGAATTTGACAACCGATGACAGTATTGTATTATCCGACAGACCTCACTCGCCAGTTGCGCTAACTAGTGAGAGGAAAACCGATAACCCTTATTAAACTATAACGTTTACTGAAACTGATGAATGTCACATTCATCAGTTTCAGTAGCCGTCCACCCTAATAAGGTGTAAATGCGTCATGAAATACACGCGGGACACATCGGAGACAGGTTATCCAAGAAAGAAGCCTCAGTCCTCCTCACTACACATAACACAACCAATCTCCAACCTTACTCCCTTACAATACAATACAAAATCCAACGACGCTGCTTTTAAACTCCTCCTAAACTATTTTGAAACTTATACGAACGTTTTTAAAGTACATTTTTGTTTGTTGAGCTTTCAAAAGCTTACGAAGGCTTTGCGGGTTCGTGCTGCGAGCGGTAATTGCAAGGGGGATAAATAATAATAAATATAAGCGGTCTGCTAATTTAGTTGTCACCGAGTGGAACTGTTTATTTTTAAACAACCTTCAAGGGACATTCGGTATGCGATTATCCCGATGTCTGTGTTCGGATAAGATTATGGTATTATAAAAGACTAGCTTTTGTCAGTGGCTTCGCCCACGTAAATGTATTTAACCTCCTTAGGGTGTAATTTTCACTGCTCCTTTCTTAGTGCTCACCTACGTTATATAAAGAACCTCTCTGCTTTTAAGTTTCTACGTTCAGAGGTTTAATATTCAGCTCAGCGGATACTCGCATACTTCGACATTGGGTACTTAAGCACTGGAATACGTAGCACTAGGATATTAAGAACTAACGTACATCGGCATTTCATACTTCGACATTCAGTAGCGAAGTCAGCTTCGACATATCAGTCAGTCATGGATTGGATATGAATGTGAGCACTGCGCTAGATGCACGACTTTAAAAACGGTAAACATATATAAATAAGCTGTAGATATATAACTGTCACAATAGCTTCTGCGTACCATCGAAATCCGATAAAAATGTGCATTATAATCTTCACATCCACACAACAATACGCAGCCATCATTCAAAGAAATAAATAGCCAGGTGATCTAAAAGGCTCCACAAAGAACATCTTATTTCACCTTTATATCCACACTTCACATCTTAAGGGTTAATTTCAAATTTCCATTCAATTTTGAACTCTAAGCCTTTGCGATGAGGTGTATTTGTTGTGCGTGGGTTCCGTGGGCGGGGCCAGCGGTGTGTTTGACCCTGCCGCTTCTCCGGAAAATTGGGATCGAGTTCGTTTCCGTCTTATACAATAATCGGGATTCAGTTTAATTGCTTATAATTCGTAATGCAATTGTGTGAGATGGTGTTGGGTTTGTAGAGGCTTGGAAAATATTCTTTTATTGACACGATCTCTGTACAATTGTCCAACCAACATGACTATTCGAATGAGATAGAGTTTAGCGTTTAGTTTATCAAACAAAAACAAATTTAGTACAAACAGAAACAAATTCAAAGGCTAGATTTCTTGGTATGAGTCAATATTCACTTGCATTGCAAGAATAAAGCCTGATGTATAATTTAGAGTGGTGGAGTGATGAAGACTTCCGCCTGTGCTGTGGTTTAAAAGTCCCAGGTTCAATCCTAACCGTCTCTCATGAATTTGTATACCAAACCGACTCTTAAAATCTCGTAATGTAGTTTTCATAGGCCACTACTTGTTTCCGGTAAGGAAAACGAGGAAACCTGCCCTCTAGTTGATGATTTATCAGCTAATGTGTGAAATGTAGAAGGCAATGTTAAACTACTTCATTAACATTGCTATGAAAGTCGTTGCCAGTATTTCATTCCATGTAATGATCACGACCCTCCACTATAAAGAATAGGACTATAGAGAGAACAAAAATCCAAGAAACAGACACAATTTTTTGTTTCGTCAAGCATAAAATCTCCCCTCTGTTTGTTTGAAGATTTTTTCAAAATAAAAGTGTTTCCAATCAAGTATCAGTGTCAGAGGAAAGTTACACCCGTATTGCGTCAAATTGGAAGCTTTTTGGCGTTAAAAAGTGGCATAAAACACTGACAGCAAGCAGTTGTCCAAATAAATATCATATTACTGACGCGAATGCTGGGTGAAGTAGCTGTTAGAAGACGTGTGAAAAAAGGATGTTGACCTCTGCTTGAGTTACAGAAAATAGTAAAATAATCTTTATAGGATTCGAGTTATCGGATAATAGTATATGCAAATTTATTAAAGATGAAGAGTTTTTCTTTAACTTTATTTTGTTTGAACGCCTAATCTTTAAAACTACAGTCAGATTTGAAAAATCAAAAGCAGCATCAAAATTTTTAGATGACAAATTTCTACAGTTACTATTGTATACTTACTTATTTGCTAGATGGCAGTTAAAAACCAAGTCAGAAACGCAGCTTGAACATTTTTACGTATATTGATGTACCACGAAACAACATTTAGCAGTGCTAAAAACTATACAATTTTTACGTTATGTAGGTTTAAAATAGATAACCAATAAAGAGTCTTTAAATTCCTCAACTTTCTTTCAAAGTAACCTACCGCCCCCTACCAGCGGCACCTGCTTGCATTCCAAATAGCTAATCGGCCAGCTAATTACATCTTAATCAAATTAAGACATCGGCGGGCGCGCATCAATCATGGACACCTTGCCTGCCTGTCACAATGTTGCTGGCCGTTGAGAATCAGCATCTTTTTCATATCAATATTCCTTTTGCCACAAAAAGAATAAATCACAGGTTAAAATATTAATTTTTGTTTATTTTTTGGCATAGTAATTAGTTTTTAATTTTAGCATAATTTTATTTGTAATTGATATCTCTGCAAAATGGTTGGAAATTAATGTAAGCTAGGTAGATGTGATAGATTTTACTAAAGCGCTATCACATATAGCTTCTAATTTATTATATTTTGTACTAGCTATTACCTGGGTTACTTATCTACTCTTCGAATATTGGGAGTCGGAATAGCCTTCCCCACCAATATGGCTATCTTTATCGTAAGCCTAACTAATATTATAAATGTGAAAGTGTGTTTGTTTATTTGTTTGTTATCCCTTCGCGCTTTATCTGCTGAACCAATCTTTTTAAAATTTCGCATACACATCGTACGCGGGCGAAGCCGCGGGCAAAATTTAGTTCTCTATAATCCCTAGTCTTACACCCCACAAAAAATAGACGTGATAATATGTATGTAATATACCTACTTATTTATTCTCTAAAGTCTAAAGGATTGACTCAATTGGACCTAAAGGGAATAAACCAAAATCGGATAAAAAAGCTGAATCTTTGATCACGGCGGGGGTGTCCCGTTTCCGAAGGGATACCCGATACACTTTATTGTGCTTTTTGAGCTTTCTACTAATAAGCTAACTGCAGCACAATGACGGATAGAGCTTTCGGCATTTTTTTGCGGTTTTGCTATATAAAACTAGCTGCGCCCCGGGGCTTCGCTCCCGTAATTCCGGGATAAAAAGTACCCTATGTGCTTTTTCCGGTATTTTTCTACCCGTCTACCAAATTTCATCGAAATCCGTCCAGTAGTAGAGTAACAAACATCCTCACAACCTCACATCCAAATTTGCGCATTTATAATGTGGTATGTTCCCTTCTCGACTTTTGTCGCATGTAATTATTGACATGACTTGTTTCCTTGATCGTCTTTGATCTCCCTTGAAGTCCACACGCCATGTTGTAGCAACTGTGTCGCGTCGGTAAAAACAACAAAATGTCGTGAACAAACAGTAGCTGTTGGCTGATCGGATTCCAGGCTATTTTTCTGTATCTCGGGTTACCTCCCCTCATCTACGGGACAAGCTGGGTTTTTGTGTCAGTTGTTATCCGAGTCGGAAAGGTGAAGGGTTGTGTAAATCAATTTGTTAGTACCATAGACTTATAATATACGTTAGTACCTACTGTTATTAAGTAGGTAAGTACATACTTTTAGAATCTATACTACTTATAACAATTACCTACCATGTTTAAAGACTGTAAAAGTTATGTATTTCTATTGTAAACTGGCTAACTTATAAACCACCCGTAAGAAATTATAAATTATTTACCACAATCTAAATTATAGATACTTAGTGACAACTGCATCAAAATAAGTTGCGTAGGTAGTTTAAGAATCTAAGTGTACCTACAGACACGTTCCGGCGACTCGGACCACGGTTCCAGTGAGCCTCGGTCCCAGCCGCCGGAATACTCGAGAAGCGACTGTAAAATAAACTTTGTATTGATTGAGAAATTAGGTACAAATACATATACAATTGAAATTACTTTATTAGATACCTATTGTACGAGACGATCCTCATTTTAATATAACGTAATTTCATGATGGATATGTACCTAATGCGAATCTTCAAATATTTCTCAAATTTTTCTGCCGGTGTACTACTGTCAATTCACATGCAAAAACACTTTCTTTACACTAAAACCGTGTGAATCTCACACCACTTAAATAACCGATTACCTGCTCAAGTACTTGTAGATAATATTTCCTATGACTATCCAGGTCCACTCACGTGGAAGGCAGTAACGCCTGCTGACAGACGCACATTCTCACGATCCGACGACACAGACAGCCCGAAGATTGACTTGTTGACATTTTGAGAATGGTCGGCGCAAAAACTTGTATCCCTTTTCGATTCTTTGTTAGGACGTTTAATTTGGCATGCAAGGTGCGGGTTTAGTATTCTTTGGATATATAATACCTACCTATACTTACCTACTTAAAAACAACAAAGGAATCGATGTCCTAAAATAACCCATTGAAAAAATTAAACAAAAACTTTTCCATCACAACCACGGATCACAACTTATTCTAAACAAACTATTACAATAAAAAAATATTAATTAAGTATTAAAAAATAGAATATATTTTATCTATACATATAATAAAACAGTAAAAATATTTTGTCTGTACATGTAGTATTTTTGACTGAAATGGATACTCTCTATCCACTTAAAAAAATAAAAGAAAGCAAAAAAAATTTTTTGGAGTTTTTTGTCTGTCTGTCTGTCGGTATGTATGTATGTATGCGTTTCACGCAAAAACTACTGGACGGATTTGAATGAAACTTTTTTTGATGTATAGCTATTAAGCCTGGGCAACATATAGGCTATATTTAATTTTGAAAACTGGAACACCTGATGAAGATCCGTAACAGAACAGCTAAACCATAAGAAATATGGCAATGTTACCTTTGCAAAAATGTATCAATCTGACGAGAATTTACTGTTGACGTATAAAATCGAAGATAAGGATCATCTGATGAAGAATTCCAAGAGACCAGCTACACTATTACACATATGGAAATGGCGCCTTAGCAAAAGTCGTTCAACCTGATGAGCATTTTCTGCTGACGTATAAAAATTGAAGATTATGGAAAATCTGATGAAGAACTCCAAGAGAGCATTTTCATTTATATTATAGAGTAGCTGGACTCTATAATATAAATGAAAATGGGGCCTTAGCAAAAGACTTTCAACCTGATGAGCATTTTCTACTGACGTATAAATAGACAGGACACGGGATAGGACAAAGAGGGATTCGCGGTGGGAGTGGTGGTACACGAGAAATTGTAGATAACGAGCAGATAAAGATCTTTATTGAATAAAATATTACTTTTGATGCGACTGTAATACGAGTATTTAATATATTCCCGCGGGACACGGGAAAACCAAATGGCAGAAATTTTGAGTACTGGAGTTTAGGTTACTACAGTTTGGAACACAAAAAGATTTTTCATCTAAGCGAAACTCACGCGGGCGAAGCCGCGGGCTAGGCATCAGCTAGTTACGAAATAAAGTTCTATCGAAATTAAATATTTAATGAATGGATGAATGTATAGATAATACTTTGATCAGATGTTTTGAATTAGTATAGTATACTTAGTTAGTAGTACTTAGATAACGAAATGTTTTAAATTGAAATAAGTGTTTATCACCTTCAGTGGCATTATGTAACATAGTTTAAGCTTATAAATTCCTCATGAGTTTTGATGTTTTCCTTTATATGTGACGAAGGTCTGATTTATTATTTTGTTTATGAGCCCAAAAGTGAATACCAAGTGCATTTTTAACTTGATTCAAGAAAAGCGTTTTTTAAAAAAAATTAAAAAAAAATTCTATCAAAGTGTATCCAGATCCAGATTTAATTGTATCGCTGTTAAACATTTTGTTACTGGTAGCGACATCTAGCATGGAGTAATATAACTTAACTTCAGCGCCATCTAGTAGGGAGGGGAAACAGTAAAAGAAAGTATTATCATTAAAATAGATGGCGCTTTATGCAATTCAATAGAAATTCAAGTTGGACCAAGGAAACCTTTTTTATCAGTTTCGGACTCAGAGTAACGACAAGGATCCAATTGAATTCAAATTAAACTTGGACAAGTACTTTGTTTAAAGTTTCGAAGTATGTATTCTACAAAACAAAAATCTATGTTTTGTATCCTACAAAAAGTTGACTGTAAAAGATATTTAGTCAGGTTTTTGCTAAATACGAGTAGTTCTCTTAGTTTGTAGCTTTGATAAATTAATTTAAAAAATAACACATTTTAATAGATTCAAAAGTTTATTTCGAAGTGTATAATCAAATCACACTAATATTATAAATGTGGAAGTGTGGATGTGTAAGTATTAGTAACTATGTTCGGTATGAATAATACAATATAGGGATATTGCTCCGAAATTCATTTTTAGATGACAGGAAATGTATAATAATTATTACTGTGACAAGACTGATATTTTCGTATTATTGCCCAACTCGCCGTAGAGGACGCCACCGTCCACAGTGACCAGCGCCCCCGTGACCAATCGGCTTCGCTCGCTCGCCAGGTGTACCACAGTGTAGGCCACGTCGTCACCAGTACAGACCTCCCCCATTGGGATAATAGTTTTAACCACGTTGAGCCAGTCTTGGTATTCCTTTTCGGAGTAGTTCATGATGCGGGTATGGAATTTACTGATCTGAAAAGGTAATCCTATCGATCATTCAGAAATTTTGACCTTCACGTCGACGTTTGACGTTTTCACGTCAAATTTATTTTTTTAATTTTTATGGAAAACTTATACAGCTAATTATGAATTTCAATTCTAAAAAAAATGTTGACGGATGGACAACAAAGTAAATCTTATAAGGGTTCCGTTTTTGCCTTTTGAGGTACGGAACCCTAAAAAGGGGAAATCCCTCATTACCGTGACTCCAGGCAAAACACCGTTGACTCGGACACCAGATGGCGCCAGCTCCAGTGCGGTCACCCGAGTGAAGCGGTCCAGAGCAGCCTAGAATTAAACACAAAAAGAATATACTTACTATCGATAGTATCAATCAACAACAATAAACTCAAAAACAAAATATTTCCACAGCTGTACCTACCTTGGACATGCCATAAGGCAAGCTGCTCACAGACACCTTAGTCGAAACGATACTAGAGATGTTGACGATGTTCCCTTTAGTCTTGATCAGCTCTGAGACCAGGAGCCTGGTGAGGTTGTAGACCCCCCGGACGTTAAGGTTGAACACGCGGTCGAAGGTCGCCATGTCTGTCGTTTGGATAGTGGTCCGCGCGCCCACTCCCGCGTTGTTTATAAGGATGTCCAGCCTGGAAACATAGTTTTTGCTAAACTCATTTTAACATAACATTTTTAGTATTAATTAAAGGGGTGTTAGTTAATTCAAACTAATAACTATCAAGTCCATGTCGTCTTAAACTCTTTGGCGACTGAATTCTTTTTAAAAAAAAAACTGACCGAAAGTGTGAGTCAAACTCGCGCACCGAGGGTTCCGTACACGCAAAGCATCTTACATAATAGCTCTAAATAAAAGACCAATTAGTTTCAAAAACAAACTTCCAGGAACATATTTACAATTTTCAGATTTTATTCCAGTACAAGTTCTATTAGACCTAACTTTTTGCCAAATTTTATAATGTTACGTCAACAGGAAGTACCCAAGTTTTGATTCTCGTCTGAAAACGAAAAATATGCGAAAATTCGTAACATTTACGGTGTAATTTTGATTATTTTAATGCTGAAAGTAGTCCGTGGATTCGTATGTGACGTGTGAATTTCAACTTGATACCTTCAAGCGTTCCAGAGTAAAAAATGTTTGACAGACAGACGGACAACAAAGTGATCAAGGGTTCCGTTTTTGCCTTTCGAGATTCGAAACCCTAAACAAAATAATCTGGATTAAAATTGAAAATACTGGGTTTTAACTTTTAACTCACTTCCCAAAATGTGCAATGATCTTGTTAGCCACCAGTTCGCAGCCCGCGTCCGTCGCCAGGTCTGCGACGATCGGCAACGGAGCCTCTCTGCTCAACTCCTTGCATTTAGCCGCCACAGCCCTCAGATTTACCTCGTTGCGACCGACCAAGGCCAAGCTAGCTCCGTACTTCGCAAAAAGCAATGCAATAGACTCTCCGATACCGGCGCTTGCGCCTGTCACTAACACAACTTTATTCTTGAAACTGATTTCCATTTTGAAATTTTAAATTTAAACAATTTTAATTTTAAAAAAAAGTTTTTGACTACAATTTTTTTTTTACTCTATTGCTTGGCCAAGAGGCGAACTTCACAATCTGGTAATCTTGAAAAAATATATTTTTTCACTGGCTGGGTACAGGTAATATTATAAATAATATTTTTATTTTACTTAGATCGACTTTCTAACAACTGCCACAACCACTAAAGTAGGTACTGTTACATCTGTATACATAACTAACTCATATATAAGCGGTTGGTATCAAACGTACGTAAGCCTTACAAAACTGATGACCATTCATATTCAATGAAAAATGTTTCTACAAATATTTTTAATACAAAAATCGATTTTGTAAGTTTATCGTCTATTACTCGTTAACATTATACATTATCGGTAAACAATAGAAACCCCTCCGCGTGACGTGATTCAAACTCGAAATTAGTTGTGTAACGGAGAAATGACGGTTTCGGTTCTGTGCGTCCTCTAAATACAGACACATGAGGGAATATGTTAGGCACATGATACGTCTGCAGAAGGATCCAAAAGGGGATAACTGGGAAATTTTGGAAATGATGCCAGTGGAAAACGGGAAAATTATTTGCCAAAGGACTGCACATTTTTTCTCAATGTCCGAGTTAAAATTATAGTAAACCTGAAAAAGTGTACATTACTCCTTTCTTGGGTTATCGCGTAAAATAACATGCGTCATTGTTTCCATGGCACAAAATATTTGACAACATGTAACTAAATACACAAACTCATCGTGTGCAAATATATTTCAAAATCTGCCTACACTTGTACATGTGTAAAGGACGCCCGTTGTTCAATTTTTTGAGCTCTTACAATTTAGAGTTTGTACTAATAATACAATAATATCAGGTATAAAATTTATAATTTGTGCACCCAATTTGCATGTCGGAGTACCTATGGAAGGAGTCAAACACCCATACAAACAACAAACAACAACAACTTATTTATTTAAACTTTTTAGACATCGGATGTTTGGATGGGTGTGTGTGACTGAAGTCATTTGACTTTCTGAATAATCCTGTTACGATTTCGGTTTTAGATCACGTTTTTATCCCGAACAAGGTACACAGAGCCAGGAGTCAAAGGCCACGCCACAGATTAGGTTATAGATATGATGGACACGCTTAGCTGAATAGTGGACCTTGGCGGAATGGAAATTAAGATGGCTTTGATTTGATTAAGATGGTTTTAATTAATTTGTATTGACTGCTAACTGGTGTGTAAAACTGCTTCTTCCGTTAGATGGCGGTGAGAGTAAACGGTAGAGTGCTAACTTCCTAACTAAATGTAAATATTATTGATTGTCTCTATAAGCATACTCTACCAATATGTTTTGGTATAGTTAGCAGCTAAATCTGATATTGCAGCATCTGAAAACAGAGTAATAAATAGGTAACACAGATGCAGCAGGTTTCTTCTATAAATCCGTTTTGCTGCGTTTTGCAACCATCCCAGTCCCCCTAAGCTACGCTGCCTTCCTCTCTACATCAAATACTCTAGTTTTAGAGCAAATTATTACAAACTAACATAATAAGCAAATAACAATCCATGAACATACTATTCTTACACGTGTACAGGTGTTTCTATTTTGTAAATAAAAAGACGAAACATGTAAACAGTAGTCGTGTGGTATTATTGATTTATTTATATAGGAGTTATATGTTTCTAAGAATAAGTTTTATATTTGATATACTTTTGTATTAGTTAAATAATATTTTATCTATACTTACTTTACTAATATTATAGACCAAAGTTTGTTCGTATTTTTTTACAAGTCAGGCCTAGTTTCAGAGATTAGTGCGTTCAACAACAAACTAGCTACATACATCAGTATTATTTATAATCTTTAATTAATTTTTTTTTTTTTTTTTTTTTTTTTTAATCAAAAACAGAATGTAGCAACATAATGTCCAATGTGCTACGGCCTTCCTATTCTTATTCGTAGCTATCTTCACATTCCTTTCCAATGAGTGCTTATAAATTCCTCATTAGTTTTGATGATTTTCATTAAGGATAGGGAGAAGGTCTAATTTATGAGCCCAAAAGTGCATTTTTCAACTATATATTTGTCTAACATAAGTAGATTATCCAGATCCAGATTTGTTAATTGTAGCGCCATCTAGCATGGAGCAGTATAACTTAACCTCAGCGCCATCTAGTAGGGGGAAAACAGTAAAAATGTTATACTAAAATAGATGGCGCTATATGCAATTTATATAAATTCAAGTAAGGAAACCTTTTTCTCAGAGCAAGGACAAGGATCTTATTGAATACAAAATAAAATTGGATAATTAGGTACTTTGTTTAAGGGTTCGAAGTAGGTACGTAAAAATATATCTTCTCTTTAAAAAGTTGACTGTAAAAGATATTACTTTAGTCAGGTTTTTGCTAGGTAGTTCGCTATAGTATAGCTTTGATAAATTAATTAAAAATAACACATTACAATCGATTCAAAAGTTTATTTCGAAATATTCAAATCACACAGATACCTATTATTATAAATGTGGAAGCTTATACTATGTTTGTTAGGTACGCATGTCATCAAAAATACCCGGAATAATATATGGATATTGTCCCGAAATTAATCGTTTTTCAATGACAAGAAATGTAATATGTATAATATTAATATTACTGACGAGAGTCAACTTTTTTCATCATGCTGCCCAACTCGCCGTAGAGGATGCCACCGTCCACAGTGACCAGCGCGCCTGTGACCAATCGGCTTCGCTCGCTCGCCAGGTGCACCACAGTCTGGGCCACGTCGTCGCCAGTACAGGCTTGCCCCATTGGGATACTAGTTTCAGCCACGTTGAGCCAGTCTTGGTATTCTTTATCGGAGTAGTTCGTGATGCGGGTCAGGAATTTACTGATCTGAAAATGATATTACGATGGATATTACCATGGAAATTACCTGTCAAAATCAATCTTTAATTCAGACCTTCACAGACATTTTGTCACGTCAAATATTTTTTTTTTATTATTTACGGAAAACTTATACAGCTAATCCTAATCCTAACTAATACTATAAATGCGAAAGTGAGTTTATTTGTTTGTTCGTTACCTCTTCACGCATTATCTACTGAACCAATTTACCTATTTCGCATACACATAGTTAAAAGTACCTAAGGACATGATGATGATGTCTAGTGGGAAAAAAGGGGGAAATCCCTAATTACCGTGACTCCAGGCAAGACACCGTTGACTCGAACTCCTAATGGCGCCAGCTCCAGCGCGGTCAGCCGAGTGAAGTGGTCAAGAGCGGCCTGGAATTAAACAAAAAATAGAATATACTTACTATCGATAGAATCATCATCATTAAGGAGTTCATGTATGTGTCTATCCGATGGCTAAGTATAAAATGGCTTGTTTGAGATTTAAATTAGATTGTGTTAATTCACTGGTGTTGAGTATTAAAATAAACTATTGAAAACTTAACTGTCGTTGTTATTAAGATAGACATATGGTTTGATATTAACAATATCTCTATATTTTAGTGGATTTTACATTGGAAGTTAATTCGAAGCGCTTTGTAGGTAGAAGCAACCTTAGCTTTAAGTAATTTCATGACGTCGACTAACTAAAAAACAATAAATAAAAAATACGACGATTTGAAGGGCTATTTTTTAGCACATTTAAATAAAATCATAAAAAAACGTCTATTTCCTTCGAACGGCCACATCCCTTTAAAGGCCACATAACTTGGACGACCGTAACCACACAGGGCCACATCCTTCGAGTTGAATGTCCACCAGGTTATTTAATTATTTTTCAATAAAATAAAACTTAAAACTAAATAAGCATTATACTCAGTAGATACCTATACCACCTCCTTGAAAATACTTTCAAGGAGGATATTATACCACCTCCTTGAAAATACTTTCAAGGAGGTGGTGTGGTGAAGTGTAGGTACCTACTGAACACACAATAGAATTTACAAGTGGCCAATTAAAGTATACACTTGTATTGGCCACTTGTATATATAAATAGTCTATTATCATATACATGTTGCCTTAATCTTAGATGTGTCAAGGTAGGTACATGACCTTGAAGCTACATACACCTTCGCCTCAGATGTTTTTTAGGGTTCCGTACCTCAAAAGGTATAAACGGAACCCTTATAAGAATCACTTTGTTGTCCGTCTGTCTGTCAAAACTTTTTTTTTTTTCAGGAATGCTTAAACCTATCAATTTGTAATTAATATCGAATACTCGGATCCACAGTCTCTTTCAGAAAAAAAATAATCAAACTTATACGTCAACGCGATGGAGATATTACCGTAAATGTTGCGAATTTTTGCATATTTTGCGATTTCAGACAGCAATCAAAACCTATGGGTACTTTCCGTTGACATAAAATTATGAAATTTGGCAAAAAGCAAGGTTTAACAGTAGATACTTAGGTATACAGGAATAAATCTCAATGTTGTAAATAAGTTGGAAGTCTAAAAAGAGTGGTACATACTTATTTTTGCGCTAGATGCAGTGTGAATCGTAGTATAGTCAGGGTCCTTAACGTGAAATACGGTCCCATCCGGAAGAAAGCATGAAACTTGGCATGATTGTAGATACTTTTATATATCCGTTTTAATATTGATATAGAAACACTTCGAGAAATGAATGTTCCCCCCTTTCCCCCCTCTTTTATGTCCCAAATTGTGGTTTTTCTCATTTTTTATGAAAACGGTAAAAGCTACGCAAAAACTGACAAAGACCAATATGTTCTTCATTAAATTCTCTATAATCATGCCATAGGATGTATGTTGATAGGGCTTATAGTTTTCAAAATATGCCCATGTTAATAGGACGATTTTTTGAAAAATTCGAACTTTTTCTGTTATTGCACGGTCATGGTAGAATTTCGTATTTAATATCATGGATAGCTTTCGACTTCTGATATACATTGTAGTGGTTCCAGGACTTCGTGTTGACATATGTTACCATCATCAAGAAAGTACCTTTGCCAATTGGGGGGAGGGGGAGGAGTGCACCCCGCGCGTTACAAGCGAAGAACTCCTGCCTATTCAGTTGAAATATAATATCGAGCCTGGTATCGTTTTCGTATAAATCAAGCATCAGGAATTCATTTTTGATAATCACCTGGCATCATTTCATACAAAAATAACATGCATAGTTAAGACAAGTTTGGTAGTTTAAACATAAATAAAAAACCGGCCAAGTGCGAGTTAAACTCGCGCACCGAGGGTTTCGTACATACAAAGCATCTCACATTATACCCCTAACTAAAAGACCAACTAGTTTCAAAAACAAACTTAACTTTGTAGCTCGATCATTAGGATTCACACTGCATCGAGCGCAAAAATAAGTTTGTAACATTTTTTTTCAGACTTCCAACAACATATTTACAATTTTCAGATTTATTCCCGTATAAGTAGGTACTGTTAGACCTTGCTTTTTTGCCAAATTTCGTAGTTTTAGGTTAACGGAAAGTACCCCATAGGTTTTAATTGCTGCCTGAAATCGTAAAATATGCCAAAAATCGCAACATTTTCGGTAATATCTCTTGAACGCGTTGACGTTTAATTTTAATTATTTTTTTGTTGAAAAAGACCATGGATCGGAGTATTCGATATTAATTTCAACTTGATACCTTTAGGCGTTCCTGAGAAAAAAAAAGTTTGACAGACGGACAACAAAGTTAACTTATAAGGGTTCCGTTTTTCCCTTTTAAGGTGCGAAACCCTAAAAAGAATATGGCGATTTAAAAATGCTATTTTAAAGCCAATTTTAATAAAAATAATTGACTTTGACAGGGCGGTCAGCTCCAAGTAGACGCTCTCAGGGACTTCCTACGATCTAAAACTTCTGGGAGCCGGAGTAGGTACGGAGCGGGAGTGCGGGAGCGGGGTACACAGAAATAATAACATTGCCTATCTGAAAAATCTCGTGTTTTAGTCCCTTATTGTAAATGCACTATATTTTTTGCAAGCTCAGAATCCTATTTTTTACACGAGACTGACCAAAAAAGGAGTGTTATGTTTTCAGGGTTCATGTATGTATGTATGTATGTATGTATGTAAGTTTCTTTATTCCACCATAAGTCCTGAACGGCTTAACAGATTTTGATGTGAAAGGTATTTTTAGATTCCTTGCATTCCTCCGAGTGACATAGGCTATATGACGTCATCATAAAAACAAAATGGCGGATTATATATTCGATAAATAGCAGACCAAAAAAATAAAATTTGATCAATCTTATCGAGTGGGGTATCAAATTGAAGGGCTTTAAGGACGCGTTTACAAAAATCAATGAAATTTGCCATTTGCCGGTTCGATTTCCGATAAATTCATTGAATTTTATAAAGTGTTACGGGTACTGATGGGTACTGTAAACCTTTGACTATATTAGTTTCTATTTTATTTTGTGTAAAAAGTAGTATTAAATATTATAAAATTAGTTTTTCCTAGCCTCTTTCCGCGAAAACAACGAAAACAGGGTAAGGTTTCGGTATAAAAAACTGAGTAATTTGTGAAATATTCTTTAAAAGAAAAATAGAAACATATAATATATATAATCAATATTATTTATTTCAAAGAAAACCATCAAGTTTTAACAAAATTTATATAAAATAAAAATTATCAGTTTAACTGTTTCGTTTTTCCATAGTATAAAGCAGGGTTTCTCAAAGAGGGGTACGCGTACCCCTAGGGGTACGCCATTCGAGGGCAAGGGGTACGCGACAAGATTTACGTAATGGCGGCTTGATAGCTAGTTTTCAAAATGGATGAGTGGTTAAAAACTGGGTCATTACGCAGAAAATGTCCAAGTAATACATCCAGTTCGCAACCTGCACAAAGTACATTTACTCCAATTGCGTCTACTTCTGCTGAAAGTTCAGTTTTAAACGAAAATCCTGCGACATCGAGAGAACAAGAAAACCCAATAACATCATCGACAAAAAAAAGGAAATATGACGAAGATTATCTGAAAATTGGATTTACGTGCAAAGAAGAATCTCAGTACCCAGAGCCACAGTGTGTAATATGTTCAGAAGTTCTCGCAAATAGCGTGATGAAGCCATCATTGCTGCGAAGACATTTGGAAACAAAACATCCGCAGTACGTAGACAAACCTATAGATTTTTTTGTTCGAAAAAAGAAAGAGTTGGATTCTTCGAAAAAGACTATGAAAACCGTTTTGGCTACTAACTCTGAATATTTACGTGCGTCTTTCCTTGTGGCATATAAAATTGCAAAGACCGGCAAGCCATACAATATTGCTGAAGAGTTGATTTTACCAGCAGCTAAAGATATGGTCAGTTGTGTATTGGGAGATAAGTTTTCGAAATTGTTGGATAAAATACCACTTTCAAATGATACAGTTACACGTCGCATTCATGAAATGGCACATGATGTTGAACATCAACTCGCGCAACGATTACAAAATAATTATTACGCGATTCAAGTTGATGAATCAACAGATATTAGTGAACTGAAAAGGTATTTTCCGGATATTGATCATGCTCAAGATGGCTGGATTCGTAATCCGTTTGCGGTCACGAACGAGAGCATAATATCTAGTTTGACTATCAAGCAACAGGAGTCATTAATAGAATTGTCCGCGGATGAAACTCTTCAAGCTGATTTCAAAACGATGTCTTTGATAGATTTTTGGGCAGCTAGACAGGCAGAGTATTCCGAACTCTCACGCAAAGCGGTGAATTTCCTTTTACCCTTTGCTACAACATACTTATGTGAGAGTGGATTTTCACACCTGGTCATGATAAAAACTAAGTACAGAAATCGACTTGAGTCCGAGTCAGCAATGAGGTTAAAATTGACCAAAATTACACCCAAAATTGAATCCCCTTGCGACGAGAAACAAGCACATCCATCACATTAATATTAAAAAGACATTTGTTTTGGCACTATGTTTGTTACCTTTTATTTAAAATAAAAACCTTATTTTCTTCAATAGTCAATTTTATTATTTTCTTTGGGGGGGGGGGACAATTAATTAGTTAGGGGTACGCTGTCACCTGGAAATTTTAACAGGGGTACTTGGTGCCAAAAGTTTGAGAAACCCTGGTATAAAGTGACGAACATTTCGAACGAAGCTTCAGTCGGCTCATGTGAGCCTCTGTGAAAGGACGTCCGTGTCGCTCCCTGTCGCTACGCAGCAAAATCCCACGGACAAATACATCGCTGTGCATATACGAAAACTCAGTTAGATCAACTGGTTTTGATACTTGTGCGGAAAAGAAAGTACCTTTTTATTTTTCTTCGTTAATATTCCAGTGTGTGTTTTGTCTTCCTTAGTACTCTAGCCATACATGAAGTCCAGCGTCCTGATGATGGAGACAGAAGGTTGCCATAGGAACTCTGTAATTAAACCATGTAACCTGGTCGAGTTTGGGCTTGTTTGGTTTGTGTTCTTTAGTACTCTGGTCCTACATGAAGTCCAGCGTCCTGATGATGGAGACGGAAGGTTGCCATAGGAACTCTGTAATTAAACCATGTAACCTGGTCGAGTTTGGGCTTGTTTGGTTTGTGTTCTTTAGTACTCTGGTCCTACATGAAGTCCAGCGTCCTGATGATGGAGACGGAATGTTGCCATAGGAACTCTGTAACTAAACCATGTAACCTGGTCGAGTTTGGGCTTGTTTGGTTTGTGTTCTTTAGTACTCTGGTCCTACATGAAGTCCAGCGTCCTGATGATGGAGACGGAAAGTTGCCATAGGCAGAGTTGGGCGTAATCAACTACTTTTGTAATCGGATTAATAATCTGATTGAAAGTAATCATGACTACATCAATCATGATTACTTTTAATCTAGATTACTTTCAATCATGATTACATTTGTAATCGTTAGTTTTGATTACAGTAGTCAGTAATCTGATTACATGCATAGTTTTTATTATTTTTAACCGACTTCCCAAAAAAGGAGGAGGTTATATGTTTCGAAGTATGTTTTTTTTTATGTATTTTTTTAAGCATTTTTATAATAAATGCGCTTCGATATCCAGTCAGTATGTATCTTGCATGTCTGCGATTTTCTAAGCAAATAGGGGCTTTCGACGACCGACTGTATGAATCATATACTTAGGTAGGCTGTGATATAAGTATGGATTTCGCAGAAGGTCCAATTCACAAAATGTCCAATTCGCAAAATGTCCTATTCGCAAAATGTCCAATTCGCAAAATGTCCAATTCGCAAAATGTCCAATTTGCAAAATTTATTAGACATTTTGCGAATTGGACATTCTGCGACCTGGACATTTTGCGTGTTGGACATTCTGCGAACTGAACATTTTGCAAAATTTATTAGACATTTTATTATATTATAAAGACTGTTATATGATGATATCTATAACAGTTATCGCAATAAAGATATGTTGAGGCAGAATGTCCATTTCGCAAAATGTCCAATTTGCTAAATGTATATTTTGCAAATTTGACATTCTGCGAACTGGACATTTTGCGTTTTGGACATTTTGCGATTAGAACATTTTGCAAATTAGACATTTTGCGAAATGAACATTTTGCGAATGGGGCATTCTGTGTATTGGACATTCTGCGAACTGAACATTTTGCAAATTAAACGTTTTGCGACCGCTGGACCTTTTGCGAATTGGATGAATCATATAGGTAGGCTGTGATATAAGTATGGATTTCGTAAAAGGTCCAATTCGTAAAATGTATTGGACATTTTGCGATTTGGACATTTTGCGAATTGGACCATTTGCGAAATCCATAGACAGAATGTCAAATTCACAGAATGCCCAATTCGCAAAATGTCCAATTCGCAAAATGTCCAATACATTTTACAAATTGTACCTTTTGCGAATTGGACCTTTTACGAAATCCATACTTATATCACAGCCTACCTATATGATTCATCCAATTCGCAAAAGGTCCAGCGGTCGCAAAACGTTTAATTTGCAAAATATTCAGTTCGCAGAATGTCCAATACACAGAATGCCCCATTCGCAAAATGTTCATTTCGCAAAATGTCTAATTCGCAAAATGTTCTAATCGCAAAATGTCCAAAACGCAAAAAGTCCAGTTCGCAGAATGTCAAATTTGCAAAATATACATTTAGCAAATTGGACATTTTGCGAATTGGACATTCTGCCTCAACATATCTTTATTGCGATAACTGTTATAGATATCATCATATAACAGTCTTTATAAATACCTCAATAATATTTTATTACTCAGAAGCTCTCAGAGCTTCGAGATAGAGTTTTTCACTAAACTCTATTTATTCTTACCAGTCCTATCATGTAAACAATCTTCACTGTACTTTTTGTTGAATTTTGTTAAAAATAAATCAAATATTAGTTCAAACCTAAACATTCTAAAGTAAAACATTTATTGATTGAAAGTTTCATTTAAATCCGTCCAGTAGTTTTTGCGTGAAACGCGTACATACATACATACAGACAGACAAGAAATTCCAAATAATTTTTTTTGCTTTCTATTATTCTTTTTAAGTGTCCCTCTATCCATTTCAGTCAAAAATACTAAATGTACAGACAAAATATTTTTACTGTTTTATTATATGTATAGATAAAAAAAATACTAATATAAAATAAATATTCTACAAAAAATAATATTAAAAGTATCAAAATGTGTTTGTTCAAAAGATTCCCGCTTAGCGTGCGTCGCTGTGACTGTGTGCCCTGCGCATGTAGTAGTACAATCAAATACCTAAAATTGAAGCGCGTCTTTTTGTAAATGCGTCCTTAAAAGGCGATTTTAAAAATGTATATAACTTATATGTTTGTATGTACTTTTTGAGTAAAAACTTGTCAGTCGTGTTTTTTATTTTTAATAATTAGCTTGTTAATATAGTACCTATAGGACGGCAAACGAGCGAAGCGGGTCACCTGATGGTAAGTGATCACCGCTGCCCATGGACAACTGCAACGCGAGTGTTGCCAGCCTTTAATGAAGATGTAGACTCGATTTTTGAAGGTTCCAATTTCCAATTTCGCATCGGATCGGGATAGAAAAAAACTTATTCCCACAGGTTTACCTACCTTGGACATGCCATAAGGCAAGCTGCCGACGGCCACCTTAGTCGAAGCAATACTAGAGATGTTGATGATGTTCCCCTTGGTCTTGATCAGCTCTGAGACCAACAGCCTGGTGAGGTTGTAGACCCCTCGAACGTTGAGGTTGAACACGCGGTCGAAGGTAGCCATGTCGGTGGTTTGTAAGGTGACTCGCGCGCCTATACCCGCGTTGTTGATTAGGATATCCAGCCTGGAAATATAGTTTTTGCTAAAGGACTTTTAACATAAGGTACTAGTATTATTTAAAAGGGTGTTTATTCATCTATATACTATCAAGACTAGCTCGTCTTAAACTCTTTGGCAACTGAATCCTTTTGGAAAAACATTTTAAAAAAAAACTGGATTAAAATACAAAATCGCTGGAGCGATGAGGTTCTAAAAGACCTACGGAGCCTCAGAGCTGACAACTGGCGAGAGCTGGTGCAAAGCCGCAAAACATGGCGTCATCTCGTGTCGGAGGCCAATATCCACTTCGAGTCGCTGCGCTGCAGTAGTAAGTATATAAAATTGAAAATACTAGGTTTTATACTTACTTCCTAAAATGTGCAATTGTCTTTTTAGCCACCAGTTCGCACCCCGCGTCCGTCGCCAGGTCTGCAACGATCGGCAACGGAGCCTCTCTGCTCAACTCCTCGCATTTAGCCGCCACAGCCCTCAGATTTACCTCGTTGCGACCGACTAAGGCCAACCTAGCTCCGTACTTCGCGAAAAGAAACGCAATAGACTCTCCGATACCGGCGCTTGCGCCTGTCACTAACACAACTTTATTCTTGAAACTGATTTCCATTTTGAAATTTTAAATTTAAACTAAATAATTGTTTTATGACTACAATATATTTTTTAATTACTTTATTGCTTGGTCAAGAGGCAAACTTCTCAATCTGGTGATCTTATAAAAAATACCTATATTTTTTCGCCGGTTATGAAAATATTAAAATATTCTTTTTTTTAGATCGACTGCCTAACTAGCCACAACCCACAACTGCCACAACCACTAAAGAACTGTTACATCTGTATACATAATACATATCTTACTTATATACCTATAGGCTGTTCGTATCAATCGTATCTATTCACTTGAGTAAGACAAGATAACGGATTACCGATGCTACTCAGATATGACATTGTAAATAGGTAAGATTATCGCAGAGACTCTTAAATAATACAATCTTCAAAGGTCGTCGATATTATTTTATTGGTAAACATAAGACCTAAAACAATTATAAAGAACGGTTAGAAAACATAACAAGCACACTTCACTATAAATTTAGAATCACTTCCGAAAGAACTAATAAACTTACCCTGGACGGGTCTATGTTGATTTATATATTATTAAATATATTTTAGATACATTATTTATCTTTAAAATATTAGATGATAAGTGATTTACATAATCTGAGTCAAGAATGATATCAAAATGTAGAATCGAATGTGTATGAATACAATTTAAAATTTATGACAGGTGAAATAAGTATGTATGTGCCAGCGCACGCATAAATGGATCAAAGAGGATGAACGCGTCGCCGCGTTACAGTACCGGGGGGGGCCGGTTTAAAAAAAAAAGTTTTAAAAACTTTTTTTTTTTAATCTTAAAAATTGTTAAAGATTGAAATATATGTAATTTTGAATTTAGTGAGTAAATTATGAATTAAAAAATACATAGTAAACCTTAAAAAAATATAAACTTATTATACAATAATAGTAAAACTAAATGGATGAAGTGAAAGTTAATTTAGAAAGGTGAATGAAATTGAGATGAGTATATACAATAAGCCAATCAGTTCCACATACATCCTACCTAACAAATACTAACATACATACATCACCTAACAAAGTCATAATTCCATTTAAGGATTTGTGACTAAATACATCATAGAGAAAGCTTATATATTAGGAAGCATTTCTCAAGAACTGAGCTTATTAATGGTGTAGGCTTAATTAAAAATTAGTCACCAACCGCTAACTTGTAAATAATAGCTTAAGGCTTTTTTAACGTGTTGCTAAAACCGCACGATGACAAATATGTACAAGCATGTACCTTAATATATAGGTAGAGTATAAAAATAAATATTATGCGCAAAACGCAAAAAATAAAATAAACGTCCTAATAATGACGTAAGGAAAATATCAAGTTAATGACATAAATTGTGTAAGTAAGTAAGGTAAGTAAGTAAGGTGAGTAGAGTTACAAATTAGACAACTCTAATTAAAATAATACGGTAATTAAATACAATTAACAGTAATTAACGGTAATTAAATGTAATTAAAAATACTTAAAGGTAATTAAAAGTACTCAATTAAAAGTTATTAATTAACTTTAGTTAATTAAAATAGGAGAAGAAAAAGAAGTAAAAAAAAAAAGATTGAATAAATTTTCAAATTAGGATGACAATTGTCAAATGAGATGAGAAACTAAAAAAGGTAATGAGGTGAGAAAATAAACATATTTTTAAATAAAAAGATTAAATAGTTATTAAGGCAATTGGATTGCATTAATTGGCTTAATATCTTTGATATGCCAACGGCCTAGGGGTTTATGATAAAAATCTGTTAAATCATAAACTAGTGGCGAGATTTTATTTGTGATGTAACATTTAATAAATTTGGGTGCTAATTTAGCTGAAAAATGTTTATCAGCAGAACTTAAAGGATAATTCCGCTTCCAAACGATGTCACCTATATTAAATTCGATATATTGACGATGTTTATCGTAAAGTTTAGCATTGACTTCATGGGATTTATACATTCGTTTTTGTACTTCTGAAAATACTGGAAGTAAATTACCTAAATGCTCTGCATAAATATCGCGATATATAATCTTCAATAGATTCGGTATCCGAATATATTGAACCACAAGTAACTAATTCACGGCCGAAGACGAGGTAAGAAGGGGTAAATTTTGTTGTTTCATTAACGGATGAGTTAATGGCAAATTGGATATGATTCAAATGTAAGTCCCAAGTACGATGGTCGTCATCAACAAAAGAAGCTATAGCTGTGATTATAGTTTTGTTGTAACGCTCAACAGGATTTACTTGAGGGCAGTAACGTGGAGTGTAATGTACATGAGGTATTTTATAAGTATTAAACAAGTCTTTAAGTTCAGCACTTATCATTTGCGGACCATTATCTAGAATTATGGTTTCTGGAATTCCATAATTCATAAAAACTAAATTTTCAAGAATATGTTTTATAATAGACGATGTTGCTCTTTTAATGGGGTAAATAAGGCAGTATTTAGAAAAACAGCAGGTAACCACTAATATGAATCTATTTAATTTACGTGACAAAGGTAAGGGACCAATAAAATCGATAGCGATTGTTTGAAAAGGACGAGAACAATTTTTGGGCTTGCCCATTAAACCGATAGTGTTTTGATTTTGGTGTTTGTAGGCTAAACAAGTATCACATTTAGAGATGAAAAATGCTACATCTTTGTACATACCAGGCCAATAATAATGAAGTTTAAGGCGATGGTAGGTTTTGAAAATACCGAAATGAGCTGCAGTAGGTAAATTATGATTTTCATAAATAATGGACTCTTGAAACTCTGATGGAATTACGAGTTTCCAGTTGAACTCAGAATTATATTCAGTAACAGCGCGACAATATTTAAATAATTTATTATTTTTAATGAGGTAATCTGGAGTAGAAGTTGGATTTATTTTACATTTGTCAAATATAGAGTTATACCAAGTGTCTTTAGATTGCTCAAATGACATATTAATAGCGTTAACATGAGCGATGCGAGATAATTGATCAGGTACTACATGTTCAGAGCCATGTTTATGTTTAATTTCAAAATTAAACATAGAGAGACGGATGCACCAGCGTGCTAGTCTACCTGTAGGGTTATCAAGACGTAAGAACCATTGTAAAGCAGAATGATCCGTATAAATAGTAAACTGTTTTCCGTTGTCTAAATAACAACGCCAGTGTTCTAAAGCAGTTATCACACTAAGAAGCTCGCGCTCTGTAATTGAATAGTTGCGTTGAGGAGCAGTTAGGGTTTTACTCATGTAAGCTATAGGTTTTTCAACGCCATCGAAATCTTGTGTGAGCATGGCACCAATGCCATATGCGGAAGCATCACAATGAACAGCGAATGGTTTTGTGAAATCGGGACAAGCTAATATAGGAGTACTAACTAAAGCCTGTTTAATTGAGATGAAGGCTTTATCAGCCTCAAGAGACCATTTGAAAGGAGGTGCTTTCTTTTTAGTAGAGGTAAGCTTAGTGAGAGGGGCAGTTAAAGTACTTAAATTAGGGATAAATCGTCGGTACCAGCTAGCGGTGCCAAGGAATCTTTTAACATCCTTAACAGATGTAGGAGTTTTAATATTTAGGATCGCTTGAACCTTAGTAGGGTCAGTTTGTAAACCGTCTTGATTTACTATATAGCCTAAATATTTGAGTTCATGTCTAAAGAAAGAACATTTAGGAAAGTTAACTGTAATGTTAGCTTGAGAAAGTTTAGTGATTAATTTAGTTAATAATTCAACGTGTTGTTCAAATGTTGGTGTAGCTATGACGATATCATCTAAATAACAAAAAATAGTGTTATCTAACATAAGATCTGATAGTAGATTATCAAGAAATCTTTGTTGAGTAGCAGGTGCGTTAGTTAGACCGAAGGGCATTACTTTAAATTGGTACATGCCACGACCAGGAACATGGAAAGCAGTCTTTGGACGATCTTCCTTTCGTAAAGGAATCTCCCAAAATGCTTTCGCAATGTCAATTGACGATAAATATTTACAATTTTTTAAATTATCTAAGATATCTGAAATTAAGGGTAATTTGTAAGCGTCTTTACGAGTGATGCTATTCAATTTTCGACTGTCTACACAGAAACGCCAAGTCCCATCTTTTTTAGGAGTAATGATAACGGGACTAAGCCATGGGCTTTCGCAAGGTTCGATAACATCTAGTTTAAGCATTTCATCGACCTCTGTTTTTAATGCTTTTTGTTTTTCTGGTGATAAACGATAGCATCGTTGACGAATGGGAGCATGATCACCGGTATCGATGTGATGTTCAGCGAGGTGAGTTTTTCCTAATGGTTTAGTTTCAGTAGAAATTTGTTTAAATTTGTCTATTATTAAATTAGCTAAATCTTGTTGTGTATTTGTTAAATTTTCAAATGAGTGAAGATTAGTAGAAGTTGAATGAACTAGGAAATTGTCATTTTCAGAAGTAAAGTGAGTATTAATGTTACGAAGTATATTAGGAGCTATGTTAAATGTTTTCCAGAAATCGATGCCAAGAATTAAAGGTTCATGAACATCTGGAATTACATGAGCAGTAATTATAGAAAATTTATGATTATAAATTACCGGAAGTGAAATTGTTCCGATAGATTTAATAGGTTGTCCGTTAGCTACGGTACCTAATATACGTTGGTCTTTTCTCAATGAGAGACCAGACTTAAGTAAAAGTTTATGTGAGTCCTTACCAAGAATGGTAATTGAACTTCCACTATCTAATAATCCATTTAAAATGAGATTATTAATTTTAATATGTAAATAGGGACGTTGTGTGTCTTTGGTTTCAAAAAGAAGAGTGTTCACATTTGTACGAAGGAGAGTATTCACATTGTAAGAATTAAAAAAAAGTTGTATGTATTCAAGCCAATTATTCCAATCTTGTTTATCAAAATTTGTGGAATTATCTATTTCTTTAAACTGTTTCTTAAATATTTTTGTTGTATTTGATTTATGACAGGATGGACAATGGGGAAATGTGACATTTTGTAGGCCACATCTATAACAAATGATTTGAGTATTCGTACATATGGAAAGGGGATGAGAGTTGGTTCGACACCTTGGGCAGGTGAAGGTAGGAAATTTTTGTAGTTTTCGTGTTTTAATAGCGTAGGTAGTTGTAGTAAAAGGATATTCGGGAATAAATGGTGTTGTTGTTGTGGGTTGATTGAAAGAGACAAGTGGTTGTGAAAATGTGGAATTATTATTCATATGTATTAATCTTTCAGTAAATTGACATGATTCTATCAAGGAGTCAAGAGAATTTATGTCTTGTTCGGAGATGCGAAAGTAAATTCTGGTAGTAGATTTCGTAAAAATATTTCAATTTGTTCTGTCTCTGGAATGTTTTTGTGTAATTTTGAAAATAATAATTTCATATGTGTTACGTATTCTATAATTCTTTCGTTAGGTTTTTGTATACAGGTGTCTATTTGTTTTTTTAATAAGTAATCATGATTAATAATTTCGAAATCTTTTATTAATGTCGTTCTAAATGTTTCCCATATACATGTTAAAATGTTACGAGTGTATCATGGAAAAAATAAATTAAAACTTTGTATTTGTTCCATGGAGTTGAGTTAGTCTTTGGTCATAGCAACCAAAATTGTTGACAAGTGACTTATGTAAGAAAATAGTAAAATAAAATGATAGAAGGAAAGGAAAAATAAATAAAGTAGGCAAAATAAAATGATCTTCTCAGCTCTCAGTGAAGTGAAAGCTCAGTATTTCGCTGTATCTTCAAAAGTGTTCTTGGGAGGTGAAGTGGCTCTCATGATGTCTGCCAACTATTGGATCGGTGGCGAGGCGTTGGCCATCCGTATGTCTGACGGGTTGTGGCAATCAGCTCAGCAGCCAGCCCAGCAGTAGTGTGTATGGGCTATAATAGTCAACCCAGCAGCAGGCCCAGCAGCGACGAGTTCAGGCAACAGCAGTTGGCTCAGTAGCTGGCTCAACAGCAGCAAATGTGGGATATGGCAGTCGGTCCAGCAGCAACAAGTGCAGGCTGTAGTAGTAGGCCCAGTGCAGTTGAAAATGCACGGGTGGAAATTGACTTGATGGATGTATTTTTAATTTCTTGATTTAGTTAAAATAAAGTAACTTACAGTTGTCTTCTTGTCTTATTTTTTAACGTGGGCGCCATTATCGCAGAGACTCTTAAATAATACAATCTTCAAAGGTCGTCGATATTATTTTATTGGTAAACATAAGACCTAAAACAATTATAAAGAACGGTTAGAAAACATAACAAGCACACTTCACTATAAATTTAGAATCACTTCCGAAAGAACTAATAAACTTACCCTGGACGGGTCTATGTTGATTTATATATTATTAAATATATTTTAGATACATTATGTTTGTAATAAACTTGTTGATGTTTATTAAATCTAAGCATTGCATTGAGCGTGTGCTGTGCCGTGAATAGCAGGCCTTTGTTTTGCCTGCTGGCAACATTGCGCGGACGCTTCGAATGGCATTGACCTTCATTCGTCCATTAGTATTGTTTTGAGACTCCGCGCGCGAGGCCGTGTCGCGTATAATAACGGCCAGATGCTTCGGCCACCATCTTGCATGGTTCGTTTGTAGCCGCTTGGCGTGGCGTGTGAATTTTATTGTAATCATCGTTTGTATTGTACTTCATCGTTGCTAAATAACTATGGAACGTGCGTGTTTGTGAAACCTTTTACTTGGACTGTTTGTTGTGACCGACGTGACCTGTGGCTGCCTGGAGACGCCGAAACCTGTTGCCGAGTGGAACTGCTAGACGGATCAGGTATTTTTTCTGGGGGTTGAGATCTCATGGGGTAGGTTGGGTGATTTAGGGACCACCACCTTCTCCGAAGACACCCCAACTTGGATTAAGAAGTCAACTTGGTGAGTTTCATAATAGTTTTTAGTTTAGTTAATTTATAGGTTAGGTTATTATATAGGGCCCTGTAGCTCCCTTTATAAGCTACGGTGGTAGCAGACTGCGTATAGGTTAGGTTTTAGGCTCTAGTCGGACAGACGCAGTGCCGTATATAATCTTTACCGTCGGGTATCATCGGGCTTTTTTGGGGACCTATAGGTCTCCACTTAAAATCTGGTCTTTTTCGGTGAAGAGGTTCACGGCGCTTCGTTTGTCCGGAATCGCTCTGCACATTTTCTGGTAGCAGAGCGTAGTTGTTCTGCACATTTTCTGGTAGCAGAGCGTAGTTTATCTACCCTCTATTTGTTCGTTTGTAAAAAATAATTAATTGTTTGTAAAAATTATTAGATTTTTCTTAGTTTGTTTGTATAAGAATATTTGTAACCCTTTTTGTATTTGTTTGCGGTTTGTACCGTGCGTTCCGGGTTTGTGCCATTCTCATACCTACCGCGGTTCTTCGTGTAGTTGTTTGATTTTGTTGTTTTTTATTTACCTTTTGTTATTTTTTGTTTGTGACTTGACGCGATGGCGAAGGTCTCCAATGCTAGGGCGACACTCGCCAACGAATTGAGATGGTTTGTGACAGCCGGAGGACTCCTGTCCCGGAAGGACAGGGAGGGCGCCATACTGCTAAGAGCGGATCACCTCCACTCACGATTGATTAGCGCGGAAGCGGCCATGGTGGTGCTTACCGAAGCCGAACTTGCCCCGGAGGTCTACGCAGGTCACATGGCGGACATGGACCAGATCCTGAGTCTGCACGATGATATCGCGGAGGCGGCGACCGCAATAAGGGCGAGACAGGCTGGCGGACCAGCCCCTCGCACACCTGTTAGACAGGAAGGACCAGCGGTTACTGGTCGGCTCCCCACCCTTCAGCTGTCCCACTTTGGGGGTAGGATGGAGGAGTGGGTAGCCTACAAAAATATGTTTGAGTCCCTGGTCGTAGCACGACAGGATTTGTCGAAGGCCCAGAAGATGGCCTACCTCCTCTCCACTCTTGAGGATGAAGCGCGGTCGCTCATCCAGCACCTCCGGGTGGAGGACGACCAGTACGACACGGCTTGGGAGGTATTGAACTCCCGCTACCAAAATTTACGTTTGTTAGCGGATGCGCACGCCGCACAGTTGATGGCCCTGCCCAAGGTGGCCAACAGGGCACAGTTGCGCCTGCAGTTGCTCACGCCCGTTACAGTGGCCTGTAACGCGCTCCGCACACTGGGGCTGCCGGTGGACCAATGGTCTTTTTTACTGGTGCACATTGTATTGGGCAAATTGCCCAATGACATCCGCTCGCGGTTTGAGCGCGAGAATGCGGAGCGGGATAGCACCACCCTACCAACATTCACTGACTTGGTGAAGTTTTTGGAGTTTGAGGCACGGGCCGCTGAGAATACCATGACGGACTCAGCGCCATCCAGAGCGCCTGAACGTAGGCCCTTGGAACCCTCATGGCGAGGGAAGCCCCAACAGGGACGGCAACCGCCACCGCGTGGAGCTGGTGCGCGGGTTGCACACACGGCAGCAGTCGCGAGGGACGCGGACTGCCTGCAATGTGGCCGGATGGGCCACAGCCTGCTGCAATGCAGGGACTGGCAGAGACTGCCAGTACAAGATAGGCGCCGCATGGCAAAGCGGCATGAACTTTGCTTTTATTGCTTGGGCAGTCACTATGCACGTGACTGTCCCAGTGCCATACCATGCAGTGCATGCCGTGGGCGGCACCACGCGATGCTCTGCATGAACCGGAACGGGGATGGCACCCGGATGTTGAGGCAGGGGTCCCCTATGGGCGGGGGCGCTCCTGCGCGAAGCCCTCCACCACCGGAAGGAGGACGCGGCTTCGCTCGTCGCACCCCCCCTCGGGAGGGGGGTCGCGTGCCTGCGCGGGTCTTGGTGGACCGGGACCACGCGCCCCAAGGTCGTGGCCAGTATGTGGCTGGCCAGGCCCCGGATAGGGCCCCCATGGGCGGGGGCCCTAGATCGGACGTGAGAGTGGGGACACCCCCCTCCACGCGGGTTACCAATGCCCAACACATGCAGCCGCAGCGGTTTTCTCCGCCGCTGCACGAGTACCCACGGCTGGAGTACCACCCGCCGTACCATATGTATGGCCGGGCCGCGGGTTATGCCCCCCTCAGATGGGGATGTGCACTCGCCCGCCATATTATCCGGGTCAGTGGCGCGCCCCTGGTTTGGAGAGAGTGGGGAGCCCGTAACTAGCTTGCTCCCTTGCTGGGACAGAGCCGCGGACGGTTCTGCTCCCTACCGCGGTGGTCCGCGTATGGGGTCGTGGGGGGGAAGCCATTAATTTGAGAGCTCTGTTGGACTCAGGGGCTCATAGCAGTTTGGTTACCACTCGAGTGGCACGCCAGTTAGGTTTAGTCGTGGAAGACTCGCCTGTGCCACTTCTTGGAGTTGGTGGCATACAAGTGAAGTGTCTGACGGGCCAGACACTTGTCACCTTTTCTTCGCTGAAGTCCTCCACAATGAGGATCACGACTTCGGCTATGGTAATGGATACCATTGCGGGTTGGCACCCCTCGACAGACATACCGCCGGGTGTGTTGTCTTTGGTTTCGGGTCTGGATTTGGCCGACCCCTTTGTCTTTCATCCCGGCCCAGTGGACTTGCTCCTGGGCTCGGACGTATTGGGTTGGATTTTGTTGGGTACCCAGAAAGCTCTGGGTTCGTCTTCACTGATGGCAGTGTCTACGATTTTTGGTTTTGCCCTGATGGGCCCTGTGTTTGACAATGGCACCGTGGAGGAGCCACCGGTCGTCGCATCAGCGTCCTTGGCCAAGACCATGCAAAGGTTTTGGGAGGTGGAGGAGCCACCTATGAGTTCCAGGGTGGATCCGGAACACGCTGAGTGCGAAGCTTTCTTTCGATCAACCACGGAGAGGTTGCCCTCCGGTCGGTTTGTAACTAGGTTACCCTTTGTTGCCTCTCGTCCTAGCCTAGGGCAAAGTAGGGCGCTTGCGGAGAAACGACTGCTGTCCATGGAGCGACGCATGCAGCGTGACCACGTACTTCGCGATAAATATATTGAATTTATGCGCGAGTACGAGGATTTGGGTCACATGTCTCCGGCTCGAGTTGATTGGAGCTCAACTGAGCATTATTTTTTGCCCCACCACGCGGTGGTGAAGGCCTCAACAGGCAAATTGAGGACCGTCTTCGATGGGTCCGCACCCACTTCGAACGGAGTTTCGTTGAATCTATGTTTGCATTCGGGTCCCAAATTGCATAGGGACATAATTGACATCATCTTGAACTTTAGAAGACATCAAGTGGTTTTTGGCGCGGACATCCGGATGATGTTCCGCCAGACAGTCATACATCCTGAGGACAGGCGATTCCAGTTGATACTCTGGCGTGAGCGCCCTGAGGATCCTGTGACGGTGTATGAACTCAACACAAACACGTATGGTTTGAAATCTAGTCCCTATATCGCCATCAGATCATTGCTTGAATTGGCAGAGCGGGAACGGATCCGCTTTCCCCGTGGGGCTTCCGTGCTGTCACGTGACTTGTATGTTGATGACGTGTGCACCGGAGCCCAAAGTATTGAGGAGGCCCTCCTACTGCGGGACGAATTGATTGAAATATTGAAGACAGGTGGCTACGAGCTACGTAAGTGGTTGTCCAATGAGCCTAGAGTTCTAGAAGGGATCCCGGAGGATCACCAACAGAACCCTCACCTGTTTGAGGATGTAGATGATCCCAACAGGATAGCGGTGCTGGGCATGCAGTACCAGCCGCTAACCGATATTTTTACATTCCAAGTGGACTTGGAAATACCAAAGGTCTGGACTAAGAGAACGGTGTTGTCCGTAATAGCTCGTATGTTTGATCCAAGCGGTTGGATCAGTCCAGTAATATTCTCTGCGAAGTGTCTTCTTCAGAGACTTTGGACTTTGGGCGTCTCGTGGGACGAGCCGCTGTTTGGTCCTCCATTGGATGATTGGCTCGAGCTGTTTTCATCGATTAAGGAAGTCAATCGGATTGCCTTGCCTCGTCGAATATTGCCACCCGGGAAATATCGAGCCAGCCTGCATGGCTTTTGTGACGCGTCGGAGCGAGGCTACGCCGCGTCAGTCTATATGCGGACAGTTGACGCCGATGGCCGGGTCAATGTCTCGCTTTTGTTAGGGAAGAGCAAGGTCGCCCCCATCAGGACTAGGCTGACTATTCCCAAGCTTGAGTTGAGTGGAGCTCACCTTCTCTCTAAATTGTTGCATCACGTTGCCAGTGAGCTGGCGGCCACGGTCGAGATACGAGACATCTTCGCCTGGTCGGATAGCCAGGTCGCGCTTGCATGGTTGCGCGCGGCCCCACATACCTTGGAGGTTTTTGTGGGAAATCGGGTTTCCCAAATCCAGAATATCGGAATTGATATAACATGGAGACATGTGCCGGGAGAGCTTAACCCAGCGGACTGTGCTTCCCGAGGTTGTACGGCACCAGAATTAGTGTCACACCCGCTCTGGTGGGGTCCAGAGTGGCTGATGGGATCAGAAACTTCTTGGCCTGTCTGTCAGACAGATGTTACTTCTTTGAGTTTGACTGGGCTCCGTGTACATGCTGTAGTCGCTGAGACGACGTCGGAGCCGGATTGGCTACTTGCTCGGTATAGCAGCTTGGATAAGCTTCTGGGTGTTACCAGTTGGATTAAGCGTTTCATACATAATTGTAGAAACCCACAGGCAAAGCGGTTGGAGCCGATTGCAGGTGCAGAAGAGCGCCGGAGCGCATTGTTGCATTGGGTCCGTGTCGTGCAGACAGGACGGTTTGAGTCAGAGCTTCGTATTTTGCGCGACGGACGCGCTAAGTTGAAGGGCGCGGTCGCTCGTTTGAACCCGTACATCGACTCGGATGGGCTTCTTCGGGTTGGAGGCAGGCTCCGGAAGGCGGATCTTCCATATGAGACTCGCCATCCTCTGTTGTTGCCCAAGGGCGGACCCTTGGTGCAGCTTTTGGTGTCTGATCGACACATTCGTAACGCCCATGCTGGGTGCAATGCTTTGTTGGCTATTTTGCAACGCGAGTTTTGGATTTTGTCTGCCCGAAGAGCAATCCGTAGTGTCCTGTTTCGATGTATTGCATGTTATAGGTTGAAGGCATCCACGATGCAACCACAGATGGGTGATTTGCCCGCTGATCGAATCCGACCTTCGAGGCCGTTTGACGGCGTTGGAACCGATTTTGCCGGTCCCTTTTCGATCAAGGCTTCTCCCTTTCGTAATGCCCGTATTGTGAAGGGCTATTTGTGTGTATTTGTTTGTTTGGCCACCAAGGCTGTCCATTTGGAGGTGGTATCGGCTCTGACTACGGAGGCCTTCGTCGCCGCGTTGGATCGCTTTGTTTCGCGTCGAGGTCTACCTTCCCTTATTAGGTCTGATAATGGCACAAACTATAAGGGAACTGTAAATTATCTTAAGGACGTTTGTGAATTTATTGATAAAAATTGTACTAGTTTAAGTCAAATTGCTGCCCAAAGGGGAATAACCTGGAAGTTTAGTCCCCCAAGTTGCCCCCATTGGGGAGGGATTTTTGAAGCGGCTGTGAAATCCGCAAAGACCCACCTCCGCCGCATTATCGGAGAAACGGCTCTAACTTTTGAAGAGCTGGCCACAGTGTTTTGTAAAGTTGAGGCGGTCCTCAACTCTCGTCCTCTCTGTCCGCTATCTCCAGATCCAAATGACTTGGAAGCTCTCACCCCTGGTCATTTTTTGGTGGGAGGGCCTTTGAATGCCCTGCCCGAATACCCGTGGAAGGACGAACGCGTATATCGGTTGTCGCGTTTTCAAATGTTGCAGCAAATGAGCCAGGACTTTTGGCGTCGCTGGTCGCTTGAATATTTGCATTTGCTGCAGCAAAGAGTGAAGTGGACAGACAGGACTGAGCCTCCCAGGGAGGGTGATTTAGTGTTGTTAAAAGAGGCAAATTTGCCCTCATTGCTTTGGCGACGAGCTCGCATATTACGTTTGATTCTTGGCGGAGATGGCACTCCGCGTGTGGCTGAGGTGTTGGTCGACGGTTCGATTTTAAGGAGAGCTGTGACCTCTCTCGCCCGCCTTCCCGTGGAGTAAGCTAGCGGTCTGCTTCTCAGACCGGGACGGGGGGATGTTTGTAATAAACTTGTTGATGTTTATTAAATCTAAGCATTGCATTGAGCGTGTGCTGTGCCGTGAATAGCAGGCCTTTGTTTTGCCTGCTGGCAACATTGCGCGGACGCTTCGAATGGCATTGACCTTCATTCGTCCATTAGTATTGTTTTGAGACTCCGCGCGCGAGGCCGTGTCGCGTATAATAACGGCCAGATGCTTCGGCCACCATCTTGCATGGTTCGTTTGTAGCCGCTTGGCGTGGCGTGTGAATTTTATTGTAATCATCGTTTGTATTGTACTTCATCGTTGCTAAATAACTATGGAACGTGCGTGTTTGTGAAACCTTTTACTTGGACTGTTTGTTGTGACCGACGTGACCTGTGGCTGCCTGGAGACGCCGAAACCTGTTGCCGAGTGGAACTGCTAGACGGATCAGGTATTTTTTCTGGGGGTTGAGATCTCATGGGGTAGGTTGGGTGATTTAGGGACCACCACCTTCTCCGAAGACACCCCAACTTGGATTAAGAAGTCAACTTGGTGAGTTTCATAATAGTTTTTAGTTTAGTTAATTTATAGGTTAGGTTATTATATAGGGCCCTGTAGCTCCCTTTATAAGCTACGGTGGTAGCAGACTGCGTATAGGTTAGGTTTTAGGCTCTAGTCGGACAGACGCAGTGCCGTATATAATCTTTACCGTCGGGTATCATCGGGCTTTTTTGGGGACCTATAGGTCTCCACTTAAAATCTGGTCTTTTTCGGTGAAGAGGTTCACGGCGCTTCGTTTGTCCGGAATCGCTCTGCACATTTTCTGGTAGCAGAGCGTAGTTGTTCTGCACACATTATTTATCTTTAAAATATTAGATGATAAGTGATTTACATAATCTGAGTCAAGAATGATATCAAAATGTAGAATCGAATGTGTATGAATACAATTTAAAATTTATGACAGGTGAAATAAGTATGTATGTGCCAGCGCACGCATAAATGGATCAAAGAGGATGAACGCGTCGCCGCGTTACAAGATAATATGAAATTGTAGATAAAAGCGGCCAAGTGCAAGTTGAACTCGCGTAGAGAGGGTTCCGTACAATGCCAATTCTCATATATATGTTTTGTATTTTATAATCTACAAGACAACTACATCTTTTTTACATTTTGAATAAAATCAAAACTTTTTATTTTCCAATAACAAAAAATAACAAAATTATATTCGAAATTCTCATAACGAGCCCTTTCGTTTGTTGTTATGTATGAAACTTATGACACAGTAAGGTTTGCAAAACTTTTTTTTAAATTACCTAATTTAACCTCCAACCAAATATGACCCTTATTTTAAAAAAAAAATATTTAATTTGCACATTTGTGTTTGGGTCATAAGATTTCACCATCCTACCAAATTTCACCCGATTTAGTGCAGTAGATTCGGAGCATATGTATCATGATGTCGTGGTGATATGTAAAATTTTAAGACGATAAATTAGACATGTTAAACAAACAAATCTTAACAAATCCTATAAGAGTTCCGGTTTTTTTAACCGAACCCTAAAAACCCTAACCTTAAAAAATACCTACTCCAAATTAAAACATATATGAGCGGGTTGAATAACCGAATTACAACTTACTTTTATTTTTGTATGGGTTGTCTAACATTAAAAATATTAATTTTATTTCCATACGAACTGCGCCTTGCGGCGCTCCCGTGGGAATTTCGGGATAAAAAGTACGCATTGTGTTATTCCCGGTATTTTTCTACACATTTACCAAATTTTATCAAAATCCGTCAATTCGATATAATATCTGTGATAGATACTGATATACTGTTATCAATCAGGCAAACAAGTAGTAAGTAAACAAGTTAAAGTACCCTCTCATCAGGGACTGGATACCGATATTTTCAAAATACCGATATTTTGAGGAAAATATCGATAACGGAATCGATAACTGACGAAAATACCAATATTTGTATCGCTATTATGGTGAACTGGTATAAAAGTATCGATAATTTTATCGATACCTAGTACTGATACCTAGGCTGCGAGGCGACGTTGCTAGATCGTGCACGTCACGTGTACCGCGGCCACCGCCGGCTGGCGCCGAGCGCAGGACGGCACGGTGTGGCAACAGCGCGCGCAAGCGCGTCGCTCGCATGAGCATTCATTTATTTGATGTTTTGTTGTGGTTCTCGCGCGACCACCTACTTTTGTATATTGTGAAAAAATTGTGCAAAATAAATAAGACTACTTTAATACGAGTATAAGAATAAATGACAAGTGTGAATTATAAATAGAGGGTAATAATACTGACAAAGGATATAAAATTAATTTTAATGAATATGTGAAGAGAATTTCATATAGCTTTTGCCCGCGGCTTCGCCCGCGTGAATTTCACATGGGAATAGTGCTTTTTCTTTTTTTTTTGTTTGATTAGACCAAAACGGTCGCTCAAATGGCAAATGTGGCATCACGTGGCATCACGATGTGGATAACAAAAACCGGCGCTTCCATAAGATCAATTTTGACACTACGAAATCACTCCTACAGATTGTCAAAGCGAGAGGACAGGTGTTTTACATCAACAAATGACCAAGCCTTATTTAACCAAAACGATTGTATGAAAATGATGACGTAATTTATTCGTTATTCAAATGACGGATAATATCACGGATAATTTAATCGTGGCCAATTTACCAGCGGATGAATTTTCACGAATAAAAATTTATTCGGATAATTGCTGTAATAAAAATTTCTTCGAATAATGCCCATCTCTGAGTATGCGTAATTTCAGGAAGATTGGTTTAGTAGATAAAGCGTGTAACAAACAAACAAATAAATAAACAAACTCAATTTCGCATTTATAATATGGGTACTAATTAAACAGGCTTCTTTTTAATAGCATTATTCACCTCTAAATACATAAATTGCTTTCTAAATTACTAAGTCAGCCACAATTGACGAGCATCTGAATAAATCTATCTTAGCCACTAGTTATCTTCCAGTAAATCACTCTAATAATAACTCAGTACGGTGATTATTTTTTAGCATCTAAATTTTTAACATGCATTCAAGCAATAAACTTCTATATTATTGATATATGGCAACAAATAGTAATTCTATTAGCTTCTAATTTTATAACTCATATACATGAATCGAATGGTACTATACGTTACTGTTTCTACATCACCCAGTTGGTTGACTGGTAGAGAAGGCCCTAGGCTTTAAGTTCGCCTTTTACTTTTTTGTAATAAAGTTAAAAATAAATAAATGAAAATAAATGGCCCTCTCTGATTGATGCAAATGGCCGGTCGCTGTCATCTGGCGCACTCGCACTGAATCGTGCGGTGGCCATTTTCACGATAAAAGAATATCTATAAGAACATATAATAAAACAGTAAACATATTTTGTCTGTACATTTAGTATTTTTGACTGAAATGGAAAGAGGGACACTTAAAAAGAATAATAGAAAGGAAAAATTTTTTTTTGGAATTTCTTATTAGTCTGTCTGACTGTCTGTAGTACGCGTTTCACGCAAAATCTACAGGACGGATATGAATGAAACTTTTTTGTTGTATAGTTATTAAGCCTGGGCAACATATAGGCACCTGATGAAGAACCTTAACAGAACAGCTAAACTATAAGAAATATGGAAATGGTACCTTTGCAAAAGTTTATCAATCTGACGAGCAGGAATCTGAAGATCAGGATCATCTGATGAAGATTTTCAAGAGACCAGCTACTCTATAAAATAAAGGGAAATGGGACCTTAGCAAAAGACGTTCAATCCGATGAGCATTTTCTACTGACGTATAAATAGACAGGACACGGGATAGGACAAAGAGGGACTCGGGGTGGGAGTGGCGGTACACGGGAAATTGTAGATAACGAGCAGATGAACATCGTTTATTGAAAGAAATATCACTTTTGATTCATTTTATCACCGCGACTGTACTACGAGTACCTAATATATTTCCGCCGGACACTGGATAACCAAATGGATGAAATTTTGAGTACTGGAGTTAAGATTACTACAGTTTGGAACACAAAAAGATGTTTCATCTAAGCTAAACTCACGCGGGCGATGCCGCGGGCAACAGCTAGTATGATCTATTATTTCACACGCTGAGATAATAATATATGATGTTGTAAATTGAAGTTTCAATTTGATTATTTTGAGGAGCTAGTTTTGAAACTGTAAAATGTAAAATGGTGATAAGTTGTAAAATCTGTGGCTGAATTAGTAAATTACGTGGCAATTTACCAATTAGAAAGACAAGTTAAAATAAACGTTGATCTTTAATTGACGCTTACTTTAAAATATTTAATGGGTGTTGTAAAAAAGACGAATTAGTATATTAGAGGCTAAAGCATTTCCCCGTTGCTTAGTTATAAAAAGAGAAGGTTGATCACGGGGCCAAATAAAAATTCTGTGGCTGGACTTATTATTTCTCTTATAATATTAGTTAGGATTAGGATTAAATCATTTGGATGAAGATAAAAGAGAAGAAATTGAGTCGTTAATTCATGAATATACATCAGTTTTTGCTATAAATAAATATGATATAGGAACTGTGATCAGACACGAAGCTAGAATAGATTTATTGGTAGACAGATATTGCAGTAAAAGAACTTACAGATGAATGGTAGAAGCTAAAAAATAAATAGAACAACAAATAGCAAAACTATTAGATAAAGTTGATAGAAGAATTTTATAGTCCATTTGCAGCACCTGTAACTTGGGCATTTAAAAAGGACAACAGAAAGTCGAGATTGTGTATAGATTTCAGAGATTTAAATTAAATAGTAGTACCGCAAGCTCAACCTTTTCCATTGAATAATGATGTAATGGCTAAAACCACAGACATAATATTACCTAGACCCCGCAAGTCTCATCGCCTGCATAGAAAACGAGCGTGTCAATATTTTTTTACCTACTGTGACGTCACATACGCGATTTAGTGATGGGAACGCTCGCCATCCATGCAAACGATTCAAAGGTGTCGCCGCCGCCACCCTTTACTTTCCAAATTGATACTGTAAGCAATTTTACAATACCGATATTATAATCGATTATTCGAGTTCATCGACAGAGGAATGAGAAAACGGCAGAGAAATGATAAATCATTAATAACTTGTCTTTTTCTCTACTACTGCGAAGCTAAAAGAAAGGTTAATGATTTTAATCAAGTTGGATAAAAATTACATTGTTTGTATGTATGCATGTTTGTTCTGCGATAACTCTCGAACCGTTGATCCGATTTTGATGAAACTTGGAACATACATAGAAATTATTAATAGAATGTTTAAGTTTGTTGTGCATCTAAATAGATCCAGCCGTTTTTGAGATATTCGATTTTTTATTTAAATACATATTCTATTTTAATTTTCGCGAGGATTCCGTTTTTACCTTTTGAGGTACGGAACCCTAAAAAAAATACATGACACAGAATATCATTCCTCTGTCATTATCATTCCTCTGTTTCCAAATCGATTAGGATTTTAGAATCGATTAGGTTTTCTGTGCGGTACAGGACTATTTGCCTTTTTTGACAGAAAAATGAGATTAGTGATCGTACCACTAAGCTAAACGACGTGTGAACGTATAGTTTGTTTTAACATTCATTGCGTGTTTTTAAAGATAAGCCTTACAACACTCCTTTTAAAAGCGGCAATGTATTTTAAACTAGTCGTTCGCTGCGAACGGAGACCTCGCGACTATTAAAATACAATATTTATTTTCACAAAAAATTAAATATCTCAAAAACGGCTGGACCGATTCTGATGCCCAACGAACTTGAAAATTCTATTAACCATCCTTACATATATTCCAACTTTCATCAAAATCGGAACAACGGTTCGAGAGTTATCGCGGAACAAACATACATACATACATACATACATACAAACAATGTGTTTTTCGCTCCAACTTGAATTATAGCCCTCGCTCGCTTCGCTCGCTCGGTCAATCAACAATACACATTCGCAAACTAAGTTTTCTTTGTAAAATCGCCAAATCCGTGCCGGGAACACAAAATAATTGTTTTTTTAGTTAAAAACAACACCATTTTAAAACAAAATTACTTACCGATGAAAAGAAATGTTTCCTTTATCTCGTCCCCCTTTTTGTGTATTGTTTCTTCAACTCAATACCGCGCAATTAGGCATTTTTTACTTTTTGTAATACTTCTGACTGCGAGAACGTTCGACCGCGGACTGAATGAACGAGCGTTAAATAAAGTTGAATCATCTTCCTTTTTACACGCGAAGTACATACACTTGCGGGGTCTAGGTAATATTATGTCTGTGGCTAAAACCAGGAATTGTAATTTTTTTTCAACGTTGGACATAAATTCTGCATTTTGGTCTATACCCTTGAGAATAGAAGATAGGAAAAAGACAGGATTCGTTACAAAGGAAGGACATTTTCAATGGAAGTGACTGCCATTCATTTGGATAAAAAACTTCTCCAGAAAATTTTCAAACAATTTTGATTAATATATTAAGAGAGTTTAAATTAACGGATTTTGCAGTAGATTACATAGATGATATATATATGTATATACTAGCTTTTGCCCGCGGCTTCGCCCGCGTGAATTTCCCACGGGAACAGTGCTTTTTCCCGGGATAAAAAGTAGCCTATGTGCTATTCCAGGTCATTATCTGCCTCTGTACCAAATTTAATCGAAATCCGTCCAGTAGATTTTGCGTGATTGAGTAACAAACATCCTCACAAACTCACAAACTCACAAACTCACAAACTCACAAATTCACAAACTCACAAACTCACATCCAAACTTTCGCATTTATAATATTAGTATGGATATATATATATTTTTCTAAAACATTTGATGAACATATTGATCATTTGAATCAATTATTAGAAGCTATCAGAAAAGAACGATTTAGATTAAAATTTACAAAATGGACCTTTAGATCAGATTCAGTAAAATATTTAGGACATAATATATTTCAAAATAATAGCGTTAGACCATTAAAAGATAATTTGGTTTCCATAAATAACTTTTCTGTTCTGAAAACTCAACAAATGTGCGACAATTTCTGGGAAAAATAAATGTTTACCATGAATATATTCCAAGAAGTTCTATTATATTAGACTCATTGAATAATTTGCTCAGAATGAAACAGAAATTTATTTGGACTGATGAATATCAAAAATCTTTAGAAACTGTAAAAAATCTCTTATGTTCTCAACGAATTTTAGAAGTTTTTGATCAAGATTTGCCATTTAACGTATATACTGATGCGTACATAGAAGGAATTGGTGCAATTTTGAAACAGGTACAGCCTCATGGTAAAGAAAAACCTGTAGCTTATTTTTCAAAAAAATTTAACACTGCTTAGAAAAAGAAGAAGGCTATTTATTTAGAATCTTTAGCCATTAGAGAAGCCGGTTCCGGCTAACAACACACGTGAGTATCCATATTCAGACTATTTCTCACGTTAATTTTAATCAAATTATTAAAAAGCCGTGAGATATTGGCTGATAGGTAAATCATTTACGGTTTATACAGACCTTTGGAAAATATGAATTTAAAATCAAAAACTGACGAAAAACTAGGAGATGTATCATGCTATTTATCAAAGTATAACTTTAATATAAAATATGCACCTGGAAAAAAAAATTAGAGGCTGATTGTCTCAGTAGAAATCCAGTATTAAGTCAGATGAAATCGAAGATGAGCATTTAAAAATTATGATTTTCATTCATTTACAAGATATTTCTATGAATCAAGTAAAAAACGACGAAGTTCAAAATAATAAAAACAAGTTTATACTTATTTTTGAGAAAGGTGGAAACAAACGAGAAAATAATAATATCTGAAGAGTTCAGTTTGAGACTTTTAAAAAAGATACATTAAAATATATGTCATATTGGAATTAGACAAATGCGGAAGATGGTTAGTTCAATCAATTTAGTGGAAAATTTGACCATAAATATCAGGAAGATCTGTAGGAATCTGATGTGAGATTTGTATCCTAATTCTAATATCCTAATTCTTATAATATTATAAATGCGAAAGATTGGATGTGAGTTTGTGAGGATGTTTGTTACTCAATCACGCAAAATCTACTAGATGGATTTCGATGAAATTTGGTATACGGGTAGAAAAATACCGAGAATAGCACATAGGGTACTTTTTATGAAAAAATTCCCACGGAAGCGGAGCCCCGGGTCGTGGCTAGTCAAAAATAAATCAAGAGGACAAAACAAATTTGAAAGTATGTCTCATTTAGGTCCAGTAAACAGACCTTTTGAGATAATGTCCATATACACAATTAGTAGTTTTGGAGGCTCAAGATCTACAAAAAAATATTTACATCTATTAGTAGATCATTTTACTAGAGATGCTTTTATTCTGACGTCGAAAACACAGACTGCTAACGATTTTATAAAACTTGTCTTAAGAATAACAGATGCAGATAATATTGGTATAATACTTACTGATAGAATTAATTCAAATTTAAGAGACGAGGGAATTCCTCTGATATTTACAACAGTAAATTCACTATTTTCAAATGGTCTTAATGAAAGGTTGAATCAAACATTAGTCAACATTAGATGTAGAATAAATGAAATTAAAACAAAAAGAGCTTGGGCAACTAAAGCACAAGAATGTGTAAATAAATACAACGAAACTATTCACACAGTTACTGGAGTTTCACCGGATTATCTTCTATATGGTGAAGATTTTACATTATTACCTAAGGAGTAGAAGGAAAAAAAATCGATAATGATTTGTTGGAAGATAGACAGATTGCATTAAAGAACACTTTAAAATCACATGATTAAAACAAAAACTCTTCGACAAAAACAGGCAAAAGTATGATTTTGAAGTTGACGATATGGTTAATGTGGAAAACGGAAACAGTGTGCAGAGCAACTACGCTCTGCTACCAGAAAAGGTGCGCAGAGAATCCGGACAAACGAAACGCCGTGAACCTCTTCACCGAAAAAGACCAGATTTTAAGTGGAGACCTATAGGTCCCCAAAAAAGCCCGATGATACCCGACGGTAAAGATTATATACGGCACTGCGTCTGTCCGACTAGAGCCTAAAACCTAACCTATACGCAGTCTGCTACCACCGTAGCTTATAAAGGGAGCTACAGGGCCCTATATAATAACCTAACTTAATAGCTACAACCACCCACAAACTCAAGGGTCACTTACCAAACTTAATCTTCCTGCTCTTCGGATCCAATCTTGAGTGTCTTCGGAAAGGGGGGTTCCCTAAACACCAAACCTACCCCGAGATCTCAATTCCCCAGGACAAATAAATAGATTTCTTCCCGAAGTTGGCTCGGCAACAGAATTCGGCGGCCCCAGGCAGCCACGCGTCACATCTCACAGGAAAAATTCACAATAACGGGTTACACAAACACCAATTCAATAGTTATTTAGCACCGATGAAGTACAATACAAACGATGATTACAATAAAATTCACACGCCACGCCAAGCGGCTACAAACGAACCATGCAAGATGGTGGCCGAAGCATCTGGCCGTTATTATACGCGACACGGCCTCGCGCGCGGAGTCTCAAAACAATACTAATGGACGAATGAAGGTCAATGCCATTCGAAGCGTCCGCGCAATGTTGCCAGCAGGCAAAACAAAGGCCTGCTATTCACGGCACAGCACACGCTCAATGCAATGCTTAGATTTAATAAACATCAACAAGTTTATTACAAACATCCCCCCGTCCCGGTCTGAGAAGCAGACCGCTAGCTTACTCCACGGGAAGGCGGGCGAGAGAGGTCACAGCTCTCCTTAAAATCGAACCGTCGACCAACACCTCAGCCACACGCGGAGTGCCATCTCCGCCAAGAATCAAACGTAATATGCGAGCTCGTCGCCAAAGCAATGAGGGCAAATTTGCCTCTTTTAACAACACTAAATCACCCTCCCTGGGAGGCTCAGTCCTGTCTGTCCACTTCACTCTTTGCTGCAGCAAATGCAAATATTCAAGCGACCAGCGACGCCAAAAGTCCTGGCTCATTTGCTGCAACATTTGAAAACGCGACAACCGATATACGCGTTCGTCCTTCCACGGGTATTCGGGCAGGGCATTCAAAGGCCCTCCCACCAAAAAATGACCAGGGGTGAGAGCTTCCAAGTCATTTGGATCTGGAGATAGCGGACAGAGAGGACGAGAGTTGAGGACCGCCTCAACTTTACAAAAAACCGTGGCCAGCTCTTCAAAAGTTAGAGCCGTTTCTCCGATAATGCGGCGGAGGTGGGTCTTTGCGGATTTCACGGCCGCTTCAAAAATCCCTCCCCAATGGGGGCAACTTGGGGGACTAAACTTCCAGGTTATTCCCCTTTGAGCAGCAATTTGACTTAAACTAGTACAATTTTTATCAATAAACACAGAAACATCCTTAAGATAATTTACAGTTCCCTTATAGTTTGTGCCATTATCAGACCTAATAAGGGAAGGTAGACCTCGACGCGAAACAAAGCGATCCAACGCGGCGACGAAGGCCTCCGTAGTCAGAGCCGATACCACCTCCAAATGGACAGCCTTGGTGGCCAAACAAACAAATACACACAAATAGCCCTTCACAATACGGGCATTACGAAAGGGAGAAGCCTTGATCGAAAAGGGACCGGCAAAATCGGTTCCAACGCCGTCAAACGGTCTCGAAGGTCGGATTCGATCAGCGGGCAAATCACCCATCTGTGGTTGCATCGTGGATGCCTTCAACCTATAACATGCAATACATCGAAACAGGACACTACGGATTGCTCTTCGGGCAGACAAAATCCAAAACTCGCGTTGCAAAATAGCCAACAAAGCATTGCACCCAGCATGGGCGTTACGAATGTGTCGATCAGACACCAAAAGCTGCACCAAGGGTCCGCCCTTGGGCAACAACAGAGGATGGCGAGTCTCATATGGAAGATCCGCCTTCCGGAGCCTGCCTCCAACCCGAAGAAGCCCATCCGAGTCGATGTACGGGTTCAAACGAGCGACCGCGCCCTTCAACTTAGCGCGTGCGTCGCGCAAAATATGAAGCTCTGACTCAAACCGTCCGGTCTGCACGACACGGACCCAATGCAACAATGCGCTCCGGCGCTCTTCTGCACCTGCAATCGGCTCCAACCGCTTTGCCTGTGGGTTTCTACAATTATGTATGAAACGCTTAATCCAACTGGTAACACCCAGAAGCTTATCCAAACTGCTATACCGAGCAAGTAGCCAATCCGGCTCCGACGTCGTCTCAGCGACTACAGCATGTACACGAAGCCCAGTCAAACTCAAAGAAGTAACATCTGTCTGACAGACAGGCCAAGATGTTTCTGATCCCATCAGCCACTCTGGACCCCACCAGAGCGGGTGTGACACCAATTCTGGTGCCGTACAACCTCGGGAAGCACAGTCCGCTGGGTTAAGCTCTCCCGGCACATGTCTCCATGTTATATCAATTCCGATATTCTGGATTTGGGAAACCCGATTTCCCACAAAAACCTCCAAGGTATGTGGGGCCGCGCGCAACCATGCAAGCGCGACCTGGCTATCCGACCAGGCGAAGATGTCCCGTATCTCGACCGTGGCCGCCAGCTCACTGGCAACGTGATGCAACAATTTAGAGAGAAGGTGAGCTCCACTCAACTCAAGCTTGGGAATAGTCAGCCTAGTCCTGATGGGGGCGACCTTGCTCTTCCCTAACAAAAGCGAGACATTGACCCGGCCATCGGCGTCAACTGTCCGCATATAGACTGACGCGGCGTAGCCTCGCTCCGACGCGTCACAAAAGCCATGCAGGCTGGCTCGATATTTCCCGGGTGGCAATATTCGACGAGGCAAGGCAATCCGATTGACTTCCTTAATCGATGAAAACAACTCGAGCCAATCATCCAATGGAGAGCCAAACAGCGGCTCGTCCCACGAGACGCCCAAAGTCCAAAGTCTCTGAAGAAGACACTTCGCAGAGAATATCACTGGACTGATCCAACCGCTTGGATCAAACATACGAGCTATTACGGACAACACCGTTCTCTTAGTCCAGACCTTTGGTATTTCCAAGTCCACTTGGAATGTGAAAATATCGGTTAGCGGCTGGTACTGCATGCCCAGCACCGCTATCCTGTTGGGATCATCCACATCCTCAAACAGGTGAGGGTTCTGTTGGTGATCCTCCGGGATCCCTTCTAGAACTTTAGGCTCATTAGACAACCACTTACGTAGCTCGTAGCCACCTGTCTTCAATATTTCAATCAATTCATCCCGCAGTAGGAGGGCCTCCTCAATACTTTGGGCTCCGGTGCACACGTCATCTACATACAAGTCACGTGACAGCACGGAAGCCCCACGGGGAAAGCGGATCCGTTCCCGCTCTGCCAATTCAAGCAATGATCTGATGGCGATATAGGGACTAGATTTCAAACCATACGTGTTTGTGTTGAGTTCATACACCGTCACAGGATCCTCAGGGCGCTCACGCCAGAGTATCAACTGGAATCGCCTGTCCTCAGGATGTATGACTGTCTGGCGGAACATCATCCGGATGTCCGCGCCAAAAACCACTTGATGTCTTCTAAAGTTCAAGATGATGTCAATTATGTCCCTATGCAATTTGGGACCTGAATGCAAACATAGATTCAACGAAACTCCGTTCGAAGTGGGTGCGGACCCATCGAAGACGGTCCTCAATTTGCCTGTTGAGGCCTTCACCACCGCGTGGTGGGGCAAAAAATAATGCTCAGTTGAGCTCCAATCAACTCGAGCCGGAGACATGTGACCCAAATCCTCGTACTCGCGCATAAATTCAATATATTTATCGCGAAGTACGTGGTCACGCTGCATGCGTCGCTCCATGGACAGCAGTCGTTTCTCCGCAAGCGCCCTACTTTGCCCTAGGCTAGGACGTGTAGCAACAAATGGTAATCTAGTTACAAACCGACCGGAGGGCAACCTCTCCGTGGTTGATCGAAAGAAGGCTTCGCACTCAGCGTGTTCCGGATCCACCCTGGAACTCATAGGTGGCTCCTCCACCTCCCAAAACCTTTGCATGGTCTTGGCCAAGGACGCTGATGCGACGACCGGTGGCTCCTCCACGGTGCCATTGTCAAACACAGGGCCCATCAGGGCAAAACCAAAAATCGTAGACACTGCCATCAGTGAAGACGAACCCAGAGCTTTCTGGGTACCCAACAAAATCCAACCCAATACGTCCGAGCCCAGGAGCAAGTCCACTGGGCCGGGATGAAAGACAAAGGGGTCGGCCAAATCCAGACCCGAAACCAAAGATAACACACCCGGCGGTATGTCTGTCGAGGGGTGCCAACCCGCAATGGTATCCATTACCATAGCCGAAGTCGTGATCCTCATTGTGGAGGACTTCAGCGAAGAAAAGGTGACAAGTGTCTGGCCCGTCAGACACTTCACTTGTATGCCACCAACTCCAAGAAGTGGCACAGGCGAGTCTTCCACGACTAAACCTAACTGGTGTGCCACTCGAGTGGTAACCAAACTGCTTTGAGCCCCTGAGTCCAACAGAGCTCTCAAATTCATGGCTTCCCCCACGACCCCATACGCGGACCACCGCGGTAGGGAGCAGAACCGTCCGCGGCTCTGTCCCAGCAAGGGAGCAAGCTAGTTACGGGCTCCCCACTCTCTCCAAACCAGGGGCGCGCCACTGACCCGGATAATATGGCGGGCGAGTGCACATCCCCATCTGAGGGGGCATAACCCGCGGCCCGGCCATACATATGGTACGGCGGGTGGTACTCCAGCCGTGGGTACTCGTGCAGCGGCGGAGAAAACCGCTGCGGCTGCATGTGTTGGGCATTGGTAACCCGCGTGGAGGGGGGTGTCCCCACTCTCACGTCCGATCTAGGGCCCCCGCCCATGGGGGCCCTATCCGGGGCCTGGCCAGCCACATACTGGCCACGACCTTTGGGCGCGTGGTCCCGGTCCACCAAGACCCGCGCAGGTACGCGACCCCCTCCCGAGGGGGGGTGCGACGAGCGAAGCCGCGTCCTCCTTCCGGTGGTGGAGGGCTTCGCGCAGGAGCGCCCCCGCCCATAGGGGACCCCTGCCTCAACATCCGGGTGCCATCCCCGTTCCGGTTCATGCAGAGCATCGCGTGGTGCCGCCCACGGCATGCACTGCATGGTATGGCACTGGGACAGTCACGTGCATAGTGACTGCCCAAGCAATAAAAGCAAAGTTCATGCCGCTTTGCCATGCGGCGCCTATCTTGTACTGGCAGTCTCTGCCAGTCCCTGCATTGCAGCAGGCTGTGGCCCATCCGGCCACATTGCAGGCAGTCCGCGTCCCTCGCGACTGCTGCCGTGTGTGCAACCCGCGCACCAGCTCCACGCGGTGGCGGTTGCCGTCCCTGTTGGGGCTTCCCTCGCCATGAGGGTTCCAAGGGCCTACGTTCAGGCGCTCTGGATGGCGCTGAGTCCGTCATGGTATTCTCAGCGGCCCGTGCCTCAAACTCCAAAAACTTCACCAAGTCAGTGAATGTTGGTAGGGTGGTGCTATCCCGCTCCGCATTCTCGCGCTCAAACCGCGAGCGGATGTCATTGGGCAATTTGCCCAATACAATGTGCACCAGCAAAAAGGACCATTGGTCCACCGGCAGCCCCAGTGTGCGGAGCGCGTTACAGGCCACTGTAACGGGCGTGAGCAACTGCAGGCGCAACTGTGCCCTGTTGGCCACCTTGGGCAGGGCCATCAACTGTGCGGCGTGCGCATTCGCTAACAAACGTAAGTTTTGGTAGCGGGAGTTCAATAACTCCCAAGCCGTGTCGTACTGGTCGTCCTCCACCCGGAGGTGCTGGATGAGCGACCGCGCTTCATCCTCCAGAGTGGAGAGGAGGTAGGCCATCTTCTGGGCCTTCGACAAATCCTGTCGTGCTACGACCAGGGACTCAAACATATTCTTGTAGGCTACCCACTCCTCCATCCTACCCCCAAAGTGGGACAGCTGAAGGGTGGGGAGCCGACCAGTAACCGCTGGTCCTTACTGTCTAACAGGTGTGCGAGGGGCTGGTCCGCCAGCCTGTCTCGCCCTTATTGCGGTCGCCGCCTCCGCGATATCATCGTGCAGACTCAGGATCTGGTCCATGTCCGCCATGTGACCTGCGTAGACCTCCGGGGCAAGTTCGGCTTCGGTAAGCACCACCATGGCCGCTTCCGCGCTAATCAATCGTGAGTGGAGGTGATCCGCTCTTAGCAGTATGGCGCCCTCCCTGTCCTTCCGGGACAGGAGTCCTCCGGCCGTCACAAACCATCTCAATTCGTTGGCGAGTGTCGCCCTAGCATTGGAGACCTTCGCCATCGCGTCAAGTCACAAACGAAAAATAACAAAAGGTAAATAAAAAACAACAAAATCAAACAACTACACGAAGAACCGCGGTAGGTATGAGAATGGCACAAACCCGGAACGCACGGTACAAACCGCAAACAAATACAAAAAAGGTTACAAATATTCTTATACAAACAAACTAAGAAAAATCTAATAATTTTTACAAACAATTAATTATTTTTTACAAACGAACAAATAGAGGGTAGATAAACTACGCTCTGCTACCAGAAAATGTGCAGAGCAACTACGCTCTGCTACCAGAAAAGGTGCGCAGAGAATCCGGACAAACGAAGCGCCGTGAACCTCTTCACCGAAAAAGACCAGATTTTAAGTGGAGACCTATAGGTCCCCAAAAAAGCCCGATGATACCCGACGGTAAAGATTATATACGGCACTGCGTCTGTCCGACTAGAGCCTAAAACCTAACCTATACGCAGTCTGCTACCACCGTAGCTTATAAAGGGAGCTACAGGGCCCTATATAATAACCTAACTTAATAGCTACAACCACCCACAAACTCAAGGGTCACTTACCAAACTTAATCTTCCTGCTCTTCGGATCCAATCTTGAGTGTCTTCGGAAAGGGGGGTTCCCTAAACACCAAACCTACCCCGAGATCTCAATTCCCCAGGACAAATAAATAGATTTCTTCCCGAAGTTGGCTCGGCAACAGAATTCGGCGGCCCCAGGCAGCCACGCGTCACATCTCACAGGAAAAATTCACAATAACGGGTTACACAAACACCAATTCAATAGTTATTTAGCACCGATGAAGTACAATACAAACGATGATTACAATAAAATTCACACGCCACGCCAAGCGGCTACAAACGAACCATGCAAGATGGTGGCCGAAGCATCTGGCCGTTATTATACGCGACACGGCCTCGCGCGCGGAGTCTCAAAACAATACTAATGGACGAATGAAGGTCAATGCCATTCGAAGCGTCCGCGCAATGTTGCCAGCAGGCAAAACAAAGGCCTGCTATTCACGGCACAGCACACGCTCAATGCAATGCTTAGATTTAATAAACATCAACAAGTTTATTACAAACAAACAGAGTCTAATCTTTTTAATATTACAAAACTAATTCCAGTATTAAATGAATAATGAGTAATGAATGGATAAGTGTATAAGTAAGATAAGAAAATTTTCATAAGAAAACTTCCCGAATGGGACAGATGTAAAAGAATATTAATCCTTTAATTTTAGGTAAGAAGGTTTCCTTTGTTCTACTCTGATCCATTGTTTGCGTATTTAATTATTGTTTCGTATAGAGAATCCCCATCGCCATACAGCGCGACAACGCCGCCAGAATAATGGGAACTTTTGAGCCAGGTACGATGCGGGGTGACCTATTAGACAATTATTTTTTTTAACGAAGCATGTTGCTTATACTTTTCTGTAGACTTTTCGACGAAGCATGTTGCGGATATTTTTCTGTAGTCTTTTTGACGAAGCGTGTTGCGATTATTGTTTTAATTTCTTATTACATTTATTTACGATATTGAAATTTTATTTACATTTCCAGAAAACGACGTACACAGATACAGTAAAAACTAAAAACAAAGGCACGAAAGCACACCCAAAAGGTATTTTATCGGTATTATATGGGTATTTCAGTATCGGTATCAATACTGATAATTTTGGAACTGAAATAAAATATCGGTACCAAGTATCGATATATCGATACCAAAATATCAGTACCAAGTATCGATATATCGATACCAAAATATCGGTACCAAGTATCGATATATCGATACCAAAATATCACTACCTGTATCGATATTTCGATATCGATATTTCAAAAATATCGGTATTCCAGTCCCTGCCTCTCATATAGAAATTAGATATAGTGAAAAAATTCCATGCGAGCAGGACTTGAACCCCTTTATACGACCTTGCTTTTCCAACTGAACTCGAGATGCACAAAAATCCAAAAATAAGTAAACACGTTTTTTATTTTTAATAATATAGGTACTTTTTCTTACAAAACAAAAAATACGACAGGTGACATAAACATATACAATATACTCGTAATATGGAAGATACTTAAATAAGTAGGTACTAATGAGCGTAATAAGTAGATATTTTTTTACAAAATCAGCAAGAATATAAAGAAAAGTAGAGCTCTCAAAATTAAATGAAAAGCACAAGAGCTTGCTGCAGTTTCAATAACAAAAAATATGGTGTAATGGAAAAGCTTTATGCTAGATAACATATACAAGTTTTCTTATGGTATGAACTCAAGAAAACATTTACATTTTTTCGTTATTTATTACTCATGATTTGCTGCTTCATAATATTCCCCAACTCGCCGTAGAGGGCGCCACCGTCCACAGTGACCAGCGCCCCTGTGACCAATCGGCTTCGCTCGCTCGCCAGGTGTACTACAGTTTGGGCAATGTCGTCACCAGTACAGACTTCTCCCATTGGGACACAGGACTTGGCCTCGTTGAGCCAGTCTTTGTACTCTTTTTCCGTGTAGTTCGTTATGCGAATCACGAATTTGCTGACCTGAAATGAGTTCAAAATTAACGTTTTTGGTGCAAGCTTTTGAAGGGAAACGAGTAAAACCATAAAAGCCCTAATTACGACACGTCAAACAAGGCCATAAACGCGATAGCATTGTTCTAATGATCATATGATACTTCCATTTTCAGATCAGCACCATATTGTCCTAGTGTTGTATGGACAACTAATTTATAAGCAATCTGAAATTTCAATTGTTGTAGTCTATGACATTATCTATATTTAAGATTCTTGATGTAGCAACACGTCTGTATTCATTGTTGGGTTGGTCTTCTTGTAATGGCTTCCGTAATAAAGTTGTCCTAATATAAAAGTATTTTGATAATGCTTCACCACCAAGCCGAACCCAAATCGTATGATTTGTTTTTCGGAACGACTTGCGCCAATCACCATAAGGTAGGTAGGTACCTTTTCCCGTGGATTGACACCGCATATGTCGAAAAATGTACCAACTAAAACCTTAATAAAAATCACCTTTTAAGTACTGTACAGGTTATATACATAGGTTACAAAATTTTAATTTGAAGGTGGGAGGAATTAAAATAAAGGTTACCGTGACCCCAGGTAGGACACCGTTGACTCTGACACCAGCTCCAGCGCGATCAGTCGAGTGAAGTGGTCCAGAGCAGCCTAGAATGTCAGTATTATGAAACCTTTATTACATTTTTAGTTTTTTTGTTTTGAAGTTCGATTGCATGTATGCCGTAATTATTGTGCAATTCCTACCTCCCATACTTACTAGATGAGCGCGAATCGTAATTCGGTTATCGAATCTATATCAAATGATAAATATTTGCTACTGGTTGTTAAAGTGCGTTTTTAAGACGAAAAGATGAATTAGGGTTTGAACGTCCATTTGCCCCGAAAGACCACATCCCTTGAACGGCCACATCCCTAAACGGCCGTTTCGTTCGAACAACCACATACTTGAAAGGCCACATAACTTAAAATGACAATATGGGCCATATCCCTGAATGGCCGTATAGATTCCTATTCGAATGAATTTTTATGTAAGTATGTAGTAATTAAACAAAACCCCCCATGGATAAAATCCTCGGGGGAGGCCTTTGTCCAGCAGTGGACGTCTTTGGGCTGAGAGAGAGAGAGATGTAGTAATTATTAGGTATCTACTAATAACTCCGTCATTTGTGAAATTGTTTTCTTTTCTGTTCTTTAGAATATTGGCATGTAATTTTTATCAAAAAAAAGGAAAATTATTCAAATTCGAACGCACAAGGTTAAGCTGTGGGCCGTCATAAGTATGAATACAACGGTTCTATTTTTCCTTATTAAGCGACCGTTTTTAGGTATTATGAATCCTAAAAAGTATTCCAACCCCAACTAACCTTCGTCATGCTATAAGGCAAGGAGCCCACGGAGACTTTAGTCCCAGAAACACTAGAGATGTTGACGATGTTCCCTTTAGTCTTGATCAGCTCTGAGACCAACAGCCTGGTGAGGTTGTAGACCCCTCGTACGTTGAGGTTGAACACGCGGTCGAAGGTCGCCATGTCTGTCGCTTGGATGGTGGTCCGCGCGCCCACTCCCGCGTTGTTGATGAGGATGTCCAACCTCCAAACAATAAAAAAATGTAAGTATTAACAAAAACTAGGTATCGAGTAGTATTTGATATTACATACCTACCTAATTGTAAGAAACAAACAGCTACACTTTGAATATTTAATCTCATCATAATTTTAAGAGAGTAAATTATCAAAGCAGCTACAGAAGTAGAAGCGTTTATCTTATTTTAGTTCAACTATATACATGCTAATATGCTAACGTAATACGTCAAGAATAGATAAATAAGTATAGAAAAGCGACACAGAAAAACTTTTAATCGTTTTGCTAGGATTTGAATACCTTTATATATGTTTGATTATATTTTTCCTAAATATGTTTCAGGTGAACAATGGTGTTAAATGTAAATATTTCATTGTTTTGGACTTACTGCCCAAAATATTCGATGGTCTTGTTGGCCACCGACTCGCACCCCTGATCCGTGGACAAATCAGCAACAATCACCAACGGAGCTTCCCCGCTCAACTCCTTGCATTTCGCAGCCACACTCCTCAGATTACCTTCATCTCGCCCAACCAGGGCCAAGCTAGCTCCATATCTGGCAAAAAGCAACGCAATAGATTCTCCGATACCGACGCTTGCGCCCGTCACTAACACAACTTTATTCTTAAAACTGATTTCCATTTTAGGAATAAACCTTTTTCAAATACAAAAATATAAACTATATCACTGGTTGGATATCAACTATTTATTATTTCACCGTGCTTGGTCAAATTCGTTATATATTATATAGGTGTAGGTACTTTGGTTATGTCTCTGGCTAATTTTAATTTCAAACGTTGCAAAGAGATAGTAACTAGGTACTCCACGAGAGCGAATAACTGTTACGTCTAATTGTGCAACATTAAGATAAGCAGTAGGTATCAATAACAACCAGCACTGAATGTTAGATAACACCGTCGCGTCTCGTAGTTATAAGTCTGTAAATACCTAAAAAAATGTAAATAAAAAGTCGACTGGTATGAAAATATAACGCGATTTACTAGACACTTCCCGAGCTAGCCCATTCCCTTGATCGATTTACGCGCGGAAAGAAAAGAATATTAAAGAAAACATATTTGCTTGTGTACTTGAATATTCAGGAGTTAATAGCAATAAAACTACTTCATAAGCGTATAACATTAGATTTACTTTCGTATTTCCAAATACAAGCATGTATATTACACGAAAATATTACACAACAAATTGTAAATTAACACTTGGTCCGTTCAGTCATTTTACCTCTTTCCGCAAAGTTGGCTAACCTATCTAAATTACAGCTAACTATATTCCACTGTCAAAAATAACTTCTACAAAGTCGAAAATCATAATAACTATAAATCTTAACAGATATGAAAAAGCATAAAAAACATTGACTTTTGTTATTATATCATTCAAATAAAATAAGATTATGATATCACTATCACCACTACATATTACAAAAGTGCCCCGCCGCATCTGTCCGTCTGTTCGCGGTAAACTCGAACACTAATTAACGGATTTTGATGCTGTTTTCACAAATGCACTGAGTCGGTTGTGTCTCAAGGTTTTAGAATATAATTTACGCGGGCGCAGCCGCGGACAAAACTTAGTAACTTAGTTTTTCTCGTTGGTGTAATATAATCGGATATAGAGACTAGTGTAACAGTTTAAACGAAGTCTTATAAAACCAAGACTTAAATAATATTCCGAGAGCTAGGGTGGCCATGTAGTAAAATAACTAAACGGACCAAAAACATAACTTAATTAAAAATAAAACGTAATCTCACGTAATATTATGTCATAGTCATGGAACATAGAGTAAAAACATTACCTCCCCTTGTAGCTCCGCTGCAGTCGGGTAAGAATAAATAAAAACATGGCACGTTAAAATTAATCCAATGAAAGTTTAACATGAAACTAAGATCACAATGATTACATACAATTAGTTTAGGAAATGTATTTTAGTATTGTATATATATTTATATTAATTAATTAATACGTAATATTGGTGTTGATTAGGGCTATTTATATTCAACAAAACCTAGGGAAGTGATTTATAAAAATACAGAATAATAAGCTTTATGATTGATTTGATTTTATAAAGTCCAAAGTCGATTGAAGGACTATTCACATTAAGTAAAGCTTCTTCTTTAGTATATTTTTTTTACTTCCTTGGTTTGTTTCGTCCTGTATTACCCGAAATCTTAATCGTAGAAATATTATTGTATCCATTCCATTGACACCTTGATTGAATTCATGTGGTATAAGGCGATTAATGAATATCGAATAATTATTCTGATGATTATAAGTCAGTAATTATGGTAATGGTTGGTGTAAAGCCAGAATGAACCATTAGTTACATTTCTCAGATATTATAGAAATAATGGCCAGGTCAACATATAATATTCTATTTATTACACCAACTATTATAGACAATTATATATTTAGGTAAATGGGCAGTCTAAGAAATCCAAAGATCTCATCAAATACAGTAAGTATACAATTATTATCTATTTTTTAATCACACCAAAATGACCATTTGGGTGTGATTATGCCATGACATCTTTATAACAAAAAGTATCTGACATCTGTTAACTTCTTTATCTACAAATACAAGCAAAACCCTTCTTTCTACACAATTTGCTGCCCAAACTTGAATTCAAGTATTTTCTAATGCCTATCGATTCTGTATAAAAAAACGTGCATTTCTGTATTTTAAAAAAAACTTGGCATATTCAATTATTTAAAAAAAGGTTCCAAGCAACTTCCAAGTTTAAAAGTAAAAAATATTTTTTGGTTGTCCTGCAAAATTTACTTTTATAACTCATAAAACTTGTTTTCAATGCACTTGTTTCAATGCACTTGTTTTCAATTCTGAGCAGCCAAAGTTTAGTGGTAAATACCTGATATATTGCTACATTTCAAGTTATAATTTACATTATTTAATAATTTCATAGATTGACTTTTCTATCATATTAGGATATATTAATCAAAAAGAAATATCCATTGATATAACTACATTAATTATGGTATTCTCCACAATGATATAATATGTCACTAAACAGATTATTGAACTACGTCAGATTGATCTCTATATTTAAATACTATCACTAGGTACTAGTTATGGAACTTTCAGCCAATTGAGAAAATATATTTACACATTTAAATGGAACATAATAAGCGGGCCACAAAACATTCTTCATCTAAGAAACAGAAATCTGAAAAAGTTGTTTAGAGAATAGCATAGAATAGTTATTTTGCCGCTGCAATAGGACACCAGTTATTTCAGTCACACACTCAATCAAATGTGAATTTGAATTTTCGATTACATATAACAGTATATTATATATATATTTATTTATATATATACTAGCTTTGCCCGCGGCTTCGCCCGCGTGAATTTTCCACGGGAACAGTGCTTTTTCCCGGGATAAAAAGTAGCCTATGTGCTATTCCAGGTCATTATCTACCTCTGTACCAAATTTCATCGAAATCCGTCCAGTAGATTTTGCGTGATTGAGTAACAAACATCCTCACAAACTCACAAATTCACAAACTAACAAACTCACATCCAAACTTTCGCATTTATAATATTAGTATAGATTTATATGTGTGTCATACGGTTCTAGCTGTGAAAACTTTTAAGTGGCTTACTGTTGCTAACATTGTTGTTACTTTGTTTTAGATTGTGAAGTCCTAGTTTTCCAAATAAATAAAATAAAATAAATAAAATATTTTGGTGAGTTTGTGAGTGACATTAATTGTCATATAAAATACAGCAGATGATATTTTTTGTTGTATCATATTATTTAGATG